>JAVSCE010008641.1:0-13267 GCA_032199065.1 Smutsia gigantea
CTTTCTATTCCATTCCACAACATTCCATTCCATTCCACAACAAACCATTCAATTCCATAACATTCGACTCCATTCGAACACGTTATTATGATTATTACCTTACATTCCGTTCCATTCTTCACAATTCAGGTCTACTAATTAACATTACACTTCATACCATAACATTCCATTCCTTTACACAAAATTCCATTCCATTTAAAACATACTGTTTCATTCTGTTGCCTAACATTCCATTCCAAATAACAAAATTCCATTCCATTTCTTCACCCTCTATTCTTTTCCCCAACTTTCTATTATTGTCCACAACACTCCATTGCATTCCGTAGAATTCCATTCCTGTCCATAACATTCCATTCAATTCCACTACATTCCCTTCCATTCCATAACATTCAATTCCATGCCAACATATTATTGTCGTTCTGTTACACAACATTCCATTCCATTTAAATAATTCTTTTTTATTCTTTGACATAAGATTTCATTCCAATCCAAATAATTCCTTTGCATTCCTTAACATTTCATTCCTTTCAGCAACATTCTGTTCCTTTCTGCAACATTCCATTGCAATCCAAAACATTCTATTCAATTCCATAACATTCGATATCATTCCAACGCATTATTACCCTACTGTTGCAAACATTCCATTCCATTCATTAAAACTTGTCCTCTTAATGAACATTCCACTTCATAGCCTAACATTCCATTCGGGTACACGACATTCTTTCCTATTCAGTCTATTTCATTCTGTTGCATAAGATTCCGTTCTAATTAACAAAATTCCATTCCATACTTAACCTCCATTAATTTCTCCAACATTCTATTCCCTTAAGAACATTCCATTGTATTCGGCAGCATTCAATTCAATTCCTTTCCGGAACATTCTATTACTTTCCACTACTTTCCATTGATTTCACATCATTCCATTCCATTGCATAACATTCGGTTCAATTCCACAACCTTCCATTACATTCCATAACATTCGATTCCATTCCAACAAATTATTGCCATTCTGTTACCTGGCATTAAATTCCACTCATCGAAATTCTTTTCTATTAATCAACATTCCACTTCATAGCACAGCATTCATTCGATTACACAACATCCCATTCAATTGCAAACATTGTATCTCCTTCCATTGCATAAGATTGCAGTTAAACACACAAAATTCCATTGCATTCCTTAAAATTCCTTTTCTTTCCCAAACGTTCTATTCCTTTCCAAAACATGGCACCTCATTCCACAGCCTTCCATTCGGTTCCATAATATTTTATTCCCTTCAAAAACATTATTCTCGATCTGTTACATAATATTCCATTCCATTCATTAAAATTCACTTCTATTAAGCAACATTCTACTTCATACCACAAAATTCCAATCGAATATACAACATTCCATTGAATTTCAAATCCTGTATTTCATTCTATTACATAAGATTCCATTCCAATCCATTAAATTCCATTCCACTCAAAATAATTCCATTGCACTCCTTAACATTTCATTCCTTTCAGCAACATTCTGTTCCTTTCCGCAACACTCCATTGAATTCCCTTCCATTCCATAACATTCAGTTATTCCGAACACATTATTCTCATTATGTTACATAACATTTCATTCCATTCATTAAAATTCGGTCCTACTACACGACATTCCACTTCATGCCATAGCATTCCATTCGATTATACAACATTCCATCCATTTCAAACATTCTATTTCATCCCCTTAAATAAGATTCCATTCCAATCCACAAAATTCCATTCCAATACTTTAACTTCCATTCCTGTCCAACACTCTATTCTTATCCTCAACATTCTATTCCATTCCACATCATTCCATTCCATTCGACAACAAAGCATTACATTCCATAACATTCGACCACATTCGAAAACGTTATTCTGATTATTAACTTATATTCCATTCCATTCTTCACAATTCGTGTCTATTAATTAATACTAAACTTCGTACCATAACATTCCATTCCATTACACTACATTCCATTCCATTGAAAACATACTATTTCATTCTGTTGCATAACATTCCATTGCAATCCACAAAATTAGATTCAATTCCTTCACCCTCCATTCTTTTCCCCAAATTTCTATTACTTTCCACAACACTCCATTGCATTCCACAGCATTCCATTCCTGTCCATAACATTCCATTCAATTCCACTACATTCCATTCCATTCAATAACATTCAATTCCGTGCCAACACATTTTTCTCATTCTGTTACTCAACATTCCATTCCATTCATTAAAATTCTGTTCTATTCATCAGCATTCCACTTTATACCATAATATTATATTCGATTACACAACATTCCATTCCATATCAAACACTCTTTTTAATTCTATTGCATAGGATTCCATGCCAATCCACAAAATTCCATTCCATTCCTTAAACTTCCATTCCGTTCAGAAATGTTCCATTACGTTGAGAAATGTTCCATTCCTTTCCACAAGATTCCATTGCATTCAACACAATTCCATTCCATTCCTTTACTTTCCATGCAATTCCCAAACCTTCAAGTCCATCCCATAACATTCGCTTCCATTGAAACACATTATTCCCTTTCTGTAACCTCATATTCCATTCCATTCATTAAATTTCGGTTCTATTAATCTACACTCCACTTCATACCATAACATTCCTCTTGATTACACAACATTACATTCCATTTGAATCATTCTATTTTATTCCATTGGATAAGATTCCATTCCAATCCAAAGAATTCCATTGCATTCATTAACATTTCATTCCTTTCATCAACATCCTATTCCTTTCCGCAACATTCCATTGCGTTCCAAAGGGTTCCATTCCGTTCCATACCATACGATTTCATTCCAACACATTATTGCCCTACTGCTGCAAACATTCCATTCCACTCATTAAAATTTTGTCCTCTTAATGAACATTCGACTTCACAGCTTAACATTCCATTCGATTACGCAACATTCATTTCCAATTCATTCTATTTCATTCTGTTGCATAAGATTCCGTTCCAATCCAAAAAATTCCTTCCATTCCATAAACTTCCATTCCTTTACTGACATTCCGCTCAATTCCACAACATTCCATTCCATTTCATTACATACAATTCATTCCCAACACATTATTCTCTTTCTGCTACAAATTATTCGATATCATTCATTAAAATTCGGTTCTATTAATCAAAATTCCACTTCATACCATAACATTCCATTCTTTTATACGACATTTCTTTCCTGTTCATTCTATTTCATTCTGTTGCATAAGATTCCGTTCTAATTAACAAAATTCCATTTCATACTTAACCTCCATTCCTTTCCCCAACATTCTATTCCTTTTAGCAAATTCCATTGCATTCGACAGCATTCAATTCCATTCCTTTCCCCAACATTCTATTACTTTCCACTACTTTCCATTGCATTTCACATCATTCCATTCCATTGCATAACATTCGGTTCAATTCCACAACATTCCAAAACATTCCATAACATTCAATTCCATTCCAACAAATTATTGCCATTCTGTTACCTAACATGCCATTCCACTAATCGAAATTATTTTCTATTAATCAACAATCCACTTCATAACATAGCATTCATTCGATTACACAACATCCCATTCAATTGCAAACATTGTATCTCCTTCCATTGCATAAGATTCTAATCGAATCCACAAAATTATATTGCATTCCTTAAAATTCCATTCCTTTCCCGAACGTTCTATTCCTTTCCACAACATGACACTGCATTCCACAGCACTCCATTCTGTTCCATAACATTCAATTCCTTTCAAAAACGTTATTCCCAATCTGTTACATAATATGCCATTTTATTTATTAAAATTCACTTCTATTAAGCAACATTCTACTTCATACCACAAAATTCCAGTCGAATATACAACATTCTATTGAATTTCAAATGCTGTATTTCATTCCATTGCATAAGATTCCATTCCAATCCACGAAATTCCATTCCAGTCCTAACGTTCCCACTGCTTTCCCTAACGTTCTACTTTTTTCCACTAGATTCCATTGCATTCACAATATTCCATTCCGTTCCAAATCATTCCATTCCTTTCCATTCCATTCGATTCCATTCCAACACATTGCCATTCTTTTACAAAACATTCCGTACCATTCTTCAAAATTCAGTTCTATTAATCAACATTGTACTTCATACCAGAACATTCCTTTCGATTATACAACTTTCCAGTCCATTACTAACAATTCATTCCCAACACATTATTCTCGTTCTGCTACAAACCATTCGGTACCATTCATTAAAATACGGTTCTATTAATTAAAATTCCACTTCATACCATAACATTCCATTCGATTATACAACATTCCAGTCCATTTCAAACATTCTATTTCATCCCTTCAATAAGATTCCATTCCAGTCCACGAAATTCCATTCCATTCCTTTAACTTCCAATCTGTCCCAACACTGTTTTCCTATCCGCAACATTCCATTCCATTCCACAGCCTTTTATTCCATTCCACCACTAAGCGTTCCATTCCATAAAATTGGAATCCATTCGAAATTGTTATCCGTTTATTAAATAACATTCCATTCCATTCTTGAAAATTCGTGTCCAATAATCAAAATTCCACTTCATACCATACATTCCATTTCATTACATAACATTCCATTCTATTTAAATCATTCTATTTCATTCTATTGCATAATATTTGGTTCCAGTCCACAAGATTCCATTCCATTCCTTAACGTTCCATTCCTTTCCTCAACAATCTATTCTTTTCCACATCATTTATTGGATTCCATTGAATTCCCTTCTATTCCATAATATTCAGTTCTTCCCAACACATTATTCCCATTCTGTTACATAACATTTTATTCCATTCATTAATATTCGTTTCTACTACATTATATTCCACTTCAAGCCATAACATTCCATTCGATTATACATTTCAAACATTCTATTTCATCCCCTTCCATAAGTTTCCATTCCTATCCACAAAATTCCATTCCATTACTTTAACTTCCATTCCTGTCCCAACACTCTATTCTTATCCTCAACATTCTATTCCTTTCAACAATATTCCATTCCATTCCACAACAAAGCATTCCATTCCATAACATTCGACTCCATTCAAACACATTATTTTGGTTATTACTTTACATTCCATTCCATTCTTCACAATTGGGATCTATTAATTAACAATACACATCATACCATAACATTCCATTTGACAATACAACATAAGAGTCCATTTCAAATATTCTATTTCATCCCCTTCTATAAGATTCCATTCCAATCCACAAAAGTCAATTCCATTCCTTTAACTTACAATCCTGTCCCCACACTCTATTCCTATCCTCAACATTCCATTCCATTCCACAGCATTTTATTCCATTCCACCACTAAGCGTTCCATTCCATAAAAGTCGACTCCATTCGAACATGTTATTCTGTTTATTAAATAACATTCCATTCCATTCTTCAAAATCCGTGTCTATTAATCAACATTCCACTTCACACCATAATATTCCATTACATTACACAGCATTCCATTCTATTTAAAACATTCTATTTCATTCTGTTGCATAACATTCCACTCCAATCCAGAAAATTCCATTCCATTCATTCACCCTCCATTCATGACCCCAACTTTCTATTACTTTCCACAACACTCCATTGCATTCCACAGCATTCCATTCAATTCCACTGCATTCCACTTCATTCAATAACATTTAATTCCATGGCAAGACATTATTCTCATTCTGTAACTCAACATTCCATTCCATTCCTTAATATTCTCTTCTATTTATCAACATTCCACTTTATACCATAATATTACATATGATTACACAATATTCCATCCTATTGTAAACACTCTTTTTCTTTCTATTGCATAGGATTCCATGCCAATCCACAAAATTCCATTCCATTCCATAACCTTCCATTTCGTTCAGAAATGTTCTATTCCTTTCCACAACATTCCATTGCATTCAACAGCATTCCATTCCAACCAGTAACATTCGATTTCATTGCAACACATTATTGCCATTCTGTTGTAAACATTCCATTCCACTCATTTAAATTTTGTCCTCTTAACTAACATTCCACTTCACAGCATAACATTCCATTTGATTACGCAACTTTCATTTCCAATTCATTCCGTTTCATTCTGTTGCAGAAGATTCCATTCCAATCCAAAAAATTCCATTCCATTACTTAAACTTCCATTCCTTTTCCAACTTTCCATTCAATTCCACAACATTCCATTTCATTCCATTTCATACAATTCATTCCCAACACATTATTCTTGTTCTGTTACAAAACATTTTACAGCATTCATTAAAATTCGGTTCTATTAATCAAAATTTCACTTCATACCATAACATTCCATTCGATTATACAACATTCCATTCCATTTCAAGCATTCTATTTCATCCCCTTCTATAAGATTCCATTCCAAACCACAAAATTCCATTCCATTCCCTGAACTTCCAATCCTGTCCCAACACTCTTTCCTATCCTCAACATTCCATTCCATTCAAGAGCATTCCATTCCTTTCCACAACATAGCATTCCATTCCATAACATTCGACTCCATTCGAATACGTTGTTCCGATTATGACCTTACATTCCATTCCATTGTACAAAATTCGGTTCTATTTATTAACATTCCAGTTCACACCATAACGTTCCATTCTATCACACAATATTCCATTCCACTTAAAATATTCTATTTCATTCTATTGCATAACATTCCATTCAAGTCCACAAGATTCAATTTCATTCCTTAACGTGCCATTCCTTTCCTCAACATTCTATTCTTTTCCACAATATTCCATGGCAGTCCACCGAATTCCCTTCCATTACAAATCATTCCTTTGCTTTCTAATCCATTCGATTCATTCCAGCACATTATTCACATTCTTTTAGAAAATATTCCATACCATTTCTCTAAACTTCATTCTATTAATCAACATTCCACTTCATACCATAACATTCCATTCGATTATACAACGTTCCAGTGCATTTCGAACATTCTATTTCATTCCACGCCATAACATTCCATTCTGATCCACAATATTCCATTCCATTCCCTTAAATTCCATTCCTGACCCAACACTCTATTCCTATTCTCAACATTCCATTCCATTCCACAGCATTTTATTCCATTCCAACTCTTAGCATTCAATTTCATAAAATTCGACTCCATTCGAACACGTTATTCCATTTATTAAATAACAGTACATTCCATTCTTCAAAATTCGTGTCTATTAATCAACATTCCATTCCATAACACATTATTCCATTCCATTTAAAACATTCTATTTCATTATGTTGCATAACATTCCATACCAATCCACAAAATTCCATTCTATTCCTTCACCCTCCATTCCATTCCCCAACTTTATATTAATTTACACCACATTCCATTGCATTCCAAAGCCTTCCACTCCTGTCCATAACATTCCATTCAATTCCACTACATTACATTCCATTCCAAACATTCAATCCTATCCCAAGACATTATTCTCGTTCTCTTACTCAACATTCCATTCCATTCATTATAATTTTCTTCCATTATTCAATATTCCACTTTATAACATAATATTATATTCGATTACACAACATTCCATTCCATTTCAAACACTCTTTATCATTATATTGCATAGTATTCCATTCCAATCCACAAAATTCCATTCTATTCCTTAACCTTCCATTCTTTCAGAAATGTTCTATTCCTTTGCACAACATTCCATTGCATTCAGCAGCATTCCATTCCATTCCTTAACTTTCCATGCAATTCCACAGCATTCAGTTCCATTCCATTCCATCTGTTTCCATTGAAACACATTATTCCCTTTCTGTAACCTCATATTATTCCATTCCATTCATTAAAATTCGATTCTATTAATCTATATTCCACTTTATACCATAACATTCCATTTGATTACACAACATTCCATTCCATTTCACTCATTCTATTTTATTGTATTGCATAAGATTACATTCCAATCCAAATAATACCATTGCATTCCTTAAAATTTCATTCGTTTCAGCAACATTCTGTTCCTTTCCACAACATTCCATTGCATTCCAAAGCATTCCATTCCATTCCATAACCTTTCATTTCATTCCAACACATTATTGCCCTTCTGTTTCAAACATTCCATTCCATTCATTAAAATTTGGTCCTCCTTATGAACATTCCGCTTCATATTATAAAATTCCATTCGGTTACGTGACATTTTTTTCCAATTCATTCAATTTCATTCTGTTGCATAAGATTCCATTCCAGTCCAAAAAATTGCATTCCATTCCTTTCTCAACTTTTCATTCAATTGCACAATATTCCATTCCATTCCCTTACATACAATTTATTCCCAACACATTATTCTCGTTCTTCTACAAAACATTCGGTACCATTCATTAAAATTCGGTTCTATTAATCAAAATTACACTTTATAGCATAACTTTCTATTCGATTACGCAATGTTCCTTTCCAATTCATTCTATTCCATTCTGTTGCGTAAGATTCCGTTCTAATTAACAAAATTCCATTCCATACTTAACCTCCATTCTTTTTCCAACATTTTATTACTTTTAACAATATTCCTTTGCATTCGACACCATTCAATTCCATTCCTTTCCCCAACATTCTATTACTTTCCACTACTTTCCATTGCATTTCACATCATTCCACTCCATTGCATAACACCCCGTTCAATTCCACAACACTCCTTTATATTCCATAACATTCGATTACATTCCAACAAATTATTGCCATTCTGTTACCTACCATTCCATGAGGTGAGGTGATGTGAGAAGGGAGTTGATGTGAGCTGAGGGAGTGAGGTGAGGAATTGAGGTGACGTGAGAGAAGTGTCGTTAGGTGTGAAGGTGAGGTGTGGTGTAGTGAGGTGAGGTGAGGAACTGAGGTGTGGTGAGGTGGGTGTGTTTTGGAATTGAAGTGGGAGGTGAAGTGAGGAGATGAGGTGAGGTGGTGTGGTGAGGAATTGAAGTGAGGTGATATGAGTGACTTGAGGTGAAGTGAGTGACTTGAGGTGAGGAAGTGAGATCAGGAGTTGAGTTATGGTGAGTGATCTGACATGAGGTGTGGAGCTGAGGCGAGGTGAGGTGGTGAAGTGAGGAATTAGATGATGTGAGGTGAGTGAGGTGAAGTGAGTTAAAGGTGAGGTGAGGAATTGAGGTGAGTGAGGTAACGAGTGAGGTGAGGTTAAGTGAGCAGGTCCGGTGAGCTGAGGAGATGGGGTGAGTTGAGGTAAGGTGAGGAATTGAGGTGAGGTGGGGTGACATGAAATGAGTGAGTTTAGGTAAGTTGAGGAGATGAAGTGAAGTGACTGAGTTGAGAAGTGAGTTGAAATGAGGAGGTGAGGAATTGAAGAGAGGTGAATAATGTGATGTGAGTTTAGGAGGTGAGGTGAGGTGAGGAAGTGAATTGGGGAAATGAGGTGAGGTGAGTGAGGTGAGGTGAAGTGTGTGAGGTGACGTTGGAGGTGAGATGAGGTAGTTAGGTGAGGTGAGGATTGAGGTAAGGCGAGGTGAGTGATGTGAAGTGATGTGAGGTGTTGAGGTGAAAGGAGGTGAGGTAAGGAGAGGAATTGATGTGAGGTGATGTGAAGTGTGTAAGGGGAGATGAGATGAGCTGGGAAGATGTGGTTTGGTGAGGTGATTGAGGAAGTGAGTTGAGGAAATGAGGTGAGGTGAGGTGACAAGTGTGGAATAGAGCTGAGGTGAGGTGGTGAGGTGAGGAATTCAAGTGAGGTGAGGAAGTGAGTTGAGGAATTGTGGTAAGGTGTGTGAGGTGACGTGTTCTGGAGGTGAGGTGAGGTGGGTGAGGCAAAGGGAAGTGAGTGATTTGAGGAGGAGGGGAGTTGACGGGAGGAGGTGAGCACGGGAAGTGAGGAATTGAATGAGGTGAATGAGGTGAATTTAGAAGTGGTGAGATGAGGTCAGGGGAGCTGAGCAATTCATTTAATCTGAGTGAGGTTATTTGAGGGGCGCAGAAGTGAGATGAGGTGAGGTGAGGTGAGCAATTGAGTTGATTTGAGGTGAGGAGGTTAGGTGAGGGAGAGAGGCGAGGAATTAAGGTGAGGTCAGTGAAGTGACATTTGGTGTTGGGGTCAGGTACTGTGAGTAAGTGAGGAGGTGAGAATTCTGAGTGTGTGGTGTGTGAGGTGTGGTAAGGAGATGAGGAATTGAGGTGAGGTCACAGAAGTGATGTCATTGGGGGAAGTGGGGTTGAGTGAGGACTGAGGTGATGTGAGGTATGAGGTTAAATGAGGTGAGGTGAGTTGACAAGAGGGGATAAGTTGAAGCGAGGTGAGATGAGGTGAGATGATGATGTAAGGTGAGTTGAAGAAATGAAGTGAGGTGAGGTGACATAAGTGTGGTGTTGAGGTGAAGTGAGGAGTTGAGTTGAGGTAATGTGTGGAATTGAGGTGAGGTGAGGTGAAGTGAGTGAGGTGAGGTGAGGTGACGTCCGATGATTTGAGGTTAGTTGAAGGGAAGTGAGGTGAGTGAGATGACATGAGGAAGTGAGCACATGGGTTGAATTGAATGAGTTGGGTGAAGTGAGTGTGATTAGATGAGTAGGTGCGCTGAGAGGAGATGAAGAGATGAGGAGAGGTGAGGAATTGAGGTGAGGTGAGGTGTTGTGGGTGAGGTGAGCTGAGCTTAGGATGTGTGGTGAATTGATTTGCTGTGAGATGAGGTGAGGTGAGGGGAGAAGAGGAGGTGATGTGAGGTGAGGATATGAGTTGAGGTTAGGTAAGTTAGGTGAGGTGAAGTGAGTAAAGTGAGGTGAGTGGACATGAGTTTAGGAGTTGAAGGGAGGTGAGTTGAAGTGAGTGAGGTGAGGTGAGAAGAGGTGAGGTGAGGTGAGAAGATGTGAGGTGTGTTGAGGAATTGAGGTGAGGTGAGTGAGGTTAGTTGGGGTGAGGAGTTGAGCTGACTGAGGTTACATGAGGTTGGAGGTGAGGTGAGTGAGGTTACATGTGGTTTGGAGGTGAGATGAGGAGGAGTTGAGATGACATGTGGAAAAGAATTGATGTGAGTGAGGTGTAGAGGTGAGGTGAGGAAGTGAGGTGACTTGAGTGAAGTGACATTAAGTGTGGAGGTGTGGAGAATTGAGGAATTGTGGTGACTTGAGGATTTGAGGTGAGTGTGAGGTGAGGTGTGGTACAGATGTGAGTGAAGTGAGGAATTGAGATGAGGTGATGGAGGTGACCTCATTTGTGGATGTGGGATGAGTTCAGGATTGAGGTTATGTGAGGTGAAGTAAACTGAGTGGACATGAGATTAGGGGGTGAGGTGAGGAGTGGTGAAGTGATTTATGTAAGGTTAGGTGAGGTGAGAAAATGAAGTGATGTGAGTTGAGGAAGTGAGTTGAGATGAATGAGGTGAGGTGAGTTGAAGAGGTGAGATGAGGAACTGAGGTGAGGAATTGAGGTGAGGTGGGGTGACGTGAGGTGAGTGAGTTAGTTTAGGTGAGGAGGTGAAGTGAAATGACTGAGATGAGAAGTGAGTTGATTTGACGAGGTGAGGAATTGAGGTGAGGTGAGTAATGTGATGTGAGGTGAGGAGGTGAGGTGAGGTGAGGAAGTGAAGTGAGGAATTGAGGTGAGGTGAGTGAGGTGAGGTGAAGTGTGTGAGATGAGGTGGGAGGTGAGGTGATTAAGTGAGGTGAGGTGAGGATTGAGGAAAGGCGAGGTGAGTGATGTGAAATGAGGTGAGGAGTTGAGGTGACATGAGGAGTTGAGGTAAGGAGAGTAATTGATGTGAGGTGATGTGGAGTGAGGGGCGATGATGTGAGCTGGGAAGATGAGGTGTGGTTAGGTGACTGAGGATGTGAGGTGAGGAATTGAGGTGAGGTGAGGTGACAGGTGTGGAATTGAGGGGAGGTGAGGCGGTGAGGTGAGGAATTCAAGTGAGGCGAGGTGAGGTGAGGAAGTGAGTAGGGGAATTGTGGTGAGGGTAGTGAGGTGACGTGTTCTGGAGGTGAGGTGGGTGAGGCAAAATGATGATAGTGATATGAGGAGGGATGTTGACGTGAGGAGGTGAGCAGGTGAAGTGAGGAATTGAATGAGGTGAGTGAGGTGAGGTTAGAAGATGTGAGATGAGGTGAGGTGAGTTGTGGAATTGAGGTGATGTGAGTGAGGTTATTTGAGGTGCACAGAAGTGAGGTGAGGTGAGTTGAGGAAGTGAGTTGATGTGAGGTGAGGAGTTGAGTTGAGGGAAAGAGGCGAGGAATTAAGGTTAGGTCAGTGAAGTGATATTTGGTTTGGAGGTCCGGTGAGGATAGGAAGTGAGGAGGTGAGAATTGTGAGTGTGAAGAGGGTGAGGTGTGGTAAGGATGTGAGTAATTGAGGTGAGGTCACAGAGGTGAAGTCATTGGGGGAAGTGGGGTTGAGTGAGGACTGAGGTGATGTGAGGTATGAGGTGAAGTGAGGTGAGGTGAGTTGACATGAGGGGATAAGTTGAAGCGAGGTGAGATGAGGTGAGATAATGATGTTAGGTGAGTTGAAGAAATGAGGTGAAGTGAGATGACATAAGTTGCGGAGTTGGGGTGTGGTGAGGATTTGAGGTGAGGTAATGTGAGGAATTGAGGTGAGGTGAGGTGAAGTGAGTGAGTTGATGTGAGTTGACGTCCGATGATTCGAGGTTAGTTGAAGGGAAGTGAGGTGAGTGAGGTGACATGAGGAAGTGAGCACATGGATTGAATTGAATGAGTTGCGTGAAGTGAGTGAGATTAGATGAGTAGGTGAGCTGTGAGGAGATGAAGAGCTGAGGTGAGGTGAGGAAATGAGGTGAGGTGAGGTGAGCTTAGGAAGTGTGGTGAATTGAGTTGAAGTGAGGTGAGATGAGGTGAGGTGAGGTGAGAACAGGAGGAGAGGTGAGGTGAGGATTGAGTTGAGGTTAGGTGAGTTGAGTCAGCAGAAGTGAGTAAAGTGTGGTGAGAGGACATGAGTTTAGGTGTTGAGGTGAGGTGAGTTGAACTGAGTCAAGTGGGGTGAGAAGAGGTGAGGTGAGTTGAGGAATTGAGGTGAGGTGATTGAGTTTAGGTGGGGTGAGGAGGTGAGGTGAGTGAGGTTACATGAGGTTTGGAGGTGAGTTGAGGAGGAGTTGAGATGACATGTGGTGAGGAATTGAGGTGAGGTGAGGTGAAGTGTGTGCGATGAGGTGAGGAGGTGAGCTTAGGTGAAGATTGAGGTGAGGGCAGGTGAGTGAGGTGAAGTGACCTGAGTGATTTGAGGAGGAATTGATGTGACGAGGAGCTTAG
>JAVSCE010008643.1:0-396521 GCA_032199065.1 Smutsia gigantea
CAGTTTAAAGCACCAAATTGTGGGAGATACAGACGCTGTGTCTGCCACTGAATGGTGGTCACTCTTGTTTATTCTTAGGATATTACCACTTTCTTTGGCACTTGTGATTTATGGCAAAAATAGTTCATTACCAACATTCCCCCAGATGCCCTCCCTAAGAAGTGATCTAAAAATAAAATACTCATTATGCAGTGAACACAGGATTCCAGCAGTGGTCTTGGGAAAAATACAGAACACAAAACCATGAATTACAGGCTCAAAAACCATCCAAAGGGGTTTCCAGTAAGCCCATAAGCCATAAATGCTGCGTAGTCACCAGATACCCCAAATTCAGCAACAGCCCCATAATTCGCAATGATTTCCGTAAAGTACACGTCTGGCAAAATAAAGATGTTTGATTTCATGACATAATTGATTTCAATATTTTCTAACCTGCTTTTAAGTTATCTGTTTTTCCTTCTCTAGACTAAAATCTGATGAATAGTACATAAACAAGTGATGGGAATTAGAATTTTGAGGACTCCGAATGTGTTTGTCTTCCTGGATTCCCTGGTTCCCAGTTGTCACTCAGTTCCTGGGTCAGCTGCCACATCTTCTTCACCTGCAGACTCAGAGCATGTGTTTCCTCCATAACATAGAGAAGCTACCTGTTGTCCATAAAGGCTGAGCCTGAAGGTTTAGAGTGCCGAAGAGCACCTGGCATAGGCTATGTGCTCCTAGGAAAGCTGAGGAATGCCAGGCCAGCGGAGGGTGGGAGGAGAAGGGGAGAGCTGGAGTCCCGTAGAAGTCAGCCAGGGGCTCTAGGAGGCTTCACACTGGGGCAGGGACTGCTTCCCTGAGGGCAGCCTGGGGAGGAAACTGGGAAGCACCAGCACAACTGGAAGAAGCAGCAGCATAGTCAGGGTGAGGCAGTTCTCCTTCCCAGGCCCGGGTCAGGAGGCAGAGCTGTCCTCAGCGAAGATTGCATGGCTGGAGACAAATGCCCAGAACCAAGGACTTCAGTGACAGCCTGTGGGGAGAATGGAAGTTCCTATGGCCAGGATCCTCACCTGACCCTAAACTACTTGATGATGTAATTGGTCTACTGCTAGGCTACTGCTTCCACACACTTAGGCAATGAGCTATTACTGACCCAGTCACTATATAAAAAGCTCCACCCAGTGCTCTGAGTGGAGGCAGAGAGGAGGTAGATTAAGGACCTGCAGACTGCTGAGTACGGATGTGACTCTAGTGCTTGACCTACCTCCGTGAGAACAAAGCTGGGTATAAACCTTTTTACCCCAAGATTCTTCCATTGTCATTTCTTAGTCTCACTGAATCCATAGTGAATTCACGCAGGGCTGAAACCCCCAGGCAAGACAAGCCAGAGACCCAGAGGGCCAGACAAAGCTGGTTAGCCCAATACAGAGGACTGCCTAGCAACCAGCCCCACCACCCCCACACAGCCAATACCAGCAAGGATCTGGGAGGATGGCATACATCTGAGACCTCCCATCTCCCAAGGCACACATGTGCACCCTCTCCAAAACCTCTCCAGGCAAAGGTAGCTCCTCACTTCCGATGGTGTCTCCCTCTCCTTAATTTATTTCTAAAGGTAAGGAGAAGTCAGGCTGATCAGATTTCTTAGGCATTTCACCTCAGTCAACTGAAGAAAGAACTTTTTTTCTCGATTTAGCTGCATGGGAGCCCTCTCTGTTAAGTGGAGGAGTCATTGACCAATTTTCTCATTTAAAAAAAGGAGCAGTACTAACCATAATCAGATAGACTTGTAAGGGAAACCACAAACTGCAGAGTTATTCACTGATGAAGACTCCTAATGGCACAAACGCTACCCGAGATGAGGGCCCAGCCTGGATGGGGGACTCTGAGCTTGGTGTTGGCCTGCCTTTTACACTGAGGAAGTCCAACTTACACAGTAGTAGCATCCCCACTCAGCATCTCAATTTCCATAGCTCTCAAAGGGTCTTTCCACTAGATCGTGTTAGAAGTTCCTGCTCAGTGATTCTAGACTGAGTTAGAAATGTGTTTTTAAAGAAATGCCGCATCATCTAATTTCCTGTTTTATGTGTGTTACCCTCTATGACATGTAATTAAAATTCATCTCTACCTACATTACTGAGCATTTTCTCACAAATTGCAACTCTGTTCTCACAAGTGCTGTTACGGTTTTTTCTGTTGTGAATACATTGAACGCCTGTTACAGGTATAACATTTCATATAATTTGCAGTAATTTCTTGGAAACCCTTGGTAAATACCTCAATTGTTTGTTGGCAGCAGGCCTTGAAGAACCGACAGAGTTCCCTGTAAGGGCTTCTTTAAAGACACAGCTCCTGGACTTCTGCCTCAAACAGGGAGCCCTGCAAAAAGTGGTCATAATTTTTTAAAACCTTTAGAAATGCTTTTTTAAAGAAAAAAATGAATCTGGTGGAGGGAGTTGTAATAATCCATCCTTTCAGAAGACTGTTCATTGCTGCAAAGAAGAAAATCTATAATGACCATTTGACTAATACTACCACTTAACCTCTATTAACCCAATAAAACTTTGCTTTATTATGAATGCTGTCATTAAAGTGACATTTAAGGTACCCATTAGCTAATTAATTTTGCTCGTTATTTCCTTCTATTTGCAGCACTTCCAGCCAGACACAGTAAAGAACAAGTGATTATGGCTTATGTTTAGGCTTCCAGACACTAGTGGATAGGACACTGGTGTGCTAGAATGTTCTTCATGCTTCCTTGCTCTGCTTATTAGCTTTGTCCATTTTTTTTTGTCAGATACTGAGTCATCACGTGTGTGTGTTTTACAAAGGCGTGTGTGTGTGTATGAGAGAGACAGAGAGGAGAAATTTAGTACCACTGTGTGTGTTGGCCAGATGGGATGTAATCTCACTAACTAGAAAATGTTGGCTGCCGCCAGCACAGGCACTATTAGGAAACAGCCTGAGTCTTTTCTGGGAGATAACCTCCCAGCAGAGGCTGGGGACAGTTTGTTTCTTGGTTAAGACTTAATCCTTGTGTAGAGAGAAATTTGCTTTTCCCATCCACTGCCAAGAAATGCCATTAATCTTTAGAGCAGTGTGAAAGTTTCCACAGCTGGGGACTTTGCACAAAGACAAAGCTTCCATTCCACTGGAGGGAAGGCAGGTTTCCCCACCCTACCCCAGGCCCCACCCCACCCAGTACCCAAGCTCTGGGCAGCTGGGCAGTGGCATCCCCACTTGAGGGCTGCACACAGTGGTAGGCAGGTCTGGGCGCCTTGTGGAAATGCTCCCAACGTGCAACTCAAACTCTCTTTGTTCTACTCCAGGCTTAATGAAGCAAAAAATTGCCTGGGGAAAAAAATCAAAACATACAAGAGGTTTAAGCTATGAATGGTGGCAGCACAAATTCAGATCCACAAATACATAAAATGCAATGCAAGAACCAGAAAACATGAGCACCATAAAACATAATAAATGACCACATTTCATTGATCCTCACATATGCTGTTGTTACGCTCTGCCCAAGCTAGGGTCTTAAACACTTTTATCACCCATCTGATGGGTGATAAGAATTGTTATCCAGATCTGGCATTAAGGCCTCTCCCAGAGTTCAAAATAAAATGGAACATGATACATTCTGTTGAGGTGTCTGGTGAAAGAGACTCCAAACATTCTGGGAAGACAGCAAAATCCTGCAGTCCACTTGGAGGGCCGTTTTGTCAAAACTGCAAATTACAAGCCTATTTCCTTTTGACCCAGCAATCCTACTTCTGAGAGTTTATCCTCCAGTCATACCAGGACAAAATACTTGTACAAGGTAATTCTCTGCCACATTGTTTGAGATAGTCAGCTATTAGACTCAATTGTCCTTTCAGAGTGGAATGGAGAAATACAGACAGTGCATCTGTCAGAGAGGGAAGTACTCTGCTGGTGTGAAACAGAGGAAGGAAGCACTCTCTACTGAAATGGAAAAAGTACCACATGGTACAGAACAGAAAGCAGAGAAGATGAAAATTTTGCTAGTGTGTTTGTAACAGAATACTAGAAGGATGCACAAGAAACAAAAAGCAGACCTTTGGGAGGGCAGTTGAAAGGAAAGATGGGAGCAAGATTTCCCAATGGATGCTTTTAAATATCCATCTGGTATTTAATTATGTGACTGTATTATTTATCCAAAAAAAGGTACCAATTTTAAAAACATGCCATTTCAGTGAGATTAGCAGAGCACTGATCACTAAGACCATCAATCCTTGACGACTTTGTTTGTTGCAATCGCCCTTGTTTACTCGAAGTGGAGATGAAAACAGTTAGCCATATGGTAAGTACTGTGACCAACCAATTAGCCAATACCCCAGCCCCAAATACCTCAAAGTCTAAGCAAGAATCCCCCAAATATTTTCTTTCAAGTTTTGTCTCTCGCCTCTTAGCAACTGGTTAAATGAAAATTTCACAGATCTAACTGAACTTTTACTTTCTAGTTACCTTAACATATTATAAGTGTTCTTCCATCACGAAAATATTAAGAACCTTCTCAAACCATTAAAACGTCTGTACTTCTTTCAGAATCTATTTCTCCACTCGTTTTATGCCATTTCCTTCCTGTACTTTATTCTTGGACCTTCCATAATCGTAAGGCCTTGGCCGTGTCCTTTTTTTCACCCTTAAACATATCAAAGAAAGAATCAGTCCCTCAAAATTTTCTTAAGACTTGTTAATAGTAAACACAACATAAAAGGTCGAGGATAATGCTACAACTTTGTGACAATGGCGCCCTCTTGTGGTATATAGCTATTCCCATTAAGCGAAGGTCTGTAACCTAGACTCCCAAGAGAGTCTTTTCCTTTATGGTTAATAATAACCTGTTTTTAATTACCGCCTTTACCAGCATTTTCCAAGGTGATATCCTGGTCTTGAGTTTGTAGCTAACTGGTGAAACTGTAAAATGAGAGGAATTAAACTAAATGGTCAGCTGGACCCCTTGCATCTTGACAGTGAATGAGAGAAGAGGTGGGCCCAGAGTCTGTAGGTTTAGCAAGTGCCCCCCCATGGTTCTGATACCCAGATAGTTTTGAGAGCTATGGATCTCTGCTTTTATGGGGGAAATGGGTCAGTTTCCCCAACAGATGAAAAATATCAGCCAGTATAAGCTGACATAGATGTGGAAGTGCAGAGCTTGGTCCTGCGTCTGCCCGGGACCGCAGCAGCGGAGATCACACTGAAGAGGTTGTCTACAGGACCTCGAGGCAGAAGTCTGAGGTCCACATGTTTTCTTTGTGGTTCTTCTCAAAATGCCCCTTTCAATCCGTTTTGCCCTCATATGTCAGTGGCGTGGTCCTGGGCACACAGTGTTTGCTTCGCTTGTGTCCCCTCAAGAAAGGCTCCAGTCCCCACCCACATCTGAACTCAAAGGGCACTCTGAAAATGTGCCCTCCTCCTACCAGATGGAAGAGAAGTCTCAAAAATAACGTGCTTTTATTGTCACAAACTGGAAGTAGTCTTAAAATACAGCTGGCCCTGGTGCCAGGCAGAATGATTCAACATTATTTCAATGATATTGAAATGAACAGGAAGAAATTATACCGAACTCGTATACTTTGTTTTCTTCTCTACGTTTTCTGTTTCATGACATTTTCCAACAAATGTTTTCTTTGGTGAAGGGAGAAACAAACATCTGTGCCATTGCAAAATACATTTCATTTCTAAATATTTAGTAATAATAAAGCCAAGTACTTCCATTATAAGACAGTGAGCATCAGAAGCAAGGCTGAGAAGGTGTGTCACCCAGGCTTGGGCATGGAGCTTCCCATGACACTTGCCTGAAACATGCCAGACCCAAGCCACCTTTGCTTTCTCCTTTGTCAAATTTTGGGATGTCAAGAGAATAAAGCAGACAGAGACTCAAAGATCCCACAGGGAGTTCTGAATCCACACCAGAACCACCTATGCCACCAGGATCCAGTCAGAGGACAGAAACCTTGCCAGCTATTTGAAGACAGAGAATATTTTAAAAACAGTTTTATTGATGTCTGATATACAATAAACTGCACATGTTTCAAATGCACAACTGGATGAATTTTGATACATGTATGCACCTGTAAAACCCCTACCACCACTACGGAGCCCTCATGAATGGGATTAGTGCCTGTATAAAAGGGGTCTCACAGGGCCCCCTAGTGTCCTTCCACCATCAGAGGACTTGAGAAATCTGAGACTCAGAGGAGGGTCTTCACCTGACCATGCTGATCCCTTGATCTTGGACTTTCAGACTCCAGAACTGAGAGAAATAAATTTGTGCTGTTTATAAGCCACCCTTTCTGCAGTATTTGGTTATAGTAACTCAGATAGACTAAAACAACTATGATCAAGATAGTGGACTTATCTATCACTCCCAAAAGATACTCCCTCCTTGCCCCCAACCTCCTTCTCAGGCAACCACTGATTTGCCCTGAGTCACTATAGATTAATGCACATTTTCTATACATGGAATCATACAGGATTGTGCATTTCATGTCTTGCTTCTTCTACACACATTATTTGGAAATCCATCCATGCTGTTGCACATACCAATAGTTCATTACATTTTATTGCCAAGTAGCATTCCATTCTATGAACACACCAAATTTATCTGCTCGCCTGTTGATGGACATTTGTACTGACTTGGCTTTGGGCTATTACATGTAAAGCTGCTATGAACATTCATGTGCAAGTGTTTGTATGGACATGTGGTTTCATTTCCTTTATGCAAAACTCATTAGTGGAATGGCTGGATCATATATGGCAGGTGAGGTTTAACTTTTTAAGGAACTGCCAATCATTTTGCATTTTATATTCCTACCAGCAAGCAGTGCATGAGAATTTCAGGTCTTCCACATCCTCACCAACACTTAGCATAGTGAGTCATTTTAGCCTTTTTTCTTTTCTTTTTTTTAGAGAACAAGTGAGAGGTTTTTTTATTTAGAGATAAAGTGAGAGGACAGAGTTCCTGGCGGTTTTATAGGTGGTTGAGAGACAAAGCACTAGGGATTTACACCTGCTAAGTGGTCCCAAAATGTTTATCTTTGAAGAGACATTAAGTTTCTTATTCTTCCTGGTTATTTACAAGAAATTTCCTGCTCTGATTCCCTCCCAGGATAGCAGCTTCCCGGTCTGGGAGCATATCACTAAAGACTGCCTGCTTTGCTCCCAAGGTGGGCTGAGTGATTGTCTGTTTATCAAAGAGTTATGTTAAGAAAGTTACTTTTAACAAATTGGGTTTTAAAATGCAATCTTATTTTCAAGATAGAATCCTTCCTGTTTGTTTTGGGCTTGCGTGTTAAATTGCCCAGGGGGCAAGTCACTTGAGTAGGGCTGCAGGAAGAAAAGCAGCACCTGGGTAAAGTCAGAAAAACAAGCTGGGCCCCCCAGCAGGCCAAAGCAAATCCCACAGTGGATTATCTTGCTTTGCTTTTTCCAGAGGCCCTCACCCTACTCTGTCTAAGCCCATGGTCCCTGTCTCATTCCCCCCTCTTCAGATGGAGACCCTAGCTGCTGTTAGGGAACGGGGGTGACGACCGCTCTGGCTGCTTTATGCTGAGAGGGGGCACAGTAAAGGGTGCAGTTAAGTCCATCAGTGGTCAGTCGAGAGGGCCTCGGAAGATGGGCACTTCTATCTTGTGTTCCATTTCCATCCCCATTTGCAGTTTTATGGCTTCAAAAGGATTTAGAAACCCAGCTCCATATCATAGTAGTCCATGGGACTTCTGGGCCTGTCATAGCTTGGACTAGCTTTCGGAGGTCCTGGAGTGAATAAGACATTTTGTGAATAATTTGGAATGTACCCACAATACTCAATTTTAGTTATAGCACAGGTCCCACCTGTGCTGCTGTTAAGATGTCTAGTGCCATTCTATTTTGTATAACTGCTTGGCCTTTGGTACTAAGGCCTTTTGAGTAAAATTGGTTAAGGATTTGATATGCCAAATTACACCTTCTAAACCAAGAGATGGTATAAAAACAGAGGCTAGGTGATCATACCAATGAAAAACACTCCTACTCCATCGATGTTGGAGGCTTAGGAAGTGTGCAAGGGTGTGGGATATTCTAACCCAACATCCTTGCAGCCAAGAAGAAGTTCAGTTAGTATACTTATTTAGTTCACTCGTTCTTAACAATCATGCTAGGTTATTTACAAAACCTTCACAAAACATGACAAAGTCAAGCCTCTCTTTAAGCACTGATTTCTTTTGAAAGATTTAAGCCAGGCTGTATTGCAGAAGATAAATGTCTCGGAGTCTAGTTTAAAAACCTCCCAATTTTTGAGGATAATGATGAACCCAATAAGTAGAATAGATTTCCAATAAAAGGATTTAGAAAACCAGTTTTATACTGTAGTAGTTCACAGGACTTTTGACCATTTTCCTTCCTTATGGCAAAATAAATTTAGCTGCATGACCTTATTATATTATTTACTTCCCTCAGAGGGCCAAGCCTCTCCATCAGAGAGTTTGTATTGAGGCCAGCCTTGTGGCAGAAGAAGATAGACACTTCTTTTTCAGGGTTTGGGAATCAAATTGCCCCCAATTATTCAGAATGCAGGCCAGAGACATGGCTGTCTTTGAACTTGAAGAGGATGCTCCCATCTGGAAGAAAGAGAAAGACAGGTGTGCAAACACCTGGTCGGTCTTTTCTGTGAGGTGTCCCCTCACCTTGGAGCCTGGGTGACAGTGGTCAGTCACCTCTGCCGGGCCTACTGGACTTAACCGCTCCTTACCAGCGTGGCCTGCACCTTGCCTTGATTTCCCTTTTGCCTTCCCACTCAGCAAAAGTAGCCTCAGAGCTCTGGATTTAGTGGGACCTTACCAGTGTGCTCTTAGTTTATGCCTTTTGGGAGTTCTCATCCAGACCCTAATTTCTTCTGCACAGCTTTAGCTTAGTACACTTGGGATCATTCTTTGAGAGGCCCCTACCTGTCTGATAAGTCAGGGACTGTGTGACCTCTCACTGCCAGAGCAGTGGTTGGTCAGAGTCACAAGCCTGTTCCACTTCCCTGGGGCTGCAGAAAAGGAAATGCTGTACCCAAGGATGACTGCCTCTAAGGAAGAGAGGTCAATAGAATAGAGCCATTTACATGTTGGGCTCAGTTTCAGCTTGACTACTTCATAAACCTCATTTATGCTACACAGGAGAAAATGGCACAGTCCCAAGAGGACTGCTTCGAATGAGGAGTAGCAGGGCTTTTTCTAAGGCCAAAGATAAAATTCAGACAGAGGCTGCCATGGACAATTATGGGGGGGGGGGGGATCTATACTCTCAAACACCAGTTTCTGCCACTGCCTGGGAATTATCCTACTAGTCACCCACTGTAAGAAATCTGATCTGTGAGATGGGCAGCCGGACTGGTACCATTTAAGGGGCTGACGAGCGCCTGATTTTGAGTGCCACAGATGGCTTCCTTGTATAAGGAGAGTGAAAGAAAAAGGCAGGCTCAGATGCCAATACTCACCTCCAAAGTTATCCTGGACGAGCACCCAAAAATGATGCCAGGGTTCTTGTTTGCGGAGTCGAAGAATGAACTTTGCGAACACTCAAAGTAGGAGAGCAGGGCAGAGGCTTTTATTTAGAGAGAAAGCGAGAGGAGGGGACAAGAGACCCCCCCATTTTAGCCTTTTTACTAAGTATTTAGTAGAATCTCAGAGTGGTTTTAATTTGCCTTTTTCTAATGACTAATTACACTGAGCACCTTTTCATGTGCTTATTAGCCATCCATATGTCCTCTTGGTGAACTGCCTGTTCAAAGCTTTGAGCCATTTAAAAATGGGGTGGTTTATTTTCTTATTCTTGAATTTTGAGAGTTCTTTATATAGTCTGAGTAAAAGTCCTTTATCATATATGTGATTTGCAAACATATTCTCCCAGTCTGTTAACTGTCTTTTTATCTCCTTAACAGTATCCTTCAAAGTGCAGAAATTTATAGATTGTTCCTTTTCATGTTGTGGCAAAGAAATCTTTGCCTGACTCCAGATTTACCACCAAGATTTTTCTCATTTTCTTCCAGAAACTCTATGGTCTTAGGGTTTGTATTTAAGTCTATGACCTATTTTGAGTTAATTTTTGAATAAAATTTGGACCAAACTTCATGTTTCCTGAATATATATAAAATAAGTTTAGAAATCAGGTAATGTTAGACCTCCAGCTTTGTTCTTTTTTGAAGTTGTTTGGTATATTCTAGATTCTTTACATTTTATATGAATTTTAGAATCACCTTGTTCGTTTCTACAAAAATGCCTGCTGGAATTTTGAAATCTACTGATCCATGCACACAATATGACTCTCTTTTATTTACGTTTTCTTTTATTTCCCTCAGCAAAGTTTTATACTTTTCAACATTACAGGTCTTTTACATATTTTGTCAAATATAGGTATTTCTTATTTTTGGTGATACTGAGAACGTCAGTTTAAAATTTCAGTTTCCTGTTGATTATACATAGTATATAGAAATACAGTTGACATCCGTATTTTGATCTTATATCCTGCAACCATGCTGAGTTCACTTAAGTGGTTCTAATAACTCTTTGTATATTCCATCAGATTTTCTACATAGACAGTCAGATCATCACACATAATGAATTTTACTTCTTCCTTCCTAGTCTGGGTACCATTCATTTCCTACACTTGTTTTATTGCGCTGGCTAGAACGTCCAGTACAATGTTGAATAGGAGTGTTCTAATCTTGGAGGAAAGCATGCAGTCTTTTCCCCTGAAGTGTGGTGTCAGCTGTAGGTTTTTAATAGAAGCCCCTCATCAAGTTTGAAGAAGTTCCTTTCTTTTCCTAGTTTGCTGAGTTTTACTAGAAATTGATGTTAAGTTTTGTTAAGTGTTTTTTCTATGCCTCTTGAGATGATCATGTGGTTTTTCGTACTCCTCAAATATTTGGAATCGTACTGATTGATTTTCGAATGTTGACTCAACCTCTTATCATGAATTCTTTAATAAATTACAGTTTTAAAACACAGCTTCATAAAATTCTGTTCAGGATTTTTACATTTATGTTCATGGGGCATGTCTTGGGGATATTGGTCTGTAGTTTGTTTGTTTTTTTTGTAATGTGTGTGATTTTCGTATCAGCGTAACGCTATCCTTGCAGAATGAGTTGTAAAATATTCCCTTCTCTTCCATTTTTTTGGAAGAATTTGTGTTATTTTTTCCTTAAATGTTTAGTCGAATTCACCAGCAAAGCCATCTGAGCCTGGAGTTGTTGTAGGAAGGCATTAAAATAGAGATTCAATTTCCTTAATAGGTAGAGGGCTATTCAGGTTATCTATTTCTTCTTGAGTGAGTTTTGGTAGTTTGTGTCTTTTAAGGAATTGGTCCATTTCCTCTAAGTTGTCAAATATATTGGCATGAAACCATTCATAATATTTCCCTTTTATCCTTTTTAATGTCTATAGAATCTATATTATCTTCCTCATTCATGATACTGGTGATTAGTGTCTTCTCTATTTTTCTCTCTGATTAGTCTGATTAGAGATCTTTGAATTTTATTGGTTTTTTCAAAGAACCAGTTTTTGGTTTTATTGATTTTCTCTATTGTTTTTGTTTAATTTTCATTGATTTCTACTGTGATAATTATTATTTCTTTTGTTCTATT
Organism: Smutsia gigantea; assembly: GCA_032199065.1. Taxonomy (NCBI): domain Eukaryota; kingdom Metazoa; phylum Chordata; class Mammalia; order Pholidota; family Manidae; genus Smutsia; species Smutsia gigantea. Next base: position 11,609 of record JAVSCE010008643.1, read on the forward strand.
TACTTTGGGTTTAACGTGCTCTTATTTTTCCAGTTATTTAAGGTAAGAAAAGAGGTAACTGATTTGAGACCTTTTTCTTTTCTAATACAGATGATCAGCACTATAAATTTTTCCGCAAGTACTATGTTAGCAGCATCCCACAAATTTTGAATGTTGTTTTCATTTTTATATAAAGTACTGTCTAATTTCTCCTCTGATTTGTTTTTTGACCCATCAGTTATTTAGATGTGTTATTTAGGTTCCAAATATTTAGGGATGAATTCTCCAGATATCTATTATTAATCTCTAATTTAATTCCATTGCAGTCAGAGAAGATACGTTGTATGACTTAAATCTTCAAACATTTCTTGAGATTTATTTTATGGCCAGAACCTTTTCTATTCTGGCAAATGTCCTTGAGAAAGTGTGCACTTGAGTAAATAATGTGTATTCTCCTGATTTGGGGTGGAGTGCTCTAAAGGTGTTAATCAGGTCAAGTTGGTTGATCATGTTGACTAAAATATCCATACTAATTGTACTCAATCTATCAAAAAAGAGGATATTAGCTCTGACTGCAATTATGAATTTGTCCATTTCTCTTTTCAATTCCATTGGTTTTTCCTGAAAAGCTCTGTTCCTAGGTGCATAACATTTAGGATTGCTATGTCCTCTTGATGATCCCTTTACATTTGCATTGTTTCTGACCATACTGCCCTCCTTATTTCTGTTCTTCTATATGTGCTGTTTCCCTTTCTCTCTGGCTACTTTTAAGATTTTCTTTTTTTACTTTTTATCTTTATCATCTGTTTTCAGCAATTTATTTATGATGAGTGCTCTTATCATTTTCTTCATGTTTTTGTTGTGGCTTCAGAGTTGCCATAAAATTTAGAAAACTTTGGCCATTATTCCTTCATACATATTTCCCGTCCTCCCCCTACCCTAGGATTCCAATTGTTCATGTTAATGTGGCTGCTTGAAGTTGCCCCAAGCTCTATGCCCTTGACATTTTTAAATTCTTTTTTTCTCTCTGGGTTTCATTTTGGATTGTTTTCATGGCCCTGTCCTCAGGTTCACTATCTTTTCTTTTAGAGTGTCTAATTCCACCCAGTGTAGTTTTCATCTCTAGAAGTTCTATTTGAGTCTTCTTTAAAATATATATCTTCCATGTCTCTACTTAACTTTTTTGACATATAAAATACAGTAATTGTTTTAAGGTTCTTCTCTGCTAATTCTATTATCTGTGACTTGTGGGTCAGTGTCAAGTGTTTTCTCCTCATGACAGGCCACGTTTTCCTGTCTCTTTGCAGGAATCTGCTTAGGCTCTTGATCTTTGGATGCCAGAGATTATGAATTTTACTTCATTGAGTGCTGGATTCTTTTGTGTTCTTTTAAGGCTTGAGTTTTTGTCTGGGAGGCAGTTAAGTTCCTTGGAAGCAGTTTGATTCTTTAGGGTTTTGCTTTAATGCTTTGTGAGGCAGATCTAGGTCAATACTCAGTCCAGGAGTAATTAATTCTCTGCTATGGACACAAAACTTCCCCAAGGGCTCTACCCAATGTCCTGTTCATTACTACATTGTCCAGTCTGGCTGGTGGGAACAGGCACTGTTCTTACTTTGGTGTGAGTGCCACATGCCATTCCTTCTAATTCTTTTGGGGAGTTCTTGTCCCAGCTTTGAAGGACTTTCTCTCAGGCATCTGCTAATCAGTACTTTGCTGATATTTGAGGAGGACCCTCTGCACATCTCAGGTTCTGTCCAGAGTTCCCTTTTTTCTGTCCTACAAACTCTAGCCACCTGGGGCTCCCCCAAGTTTCAGCTCTGTCTCTTCAACTCCAGGAGTCAGCTAGGTCCCACCTGGCTTCACTCTTCCTGAGCTGTGTCCTGGATACTTTCTTAAACTGGAGCAACCCTATGGCCCCTCCACTTGTTTCCTCTTGCAAGGGTTACTGTCTTGCCTTATCTGATAACCAGTAGGTTGAAACCATTATCTTTTTTGATTTGGTTGTTTCAGGTGGGTGGGTAAAACCAGTCACCACTATCCCATCTTGGCTGGAAATGGAAATCCAAAATAAGAGAATTTAATACAAAGAATTGTTAACTAGGCACAAAGTTGTTCATTGGTTAACCAAAGGGTAAAGGAAAACACTAAGATATCATGGAAATAGCAACTGCAGAGGCAGCCACCATTCCCAGACCTGAAGGAACAATGGGAAGAGGTTGAAATTCTTAAAACTTAAAATCTTAGAGGAGGAATTCCACTGAGCTGAAACTCAGACCTCTGGGGGGAGGGGGGACTCCGGCCAGTAGGTGCTGGTCTCTCTGGGTTTGGGGAAAACCAAACCTGGGAGCTGCTGTGATAGGAGGGAATTGCTTCTGCTGAGGTTAAGGAGCATAGTTGGGGTAATGCTTACATGAAGAAGAGGGAGACAGGAAAGGAAAGTCTCTTCATCCCCCTCCAGCCTTGCAGCCTCCTTCTACTTCCCCCTCCCCTATTGGCAATGATTAACAGGGAGCTGCAGGCAAAGCAGAAACGTGGTTTGCAAGTCCCAGTCCAGGTGCCACAATTACCATCCACAGAAGGGTGAGGCTGAAGCTAAGAGAGAATAATTAATAGCCAGCACACCAGCCACAGGAATAGTGAGTAGACTTCTTAACTTTTGGAAGAGAATGCCAACCGTTCTGCATACTTGTTTAGTTACCAAAGAGTAGGAATCAGCCCTCAATGTTAACATATTATACCTGCATTGCAGGCATTATCAGAATATATAATCAAATTATCCACAAGCCATGACTGACAAAAGCTTGGCTAGATTTTCTACACAGATACATACCACGATTTGATTATAACCAAGAAGTTGGAAACAACCTACATATCCAATAATAGGGGAATGGCTAAATTATGGTATATACAGGCAGTGTAATGCTATAGTATTATTTTGTATTTTATATTATGCTATGATACATTGTTTTTAGTTATGAATTTGCTCACATTATTACCTCTTTTGTTGCTTTTCATTCCATCCTGCTTCTCCAACTTCCAGCCAATTGGATTCCTACTCCCAATCATTTTCACTTCTATTGAAGAACACCTTTTAGAATTTTCCTTGTTGTAGGCTTGCTGATTGTTAACTTCCTCAGTTTTTGTCTAAAACTGTCTTTATTTTGCTTTCATTACTGAAGATAATTTTTCTGGGTAGAGAATTCCAGGATGGCAGTTATTTTTTTAAAACCACAATATATATAATTGTGATGTCTCCTGGTTTCTAGTAGTTGTTCTAATAGAAGTCAGCTATCAATCTAACTGCTCTGTCAAGGATAAGCTCCTATAAAGATGTCTTTTCTTCCCCCCTGACTGATTCTTAAGTTTTTTCTTTTTCTTTAGTTTTCATTAGTTTTGTTATATTGTGTCTAGGTGTCTTTATATTGATCCTGATCAGGGTCTGTTGAGTTTTTGAATCTGTCTTTTATCAGTTCTGGAAAAAGTTTCTACCATTGTTTCTTCAAATAATACCCCTGTTCATTTTTCTCTCTCCTCTTCTACTGCAACTACTATTTCAAATGTGTTAGATGATTCCTCTAAGTCTTCTATGTACAGTTGACCCTTGAACAACACAAATTTGACTTGCATAGGTCCACTCATATGAGGATTTTTTTCAATAAATATATTGAAAAGATTTTTGGATATTTGCAACAAGTTGAAAAAACACCTTTTCTCTAGCTTACTGTGTTGTAAGAATACAGTACATAATATATATAACATACAAAATATGTGTTAAACACCTATAATATGTTGGCTTCCAGCCAACAGTAAGCTTTCAGTGGTTAAGTTTCGGGGGAGTTATACCTGGATTTTCAACTGTGTGAAGGGCCAGTGCCCCTATACCCACATCGTTCAAGGTCAACTGTATCTACTACGACCTTTACCTTGTCTTCTGTAATTTTCAGCATTTATTTCTCTTTGCTTCATTCCAGATCATTTATTTTGCTGTCTTCCAATTGACTATTTTCTTCAGTTTTGTCTAACACCTATTAAACCTGACCATGAACTATTATTTTCAGTTAAAAAATTATTTTCAATCCTAAAACTTATTTTTGGTTCTTTAAAAAATATCTTGTCACTTTTTAATGGTTTCCACTTGCTGGCCAAAGACTTCAGTCTTTTTTTTTTCTCCTTATACAAGGTAAATATAGTTGTTTACAGCCTATTTTATGGCTGTTTTACTAGAATCCTTAAGACTCCATTGCATATTGTTTCTTCCAGGTCTTTCTTATGTGGTCCTGTCTCCTCATGTACCTAATCATCTTTGTGTGCTGGACAGTACTTTAAAAATCATGTGAGAAAATAATTTGAACTCTAGGATGGTCCTACCTTCCTTCAGAGAAAACTGGGGTTGCTTCTGTCTGGCATTCGGGAACAGTTACAATCCATGGCTACCTTAATTCCAATGCCAGGTTGAGATTTCTCTGAATCACCAAGATGAAGTCAGGCTGAGAACACTGCTAAGGCCTTTAAAGTCAGGGTGGGGGATTTACCAGGGTTCCCCAGATTCAGACAATGTTCTCTAGCCTTGAGGCCAGAAAAATGCAACTCAGCCTCTCAGATACCTTGTAGAAGCTGACAAATGTCCTGGGACAAAAGTGGCCACTAGTGCTTTGCACACATCCCCATGTTCCCACACCTTCTTCTAACAATTGCATGATTTTTAAAAAGACATTCAAACTATCCTGTACGGCTTTTAAAAGTTAGTGTTAGAAGGAAGGCTGGCCTGAATTACCCAGTCTAGCATTTCAGGAATACATTTAAGGGAAGGGAGAGGGTGACCAGGAGAAGTACCATGGCAAGACTCCCATTAAGGCACCTATTCTGTACTCGAGGGTAACAGTAGACAATGTCAGTGGTGAGGCATTCGATGTAATCGCAAAATGTAACTTGGCTCTACCACTTATTAGCAAGCCATTTTGCTTTTTGAATCTCAGCTTCCTCATGGACTAAACAATTGGGGGAATCATCTATTTCATAGGGTTAAGCCAGTGATGGGTGTGAAATTGCTTTGTGAACTGTGAGCTACTAGATGTTAGCTTTCACTTACTGGTGCAGAAAGGACAAAAGTACCAAGGTTATTCCTAGGCCCCTTTTTTCTCTTGTCTCTGTGGTTCTGTCCCAGCTTCCCTGGAGGCCGCAGGGTTCATGGACATCTGTCAGGAGTCAAGCATTCTGCTCACTCTGGGCAAGTTCCCTTTCCTTCTAGAACGAGTTTCTTCATTTGTCAAATGGATGTAGTAGCTCTGGCCCTGTCTCTCTCTCAGGGCCAGTAAATTAAAGGCCACGAAGTGCTCTGAAACCTATGAAGCACCTGACAAATGCAGAGGTCTATTATTATTATCCCACTATTATTATTTTGGCATTTTTCTAAATGGGATTTTGTTTTTACATTTAATAATAACCAAGCTCTAGATGTTTGTAAGTAGTTGAAATATATTTTTCAAATAAATAAAATGTTTACTAAGAATGATCAAACTTTTGAAGTTTGTGAATGGGTTAAATCTATTTTTCAAATATTGTTTTAGGTTCTTAGTTACTTGGATAGATCAGCTTATGCTGTATACTTATAGTGTATGCACTTTTCTGTAGATGTTTTTATATTAAAATAAAATGTTTAAAAATCAAAGACATATTTCTTATTTGAATGGGTAATGTATGCATATGGCATAAAATTAAAAAGGTAGAGAGCCATGGCAGTTTAGTCTTTCCTCTCATCCTGCTTTTCAACCTTTCAGGGCCCCTCCCTCCCCAACAGCAACTACATGGTTGTTTTTGTATTGCCCAGAGATTATTGTATACATATCCCAGCCCCTGTGTGTATGTAGATGTGCATATGCTCATCATCCCCCCTTTTAAACTCCATGTCAGCATCCTATAACACTGTTCTGCAACCCACTTTTTTCACTTAATATAAATCATTCTGTCACTCATTGACAGTTACAGCTATTTAGTATTCTGCTGTATGGATAGGCCATAATTTGTGTAATAATATTAGATATACCAATCTTTTGTATTATGCAACCAAGAATATTCTTTTACATACTTTTGTGTGAGGGTGTTTTAGGATACGTTTCAGAAGAAGAAATGCTGACTTAAAGTGTGTGTGTCTTTAAGATCTATCCAAATTGCTTGCTGTAGAGGTTATACTAACATTTGCTCCCATCAACGAGATTTGAGAGCATCTGGTCCCCAAACTTTTGCCAATCAATACATGTCATTAAGCTTATTTACATTTGTTAATTTGATAGGAAAAAAGGAAAACAAAGGTATCTCCTTGTATCCCTTTTATATGGGTGAGGTTGAACATCTTTTCATATGCCTAGAAACCATTTGAATTTTCCTTTCTATGAAGCTTACTACTTGTGTTCTTGGTATTTTTTCTATTGATGTTATTGGTATTTTTTTATTGGTTTGTGGTTTGCAAATATTCTTGCTAGCTTGTTGTTTAACTTTGAGGTTGTTTTAGCCAGGCAGAAATCTTTTATTCTTATGTGGTCATATTTATCAAGCTTGTCCTTAAACACAAAGATGCCACAGTATGAAGATGTTGATTCTCACAAAATTAATTTAAAATGATGACTATAAAACACTAAAAATACCAGTGGGATTTCTTTGGGGAAAGCTAGATAAGCTGTCTCTAAATTTTACATGGAAAAATTAAAAATTTACCAATAGTGAGAAAAACTCCAAGAAAGAGTGATGAGGGATGACATTATACTTTAAAGAATATTACAAAGATACATTAATTAAAGCAGTGTGGTGTTGACACATTGTGTTAGTTTCCTAGGGCTGCTGTAACAAAGTGCCACAAATTGGGTGGCTTCAAACAACACAGCTTTATTCCCTCTTAGTCCTGGAGTCTAGAAGTCTGAAAAGCTAGGTGTCAGGGGGCCATGCTCCCTCTAAGACTCTGGATAGCTCTTTCCTTGCCTCCTCCTAGCTTCTGCTGGTGGCCATCAATCTTTGGAGTTGCTTGGCCTGCAGCTGCATCCATGTGCTCTCTGCCCTTGGCATCACATGGCACTCTCCTTGTGTGTGTCTCGTGTTGTATCCAGATTTCCCTCTTCTTATGAGGACACCTGTCATATTGAGTTGGGGGCCTACCTTACTCCAGTATGATCTCATCTTAACTAATGACATCTGTAATAACCTTATTTCCAAATATGGTCACATTCTGAGGTATTGGGGGGTTACATCTCAACATATCTTTGAAGGTGAAGCCACATAATCCAAAATTGTACCTATGAGTGTTCCCATAAAATGAATGTATAGATAGATGTCATTAGAACAGAGTAGAGACCAAGCTAAACCAAAATATATTTGGGGATTTGGTACATTGGAAAAGTGAAGGAAAGATGGAACAACTGTGTAACAAATTGAGGGGAATAAGTTAGATTGCTCTCTCCTCCTTTATATGAAAGTAAATCCCAGATGGATCAAAAGTTTAGACAAAAAAGTACTTGTAGAATGACAGAATCTTTGAGTATAGAAAGCCTTTTAAAACATAAGACCCAGGATTTATAAATTTACTTGTAAAAATGTAAATTAGAATATATATGAGGTCATCCCTACTGTGACATCATTTCTGCTCACTTATGGTTTCTGAGATGAGGGAAGAATATGTAGTCATAGCCACTCTGGTGGGACCTGTGGGTAACTCTGGAAACACTCACAAGTATAAGAAAGATTGACAATCTGTGGTGTAAAAGCGTAAGCTCTCCATCCACTCTGCTGGGTATTGTAGATTCTTTTCTAAGATTGAATTTGATCACCCCTATTAGCTTAGCCCAGGGTTGGCTGATTTCCTCTACCCACACCTCCATCCCCATAACCCTGCACTCAGTAGCATCTAATCAGCCAGAGCCCACTGAACCAGGCAATTCTCAGCACACAACTCCAGGAAGCTACTACCCACCATTAACAAGTGAAGCCTAACCAGAATTCTGGGCTTGACCCACTACAGATATTGTCACCACTGAACTATGCATTGATGTTATATCTTTAACGTTTACAAGAAAGACAAACATTCCTGTTTTATTTTTGAAAACATTTGAATTTGCCATTATCCTGTTCTTAGGGACATTTATTATGCCCTTTGGCATGTTTCTCTTCTGTTATTTTATCTGAAATTTATCTTACACTTTGTTGTCAAGACAAACTTTCTCCCCTCAAAATGTCTGACATCTTTCTTTTTTCTATTAATGAGAAACAATTTGTGGTTCCCTTTTAACCTTGGCTGCTAAGAAGCCCAGACAGAATTAAATGCTCAAGGAACTGTATGAGGCTGTTTTTCCCCTTTCTCCATCCTCATTTTATATTGCTCTTTTATTAACCTCACTGTACAACATCCTTTACTGTAAGCCACCTCAGAGCCAGAGCATTTGCAGCACATGGTACAGCTCTCACTACCTGGGCCCCTGCCAAGGAACCATGGGGTGGCCGCATACCTCCATGGAAGGCTCCAGCTCTATACTCTCCCTTGCTGTCCCAAGCCTAGTACTGGTATTGACCTCCCAGTGTTGCCAGACCTGGGGTACTGCTCCTTCCCTTCTTCATCTCCCCAAACCCTACCCACACCTTTGTAAGCAGTCCCTTTATTAGGCTCCTCTTAAGGACCCAGTTCATGTATACCATCTGCTTCTACCCAAGACACTACCTGATACATACAGTGAATGTGCCCGGACCCTCAAACTGGGATTTGGGGACTGGGTTGCCCACATATTAAAGGAATGAGTAATGGGACGCTGGTGAGCCATGGTATGCAGTGACATTACAGGCAAAATGTCACTGGTGATAGTGTCAGAGAGAGGTGCACAGCCATGGGAGATCAAGGGCTGTGAAACAGTCACAGTACAACAAGAAGGATTAGAAAGTGTGGGGTGAGCTGGATGCTTCTGATGGCCCTTGAGTGCACACACAGGAAGAAGGACAACCTGAAGGTAGTTACGGTCAATGCAGCACCCGAGGGAAAGATCAGAAAGTCCTGGAGCCATTTCTGCATCCTCTGTGGCTGCAGGGGAGAAGTAGCTGAAGCCCACTCCAGGGTCTGCAAGGAGGATTGCCAAGTTGCCCTGTCAATTAAATGCTCAGTTCTGTTTGGTCACTCATGCTAAGGGCACTGGGAAAGAAGTGGGACCCTAAATATGGGTTGACATAGAGAAGTCTGAGCGCTTTGAATCTCTAAATCAGCCCCAACCCACCTCCGCATATATAAATACCTTTCAGTGAACATACCTGGAGTAGCTGCCTTTCCTGCCGTTGGGGTTCCAACCTCAGGACCCAACCCACCACTCCTCATTGCCTCCAAGCCCATAGGAAGAGTGGTCACAATGTATCCCAAATAGAAAAGTACCAGGATCCCCGTGGGAGGGCAGAGCTAAACACTGAAAAGTGTGGCGGGACCTCATCCATCTGCACTGGCAGAAGTCTGGGAAGAATCGTGGTAAGGGACTCCAAAGGCATTAGAAGGAGGATGAATTATAAGGCTTACCAGAGCCTAACTTCTCACAGTGGAATTCAGGGTTTAATGGAGCACTGGGGAATAATGATCAGACTGGCCAGGTTCCTTATCTGAAACCTGCAGCCAACGCCCCAAGAGGCTGGCCTGAATGAACAGCACATATGACTCCCTGCAGCTTCAGGCAAGCCTCCTGGGGCAGGAATGGGGTGGAGAGTGGATATGGAGGGGCAAACAGAAAACAGGCAGCACGCCCATCATCCCTATCCATGAGTCAGCCTTGACCACCACCAGGGCTGTTCAGAAACACTGGTAGCTGCCTCACCAGGACCTTTTTTTAATGCTTTGATGAGGGAATGTCCTCTGGGCCACCTCTGGAGGTATCATTAGCAGATGCACATAGAGATCCATGCAACATTGTGTCCCTTGAGCCTTTGGACACCCTTTCTAATATGTTAGGGAAATACCAACAGTTCAACCGTATTGACTGTAGGACACTGTCTCAGCTTCTTCTGGCTGCTCTAACAAACTATAACCTGTTTGGCTTGCAACAGAAATGTGTTCTCTCACAGTTCTAGAGGCTAGAGTCCAAAATTAAGGTGGTGTTGGCAGGGCCCAGCTCTTCTGGTGCCTCCAAGGGAGGATGTCCCCCTGCCCTTTTCAGCCTCTGGTAACCCCGGCGCTCCTTGGTTAGTGGGTCTGCCATCTTCACCTGGCTATTCTCTTCTCTGTGTCTCTTCTCTTCTTATAAGGACACCAATCGTTATGAGCTGACTGTATTCCCCCCAAATTCCCATGTTGAAGCATTAACCCCCAGGACCTGGGAATGTGACCGCATTGGGAGACATAGTCTTCAAAGAGGTAATTCTGATAAAATGAAGCCTTTGGGGTGGGCGCTAACCCAATCTGACTGGTGGTCTTGTAAGAGGAGGAGATTTAGGGCACACAGATAAAGGAAGGATGCACAGCCAGAGAAAAGACCATATGAGGGACGGCAAGGGGTGGCCATCTCCAAGTGAAGGAGGGGTCTCAGAGGAAAGCAAATCTGCTGACACCCTTTGGCTTCCGGCCTCCAAAACAGAAAGAAGAAATTTCTGGCTTTCAAGCCACCCAGAGTACGGCCCTTTGTTATGGCGGCCCTAGCAGACGATACACTAGTAGCATTCGATTAGGCCCTACCCTGATTCACTGTGACCTCCTATGACCTCATCTTAACGTGATTGCGTCTGCAGAGACCCTATTTCTAAATGAGGTCACATTCTCAGCTAATAGGCCTTAGGACCTCAACCTGTCTTCTGGGGGGACATATTTCAGCCCCTAACAGCCACCTCGAGGAGGGGCATCAGCTGGTTACCCGGCTTAGCCGATACTGCTATCCCCAGGGGATCCAGCTTTCAGCTGGGTTCAGCCAATGAGAGGCATTGGCAGAGACTGGTGGGTGGGAGAGTGGGATCAGAGGATTAATTCTGGTTCCTTCTCACTGGGTTACTGTGTTGGTTGTCTCTGTTGCAGGCCCATCTCTGCCAGACAGCCATCTCCAACAGGTCCTCTCTATGGGTTCTGGGAACTGTTCTCTTTGCTGATCTTCAGGCTTTTGGGATGGGGAATGGGCAGCGCTAGTCCCCCAGTGTTGCTAGCTGCACCCAGTATCAAACTGTTCCTTGGTGGTTTCCCTAAATCCCAGCAATAACTTTGGAAATAGCTCCTTATTGACCACTCTTCCATCAATAATTTGAGTGCACCATGTTTCCTACAGGACCCCGATACAGGGCATTTTTTATGCTTATTTTGGGACTATAGTGTATTTGTCAGAGCAGGATTCTTCATGTTCGCTGGACAGTGCTCTGAATTAGAAATCTTGGGGATAGTCCTCAAGGATCAAGTTGGAGCAGCCTTGATCCAGACTGGAGAGATCTCATAGGCTGAAAAGATGGGTATTACAAGACCCATGAGGCTGTACGACACTTCCACTGCAAGTGGCCAGTTTCTTCCCCTGGCTGCACCTACACCCTTGGCTGAGGTTTTATAGCTCCTCCCCTTGAAAGGCAGAGCTTTTTCTGTCCTTTGCAAAGGGCCTAATCTTATGAATTACTTTAGCTGAGATGGGATGTTAGCAAAATGTGGAGAAAACAGACTTTTTTAGGCTTTGGAATTAAACCACCAAATGAACAGGCCCAGTTAGCCTGCTGGAGATTGAGAAACACATGATCCAGTCTGATACCTGGGCAACCGCCAGTGAGGCCATTTGGGCCCAACAAGCCTCTAGCCAACCCATCAGCTGACCATGGACGCATTGGAGAGTACAGCTGACATCAACTGAACTGAGCCCAGCAGAATTTTAGGGGTAAATGGCTGTTTTAAGATTAAGTTCACGGTGCCAGGGGACACTGGACTAGCTAAGGGATACACCCTCCTCACCAGAGGATGCATTGGCAAGCTCACTTCTCTTATACTTTTTGATTACAAGTCCTATTTTTATCATGGGGTTTGTGGACTGTGATGACAGCAAGGAAAGGCCTAAAATGAATGGAGAAGTTTGGAATAGGTGTTTCAGAGTGGAAGGGGCAACCTAGATCAGTATTTGTAGAAATTTACTCTTGAAGCTGGTCCTGTAGCATTTCACCACCTCCTCCCATGATGCTAAAAAGGCAACAGTGGCCAGTTAAGTTCCCTAAGACACTCGCTAAGCTTGTTTTCACATTACCAAGTGGACAGGACATACTAGTGAGGATATATCAGCAACTAGAACACTGAAGATGGAAGACTTGGTTTGTAGTGAAGTTATTTCATCTGTAAATTACTCCCTAACATTTCCAACTCCCACATTCCACAAAAGTGGAATCTAGCTACAGGGTAAAGATAAACTGGGTCCCCCTAAGTCAGATAATTTCTTATTGCAACTTGTATTTTCCATTTGTAGCCCTCAGCACAGTGATTTTTTTTTTTTAACCAGAGGATGCTTGTCTTCCCCCACACATCCCAGGACCCATGAGGGCAGGGAACAGTTCTGCCTGTTTACAGCATCTTCATGGCCAGACTTACTTGGAGCCTTCCGTTTTTCAGAGCACATCATCTCCACTTCCACGTTAGGTTCTTTTGAGGTACAGCATTTAAACGGGGGTCTGGTATGCTGACATTTTACCTCAAACTATAAATGTTCATTTACATCCTCATTAGAAGAGGTATTTGCACATCTGTTGGTCTTCACAAGGCCACTTACACCGAATGACATTACAGTGACAGTTACCTTCTTGAGTTTCTAACTCCTTTTCCAAGTTCCTTTAAACTCCAGTGTTTAGGTCAGGTGGGTGAGGAAAAAAGCAGCAAGACTGAGGAGTGGCCAGAAAGGCAGGAGAAAACCAGACAAGTGCAGGGTCCTGGAAGTCAAAGGAATAGTGTCTTTCAAGGAATGCTCAATTATTGCAAATGATGCTGAGGGAGGAGGAGTACTGAGAATGATCCATCAGACTTAGTACTACAGATGACCTTAACAGCTTTGGTGGGATGAATGTTACAGCAAATGGAGGAAGAGAAATTGGAAACAACAAAGAAAACTTGTTCAAGGAGAAGAGAGACACTAGCAGAGCTGGTAAAGCAGAGAGATGTGGGCAGGCAGTCATGGGAGCAAAACTTGGCATGTGTGCTTTCTGGAAGGCGAGCCCTGGGAGGATTGCAACTTGAGGTCAAGTGCCAGCAGGCCAAGCAAGATGAGGTCTAAAGTTCTACTGGAGTTTGAGATCTGATGACCCTGTAAGAGTGTGCAAAGGAGCAGCAGGGAGAGGAGACGAGGAAGGGAGACCACTCAAAGCTTGCGCTACAGGGAGAGCACCAGAGGCAAGCGGGGCTTGGGTTATCTGATGTGGCCTTGTTCTCACATGAGAAAGACTCAGCATATTTAAACAGCAGAGGGCATGGTATCCCAGCATAATCGCTCGTCTCGGTCTCCTCACGTACAAAGGCAGGGACATTTGGCCAAGGATAGAACTCCAGCTACCAGAGTTTCAACTGAAGATTGATGGGTATTTTACCCCAAATTTACTAATGTTGCTCCGATTAGGATGGAATGGGTCACACATTCACACTTGAAACTTAACAGCTCCTAAGTATTTACTGCATCAGATCCAAGCTGCTGGACAGCCCATGTTAGGTGCCTGCTGACCGCAGCAGCAACCCAAGGCACAAGGTGGTGTTTCACCTGGGTCAGCACACCTGACATGGCTCTCCCAGCCTTTGCCCACACCGTTATTCCCCACAGAACTCAGTATCTGGCTCCACTTCCTCACTCTTTCCAAAGCAGGGCAAGACCTACCTTCCCTGGCTACCTCAGCCCACCCTTCTGAAATGCTTACTGCCCTATTAGACTTTATATAGCATGCAACCTTTACCCAATTATCCACTCTTCTGTTTCATTAACTACATCAAGCCCTACCTTGGTTATGCATGGTCTCTGGCTGTTAGGAGCACAAGAATGAAGCAGACCACAGTGATCAGGGCCTGGGACAAGTCACCCCTCTAAGCTTCAGTTCCTGCAAACCAAGGCACCTACCTCACAGGACTGTAGTGCAAGGTACTGATATATGTGCTTGGCACAAAGTAAAATGCTCCTCAAATGCTATTATGTAAATGAAAACATCTCCCTCTCTCCTTCATTACCTCCTAATCCATTATCCACATGGTATTGCCTCCTCCTCCTCCACCCAAAAGTGCTAGATGCAAGGTGGGCATTCAGAATACAGATACTTCAGAATTTAAGCATGATTTCCTCCAATGTGCTCATGACTTGGCAATTTATGGGAAAAATGAGGTTTGAGGAAAACCTCATCTAATAGCATATTAAAACATACCCTTCTTCTAATATGAATAGTTGAGAGCTGCTTAATGCAAATTTTCAATTACAGAAAATGTAATGAAGGAAGAATTATTAAAAAGTTCCTTTATATCCTTACAAAAGAATCTGTTCAGATGTAAACAATAAATCTGGATGAAAACTTTTAATCCAAGTCTAAAACCTCCTATGCTTGTACATCTATGCTGGTGGAAAGCCAAACAAGTTAAAAAATGGAAGCTGAGATCAAGGTTCAAGAGATCTCTTCAACCTCCCAAGGCCCAGCCTTGTGTTCAGTGACCCTCTCTTCCGCCGGGAATCCCCAATGTCTTTGTACTCAAATACTTAAGTCTCAACTATAGTAACCTGTCTGTTTGCAGCTGCACTCTTCTTCAAGGGCCCTGTTTTCACTCCTCCCAGCCCGCCCCAAGGGATTTTAAGCCCCATAAGATCAGGCTGTATTTTTTTCCTTTACACATATCGAAAGAGACCACAGAATATTTCACATATCAGATACTCAATAAATGTGGACTAATTTGTGAGACCACTGCAGAACACTTTTCATGCTAATTAACACTCTTCCACAAGTTAATTTTGTTCCTTTGCACAATCTAGACTTGACAGTGGGGGTCAGCAAACTATAACATGCAGGCCAAATAAATGCAGCCCATGAGCTGGCTCCTTAAAAAATGTAGAAATGGAAACTCTACGGCTAAAATAGTTACTACCCTGCCCTCTATAGCATACCTTTGATAGAGTCTCTGGATAAAAATTTAACAGGAGTCGTGGCATAAGGGGAATTTCTAAGGGCTCTTAGAAACCTGGTTGGCCTGCAGGCATCTCTACACAAGATGTTTCTTTATCCTATTAATTCAGCAACTCAACTCTAAGCACCTGATTTGTGGATAAATCCCAAGGAAACTACCAACTCTGGACTCACCACAGCTGTCTGCCACTGCTGTATACTCAGTGCAGATGAGGAATAATGAACAGGGAAAATAATAATAGTAGGAAGCTGTGAATGATAAAAAGTTGTTTAATGTTCAACAATTCAAGTTCATAAAGAAACTTCCTTGAGTTAATAAAGATACTAAAATGTTCCTTGCAATTTTTTAATATTTAGTTTCTTTTTTTACAAAGTTCTGTACATAAAAATAAATATACAGAAACAACCCTGTCAACTGTCTGCATCAGTAATCCTTGCTGGTGGGCTCACCATTTACAAGGAAGACATCATTCAACACAACCTGTCACAGAGACTGTCCTACCAGCAAGGACTCTAACTTGAAGGATCATTACTAGGTCCTTGATCAAGATCATTAATCACCTGGAGGCCTTTACCTACCAACTAGCAACCACCCATGGAATCAACGAAAGCAGTCACTGGCTTTAGTGAAGTGTGACCAACTGCAACTACTGCCTAGTGGCAATGTCTATACCCTATGCTGATTTCAACCTTTAAAGACACAGGTAAAATAAGAACAGAAATAAGCCCCACCTCCCCTTGGCTAGTCACTGTGAAAAGTGTGTAAGGCAACTGAATCAAGGGTTAAGGATTCATCTTGCTAATGTCAAAGTAACACTAACAAGATTCTTAGCCTCATCCGCCAGATGTCGGGCCTCTGCGCCCAGGTCTCCAGGAGCAGGCTCCACCTCCTTCACCAGACAGAGGGTTGTAACCTGGGATGAGAGAAAAGCAGGATAGTTACTAGGGAGACTCTGCACCAAACATGAAATTATGAGCCTAATATATGCAAAGCACTGCAAAGTTATGTCTGTTCTCATGGACATTTTCATAAAACTTACAGGTACCAAATGAAAAAAATACTTTATACTGTGTTTGCAGTTTGAATTGACTTTCTTGTGGGAATAAAAGAAGCCATTCAGCTTCTTGGTCTTAAGTCCCCAAAACATACAAAATAACTGCCCCCCTGCAGAACCTCTCAAGATGGCTGGATTTAAGTATATGAAGACTTCTACTGCAGTGCTTAATAAAATGTACAGATTTAGGTAAGGATTGCTCAAGCTACAGAAAATAAACTTAAGAAACCAAAACAGAATGGAACTTGCCACTTCTACCAGTGAGGAATGGATAAGCTATGTGCTTTGGCCCGTCCCCCTGTCTTACCCATCCATAAGCTCCCCAAAGTTAGTGGACCTTTGGTGACAAGGTTGAGTGCTCAGGCTCTAGAGTCAGGGAGACCTTAACTGAGGTGGTTTTGCTCTCTACTTGCTGTGGGGTCTTTAGGCAGTTAACTCCCTGTGCCTCAGATTCCTTATCTATATAACCAGGCTAGACAAAGCACTCCGCTCAGGACTGTTAGGAACACTGAAAGAGGTCATGGACATTTGCAAACTATGCATTATATTTTCTATACTTTCTACTCCTATACTAAATATTACTACTGTTTTTTTTTGCTCTGAAAAATAGTCTTCCAGCAAGAGAACATTTGAACACAGCGTTTCCTTTTCAGACATCTCACTTCCCTACAGCAAGCCAGCTTTGGGTTCCTGCCACAAAGGGGATCAAGAGCTCAGCCTTTAAGGGCAGCCCAGCTGGTGCCAGGGCTAGTCCCATCTCCCCACACTCATGCACACCACCATTCGAGCTTCTACACCTCTGCCTCCGCTGCACCTCCCTACAGAAGTCCCTTCTCCTCCCAGGGAGAATGAAGTCTTCAGCCTAGAACTGATTCCTAAGCAAAGTGTTCCAGTACCTTTGCCCTCTCCTCCCTGAGGAGTAAAGGGGACCTCCTAGCAGATTACAAAGGATTACTTATTTTCCTTTGTGCATAGTTCCATCTTCCCATAAAGATGTTAAAGTCCTCTAGATACAGACTCCAGTATCACCCAGAGTGCAAGGGGGAGAGGAGTGTTTGCACACAAGAAAAAAAGCTCTGGATGAACATCTGTCCATGTCCCCTTGACAAAGTTATTGCAAGAAACAAGGCAGTCCTGGCTGGAAAGACCAAAACCACTGTGTCATAGGCCTTTTGACACTCATTGGCAAGATGGACAAACAATTCCTCATCCTGGTCACCTTTCCCTTTCAGGTCTGTGTAGGACCAAGGGAGAACACAAAAACACAGGTGCAGTCATTCCATCTACGTGCAGAGTGACTGCACCGACCTCCTTTTCCAATTTCTTATTGAATATTTACTTTTGTACTAACTGGACACTGGGGCCAAGGAGGTTACAAGCTGCTGGGAAACGGACTTGTGCCCACATCCTTGCCCCAGGCCCACTGGGCTCAGCAGACTGGCGACTCCCAGCCATTGAGGGGTGCTCTGCACCTGCTATTTCTTTTATCTTCATAATCCTGAACTTAGGAAATTAGTCTCAATTTACAGACAATGAAACAAAGAAACTCATTTTTATATGGTAAGGATAGCCTGTAATTGTTGATAATGTTTTCATGTTTGGTACTTACCACCTCCCCGCAAAGGCTTTCTGTCAGATTTTCGTTTTGGGATGACTGATGAAGTAGAAGGCCCAGGACTCTCTTCTTCCTGTTTGAACACACACAGGCTTAAGACTATTTACAAACAGTCTATTCAACAAACATGCATCTACTTTGAAAAACATCAACTACGCCAAAGTCTGCACTCACCTGGGACCTTCTTGCATTTCCTTTGTAACTTTTTCCTTCTTGCATGCTGTCCCACATTTCAATCTTCTGTCTCCTTTTCTCTTCTTCAAGCTGAGGAAGAATTGCACATTGTACAGAATACATTCAAAAGCTGCCAGCTTTCTCCAAGAAAATGCTAATGTTGACAACTTTTAATTTAAATGTCCTTCAAAACAAACCTTCACCTGCATTTTCTTCAGTTAATGAAACTACTATCATCTAGTAGTGTGACTTTAACTCACAAACGGAACCTTTTGTTTAGTATACTATTAACGAAAGCAGAAGTGTCATGGAAAAAAGAATCTTGAATCAGTTCTTTCAAAGCTCACCCAAAGTAGGACATTTTTGGTAATGTGGAAGAATTCTGACTTGGAACAGGTGGACATCGCTGGCAGGTCTGCTTTATTGCTACCTGGCTGTGTCACCTGAGGTTAAGTCACTTAACCCCTCTGCTTTGCAGGCTGTGAGGTTCTAATAAGAGATTTGAAAGTTCTTTGAAAGTCAAGTACCATTGGAAACCTAAGGGAAAACGAATCTCAGCAGAAAATGATGCCCAACAATGAGCACTGAGAAAACTCGTAATAACCCAGTGAGCAGGTTCCCACAGTGGGAGAAAAACATGGTGCACTGGATCTTTCCTCCGCTTCCTACTCGTTAAACAGCAGCATTCCTGCCAGCAACTGGGCTCTGCAGCTCATGTGCACACAAAGGTCACTGAATTCCACATTCCTAATAGAATCCAGACCCAAACTGTAGTTCATCCTGGTTCCAATTAGGCTGTGATGTCGCAAGGATATGCACACATCCAGAAAATTTCTCCATGGCTTTCAGGGCCCAGCGCTGCTAAACCAAATGCCTGTCACCTCACTTTGTTTTGCGCTGTTGCCAAGTACAGGAGGTCAAGGAAGAAAGAAAGGTCAGGTCAACCTCTTGACCTGAAGGTTGTTCTACATTCCTAGCTCACATGGACAGCACCAGACTGGAACACAGCTGACCAACCCTGAGACCACAAACAGGAGCTGATTTAACTGTGAGTCAGGCAGACTCAATCGGCTTATATTATTTCTTTAAGTACATGAGACAGAACCACATATGCTATAACAATTTTAAAGCTGAACATAGGCTTTTGTCTCTTTTCTAATTTTTAAAAAGCTCTTTTTCAGCTACATCAGCAAATTGAATAAATAATAAATAATAAAGCTATTTTACTAACATATGCAAAAAATTCAGACCCCAAAGTTGTTAATTCTGACATGTAGAAAGAATTCAACTTACTCTATGTTCTAGAAACAAAATGATCAATGGTTGGAAATCAGTAATGAAAAAAACTAAAACAGAACTGCTCAAAACTGGCATCTGGGTATACTATTTTGCAGTTTCTATAAAAAAAGATCTATGTGAGTGATTTATACATGGATAAAATATTTCTGGAAAACACGTGAAAAAACCTACTATGGAATGCTTGGGCAGCAGGGGGTAGGGGAGCAAGGAGGGCAGAGACTTAATTTTTCATGGTATAGATTTTTATATCATGGATTTTTTACTTCATGTTCTTTAGAAAATTAATAAGAATGTGCTAGTACATTTTAGGTCAGTGACTATATTTAAGTGGAAAATGGGCAACGAACTGAACACTGAAGAAAGCTGCTGAGACAGATTGACTCAAGAGGGCGAATGTGTGCAGTAGAGGTGTGGTCTTGTTCCATCCTTTCCTTCTGGGCCAAAGCCAAGCTGGGGAGACAGCCATGTACGGGATGACCATGCAGAAACAAGAGCCACAGGCAGCAGCAAAGGCACATGGCCCTGAAACGCCAGAGACATGTGCAAGACCAACAGGAAGACCAAGTTCTCTGCTGCCTTAAAGCAGCAGCGGCTTCCTTCAGAGGGGATGAAGAGCCACCCAGAAACACCTGGATTGAACCCAGAAAACAAGAGTCTACACTTGGTCATTTTGGTTACACAGACTGGGCCAGACTGGTGGGTGCTCTCACCCCAGTAAAGGGCAGCACGATTCACCTGGCTGCCTGGCTCACTTCCAGCAGTTACCCTTGGTTCTTTCTTTCCCTTCCCTGCCCCTGACCGCTCTAACCAATCCTTGGGCCTTTAAAAATTCCTTAAGCCTGGGGTTAAGCCCAATGCCAGCCTCCCCTGGCTCTCCTTCAGTCCACTGAAGAGTGGCCTCACCAAGCCAGGTTGTGTGAGACATACAGCCTGAAACAGAACATGGAACAAGAAGCAAAGTGCATATACTCTGTGTGTCTAGTGGCATGACACCAGTACAGTTTTGCTGGATAAAATGTTGCTGTGAGGGAAACACTGAACAGCAATAACATATCCAGACATGCCCTGAGGAGTATTTCCCCCTAAACAGTAAGAAACTGCACAAGGAAAGCACGCTGACCAATACCAATACTAAGCCAAGTGGAAATGATTCTGTCACAGTTAGGGGTTTCCAGTAAGGGCATGCATGTATGCATGTCCACCCCGCACTGCCCTTATCTGCCCCCCATTTCTATCCACTAAGTCTCAAACTACTTAAGACTGGGTATTCAAACTGAAACCAGTTCATACCTTTCTTAGTTTTTCCTTATGCTTTTCAACTTGTGCATTTAATTCTTCTTGCATTTTCAATCGAGCAGCTGCTAAAGCCTCTTGTCGCTTAACAACAATATCAGGTTCTAAAATGTCAGAAAAAATTTGAGAAAAAGGAAACTCTTGAGGGTCCACAGTATTAGAAGTATTACAGATGTCAGAAAATGCCAAAAAAGAAACTATTTTAACATGGATAATTCTACCCTTCTGCATGTATTTTCCTGCTTACAGGGGCAGGGGACTGTCCTATTGCCATAGTTCTTAGCTTTCATTAACTATCCACAGCGCCAGAAACTTCTGTTAAAAATGCAGATTTCTGGGCTCCCTCAGCAACTCCAGAGAACATGGGATAAGCCCCATGATTGAAATATTAGTGGTCTGATGGTCACACACTAAAATTTTATTCCACAAGCTGGATACCCCCTAACACCCAGGCTCCCAGTTGACCAGAATTCTAGAAGACAACCAAGGAAAGGTAGTTTTCTGATCATTAGCCATCACTTAATTACCTCAGATCTATACCTGAAAGAGGTAAGGATTCTTAGATATTTTATCTTTGTTTCTACAGAAAAGAAAGAAAAATCCTTCCAGTTGGCATTAATAGAAATAACCAGTTTTATGTTTTTATCTGGCTTATAAAACAAAGCAAATTTAAATATGCATTAAGTTCTCCATTTCTTCAGACTACCGTGTTAAGGACCGCTAAGTGGCAACTACACAACGGTATGACTGACTTTGTTCTATGTTCATATCAGTACCATACCCCCAGAGAGCAATCATCATTACCTACAGAAAGTAGTGGGAAAAGGCCACTTAATTGAATCTACGTAAAACAGGACAAAATGTCATCGTCAAAGCGCAGAGGTGTGGGTGTGTTGGAGGTATGTATGAGACAGTGTGTGGTAGTAGAGATGACTGAAACTTTATCTTTAA
Source organism: Smutsia gigantea (assembly GCA_032199065.1). NCBI lineage: Eukaryota > Metazoa > Chordata > Mammalia > Pholidota > Manidae > Smutsia > Smutsia gigantea. The sequence goes on from JAVSCE010008643.1 coordinate 33,065, forward strand.
AAAAACAAAAACTATAATTCAACTTTGTGCGGATGTCAATTCTGGCAACATTTGTGACCACTGGGTCAATCTTAGAATAAAAATCAATCAAGGGTGGAGCTTTTAAACCTAATTCTTCTCACAAAAGGTGTTAACAGCACGACACATCCTTTGACTGCACATGCACTTTCTGCTGTGCTTCACTGAAAATTTTCCTTCAAAGTGCCCATCCTACCATCATCTTACAAACCTACTCTTCAGTTGTTAAAGTAGGTCTCACAGGGCGAGTACTTCACTCATAGAGGTAGCCTAACAGGTGACTGAGGCTATTTCCTAACGCCACTGTCACCACTTGTGGTAATCCTGCATCTTATGCACCATTTACAACTGTAGTTTGTAGTTCGTTGTTGGATGTACAGACAACAATCAAAAAGACCGAATGGCAGGACCACATGGCTTCTTGGGAGAGAGAGGAGAGGGTATGTTTGAGTGAAGGAATTTTCTAAGTCTTTCCACTAATGACTACTTACGTGCTATGACGTTTGTTTTCCTCTCCAACCTCAGAAATATCTGATGAATGATGATTTGTATTTGTTTAATTATGCTACTAGTCTCAAAACACTTAACCCTTTTTTTGGATATATCCTCAGAAATGATAGCTTCTACCTAGTGAAATTTCAGAAGGAACAAGTTTTTGAAACAGCCAAGTGTTAATTTGAAATCAGATCTGATGACTAAGATGTGAAAATCAAGATACCAGGGGTGTGAAGAACTAAGGCTTAGTTTCTTGTGACTCACAATGATTCTAGAGATAACTCAGTACGCAGACGCACAAATATGGAAAGCCCATTAAGTCTTCATTTTAATCCATCTGATAAATGAAAAACCATTCAACAAGATATGCAATGAGTGCTTTAAACCACCAAGGTTTCCAAACTCATTAAAATCTCTGAAATAAAAAAATCGATTCCATGTTCACCAAAATCAATTTCAGAGACAGAACGGTTTTCCTCCCACACAGATTAAAATCATGTACTTCTTACCCTTAACAACAGACCAAGTTTTAAATATTAAGAGAAATAGGTGTAAAGCCATCGCCTTCATTTGTTATCAGGCACTAACCCACAGCTGCCGCAGCTCGGTCCAGCTGCCTCTGCCGCAAGGCCCTCAGCCGGGTGGAAAGCTTCTGAAAGACCACGTAGAGAAGGATGCAGCTGAAGACAATGTACCAGCCATAGGTGGCCAGCAGAGAACCCACTGAAATGAAGAAAAGTTTTCAAGAAACTGATACTACCACTGGACTCTTCTATAAAAGGCAACAAAGACAAAATAAACGAGGTTCATGTTCTCAAAACCTTCAGTCTAGCTGATGAAATGGCCTCCTAAGTAGGCATTTAATATATGAGCAAGAAGGGCAGTGATTCGAGGATCACTGAGAAGTTAGTTCTCAAGCATTTGAGGAGTCAGGGAAACAAGTCTGGAGGATGCAGGGCACCGCAGCCAGGTTTTGAGGGAATGAATGAAGGGATGTTAATCCGACTTAGGAGGGCAAAGGCCTTTCACACCTAGGGAACACACAGGAAGGCGCGCCGTGGGGGGACTGTAAAGCGCCGGGCGTTAGGGTGGCTGGAAGGGTATGTTGGGGGCCGAGGATCGAGTGACCCCAGTAACCGCAACTCGGAAGGGCTTACTTCCTTAAAGGTAAAGAATTCGTGCAAAAAAGGGCCCTAAGTGTCCGCCCAGGGAAGTGCAGCTCCGCGAGAGCCTCGGCGCGCTCCGGGCCCGCCGCCCGGCTTGCGAGCAGCGCAAGCAGTCGGCTGCCGGTCAAGCTTCTCTAGGCCCGGCCCAGCGCGTAGCGGAGGACGACCCACCGGACCTGGCGGCGCGCCGGTGAGTTGGCAGGACGAGCCCGCGGCCCCGAGACTCGCGGCGACTCACCGGTAATATGCAGAAAATGCAACCCCTCTGTCTCCACGGCCGGCCGCCCAGACAGCTCCTGCCCGTCCTGCTCCATGGCCGCCGCTCTGGCCGGCCCGGCCACGTCAGCGTCAGCGGGAGCCTCCGCCTGCGGGCGAGCGCTTACGTACACGCGGCGCGCCCGGGGCGCCCCGGCCAATCGCAGCGCGAGCCGGCCCTGAGGCTCGGACTGCCCCCTGCAGGGGCGTGGCCAGGGAGAGACGGGGCGAGATGATGGTGGGCCGGTCCCGGGCCGCAGTGCTCGGGATGGCTGTGCAGCTTCCTTAATTGTCTGCATGAGGCCGAGCGACTGACCTCCTTGCCGAGTGCTTATCGAGTGTTTACTTTTTGTACTAATTGGACACCGAGGTCGCCGGGGGTTAGGGACGCCTGGAAACAGGATTTGCGCCCACATTCTTGCCCCGGGCTCATTGCGCTAAAGAGTTCAGCAGAGTGGGGACTCTCAGCCGCTGAAGGTGCAGCAAAGGTCCGCCCCACGAGGCGTGAAGATAAAATACTCGAAGCCTTCTCCCCCTGCTGCCGGTGCTACTCTGAGGCTAAAAAAGCCCCCACTGACCCTCACGGTTCTCCTCTCCTCCAGAATCAAAACGTCTCGGGTTAAGAATTACAGCAGTGGCTCCCAACACATACTGAATCCTATGTGTCGCAGGCAATATCACAGTTCCTGGCTGTTCCCTCTGCCGGCGATGCCCTCCTCCACCGTCTTTCATGTCTCGCCTGTCACCACCTCTGAGGCCTACCTTAACCACAATACTTGAAATTTGACCTTGAGGTGTCTTAGAAGACTTCGAGTGAACGTAACTGTGTCTCAAAAGAAGGGCTGAGGATTAGGAATATAAGAAATCCAAAATAAGTGAACAAATAGTGAACAGGTGATGACATCAGCGCGCCGTGGCTGTCGCCGCCACCGTGGTAAAGAAATGTACCGACGCGTAGTTCCAACACCGCCATTGCTTAGCTAACTCGTTTGCTTGTAAGTTCCTCAAGGGGGTCAGCTCCCGGGACCACAGCACCGACCTTTTCAGCAGCACAGGCCATGGCAAACAAAAGCCTGAGAGCTCTTCGCCTTGCAGACGGGCTTCTTGGATGGGGAAATTTGAGGACGTGGGTTTTGTCAATTAAGGCTGTGAAGACAGCCAATGATTTGACAAATTTCGGAAGGAGTAATTTTATTCCATTCATTTTCCTCTCACTTGTAAATGATGATGGACCATCACTCTTTGCTTTGAGGTGGTTTTTCACTTGCTCTGGCATCTTGCAGGAACTCAGTGTGCTAGAACTGACCTATTTCTTGGAGTGACAGTTGGGATATCTGGTTTGGGATCAGCTTTAAATGTACCCTGTATGCAGACAGTGATAAACTAGTCAAGATGATCAGGGTTGCCAGACCTCTTTGGTTATGCTCTGGATATTATTAGGCACATTAACTGGTGTCACTGTCCATGGAAGCCATTGGTTAGGGCATTTTTTTAGGGAGTTAGGCTCTGAAAAAGGATCCAGCACAACGGTTTCAATCAATGCTTGGGAGTTTTTAATACAGGAACTTGGTGATTAAGATTGTAGGTGGCTTGGGTTACTGAGCCAGTTTTTAACAGATAGTTCCCTGCCTTAACAAGAGATATATTAAGACATGAGAAGTTCAAGAAAGTTGCAGTGAACATAATTTCAGAGCTCACGGTGTGGTTTGGGAATTCAGCTGGAGTAGCTGTGGAGGGAGATCCTCCATTGCAAAGATTTGTCGTTGCCAGCACTGAATTAAGTGAAAAAACTACATTATCATAAAAATGCCAGAATGCTGCATCTGGTTAAATGAGGGGAAAAAAGAGCTTATTTGCCTTGTTTACCCATACTTTCTGTATGGTCTGTAATCATGAAGGACTAAATTGTAACATTTAGTTTCGATCATCTAAACAAAAATAGTGAACAATCCCTGTCACTCAGGACTTTGCAATATAAAATAGAAACAAGCACAGGACTCATGAAAATAATGCAGGTTTTAAACATATACAAGAAAAAACCTCTACATACTATTGGGAACTACTGTGTTTGTGTATACACATGTACACACAGGATAATGACTAATACATTCAACTGAAATTTATTAGATTTTGAATTACTATAGTGCATGGATGATGGTCTTTCATTGCAGTTCCTAGCAAGTTGTTGTTCTTATAGTCCCCATTAACAGAAGAGACTCATTGTTCCTAGCCAGGCTGTGTTACCTTTGTCCCTTTTATCAGTGTATCATCTCTCTTGGTTTGTCTAGACTCATAGTTATTTCAGCAAACACTTTGCTGGATATAACTGCTTAGGTGTTATTTGCAAAACCAGGACAAATAGTATCCAGAACCCCCAACCAGTGACTAAATGAATGGCCCCAATTCATTACTCCTCACAACCATATCCAAGTCATAACCTCAAGGTGGGAGGAGTCTATTTCCCCATCCTTTGACTTTGGACCTGGCCAGGTGACTTGCTTTGGTTAATGGCAAGTAGGCAGAAATAAGTGTTTAAGTTTTGAGTTTAAGAGCCTTTTAAGAAGGCTCTAGTGTTTCTTGTGCTCTTCACCCAGTTAGGTGACCTGTCCAAGGATAGTGAAAGGCTAAAAATCTTCCCTAGACTGTTGTCTTCTGATGGAGAGTGCCTAGGAGCCTGCCAGAAGGGCGGAGCCTCAGGCCCAAACACAAACTGCATTTTACCAAGAACCTCTGGAGATTCACTGCACCTTGGAGTTGGGAAAGCATTGGGTTAGGGTCATACTGAGGAAATCTAAACGCTAGGTTCTTCTGAGGCCCAAGTTCAACCTCCTTTCCAAAGTTTTTTTGAAGACTGTACCACACTCCTTTCAGTTGCTACTGCACTGAGGTTTCACTCCATGGCTGCTGTGGTTCTGTCTTCCTAGCTAGACTCTCAGCTCCTTGAAGGCACAGTTCCTTCATGTCTTAGGCATTCTATATATGCCTTACAAGAGCACACCAGCCCATCAGCAATAACCCAAAAAACCCTACTTAGAATGGTGTTTCTCACATTTAGAACTTCCCAGGGAGCTTTGAAAAACAACCCAAACCAAGGCCAGCAGATAAAAGAAGATGGACGGCAAAGGTGCTCACCATCACCACCTTGTTTTTTAGATTAGCCCACACTGGCCATAACAGGGTGTGAGGAATGTAACAAAGCATCTAGACACATGAGGAAATGGTGCCTTAGCCTGCCAGCCAGGGCAGCCATGATTCCCTTTACCACATTCTAAATGTTGGAAGATGCTGCTTCTTGAGTTCTATCAACAGCAAGCAAGTCACATTCCCCTCTAGTTTTTCAAATCAGTAATTAGTATTTGCATGATGTTTATACATAGGGTTAAATAAAAGCTCCAAAGTATGCTGATTTCCTGAAAAGCCCCGAAGCCTGGCTGCCTTTAATAAAGCTCTCAGCATTTGTGCAGGAAAAATGCACCAGAGATTGCAGATTCTTACTGACAATCACTGGCGGTATACAGATAATCTTGTTTTATTTGGAATTTAAAAATCTAAACACTTCACAGAGGACTGGGAAGCTTACTGAGAAGCCACGCCCAATGCACTTCCAATTTATGTCCATACACTGTACTGCACACACCTCGATGACATGTAACTAGACAGAACAGTGTCTTTTATTTTTTAGTATTTGTAGAAAACTGGCATTTTGATTTCAAAATTTGTATTACAAAATTACCAGCAGCAGTTTTAAGCACTTCAACAATGCTTATGAACTCCACTTTGCTGACACAAACAAGGCTATTCCAAGTTTAAAATGCAGAACTAGTCTCAAGTGGGAATACTATACATCCTGTAGACCCTCAGGCCACATTGTTCAGGACCCGTTTGTGACTGTGTCTTCTTCCATCTCCTCTTCACCATCATCTGTGGGGCCTAAAGAAAAACACAAAGACAGAAGTCATGCTGATTTTAGACAATATGCTTGCTCAGTAAGTGAGTACCTGTTCTGTAAGACTACTGCATGCTAGGCCCTGGACTAGGTACAAAAAGGCAACAGCAGCTCCTACCCTCAGGGGCTTAGAGTCCAGAGACCAGCTGTCTTTGGCAAATATTGGAAGGGATGGTCAATTCTTAAGGGAGAGGGTCACAAAGATGTCTTCTGAAGGTCAAACTGGTCTGCCATTCTTACCCATTTTGGTTGAACTGATGATTCATTTTTTGTGAAGGTAAACAGCTTTCACATTGTTTTGTTTTTTTCCACTACCATGGGCAAAGAAACTGGGAATATTCAAAAAACATTTGCAGATACTGGGAATAGTCAGTTAGTGACTTTATTGTCTCTAAATTAGGGAAAACAAGGTATCAACCACCAAAGTTTGTTACATTTGTTCAACAATTTATGGCAGGTATTTTGGTCAATGTCTGAAAAAATTTTTTTTAACACTGTCAGTGTTTGGGAAAATTAGTGTTTAAGCCTACTGTTTTTCAAGGTAGACCCAAACATCAGATTTTAGATACAAAACTACCAAGAAAGAATGTCACTGGGAAGTGCTACTCGGAAGCCTAGGCCCACTGAAATCTTCAGTACCATGAACAATTTCTATTTTCCTCTCCCCAGTGTTCTTCCAGATTACATTTAAAATCCCAAGAACTCCTAAGGCCCAAATAAAACATTCTAGGGGGAAGCAAATTAATTTAGCAGTTCTGTATATTACAGTCACAATAAGCAATTTTGGTATGACCTCTTCCCCCAACCTCTGTCACCAGAAAGTCTTGAAAGCCTTCAATGGACATCTGTTCTCAGCACTAAAGACATAATCCCTCGCAGTCCAGTGTCCTGAGTGGCCTGGTGTGTGCTTACTGCCTGGTCACGCCACCACATTCTTTGTGCTGTGAGCTCAACTCACACTCGCATCTTTCAGCTCAAGTGCGCAAGGCTTCCTTCTAGCACAGGGTTTTTGCCAGCGCAGTTTCTCCCACTGGAATGCCGCTCTGCCTTTACCTAGTTCAGCAGTTCTCAAACATTTTAGTTTTAGGACCCAAAGAGCTTTTGTTTATGTAGAGTACATATTATCAATACTGCATTAGAAATTAAAACCAAGTATTTAAAAAAATAGTAATTCATCAAAATAATAAATCTTATGAAGTTAAAATTTACATTTTTATAAAAAAATGTTTTTTTCCACAACAAAAATATTTAGTGAGAAGGCTGATATTATTATATATTTTTGCCTGTCTCTATAATGTCAGACCAACAGCACTCAGCTGGACTTCACCATTCCATTGTCACAAAATGTGGTTTTGACTGAAGAACGTAAAGAAAATCAGCCCCTCACAGTATTTGTAGAAAAGGGAGACTATTTTAATAGCCTTTGCAGGCAGTTGTAGATATTTATTTGACACTATGCCAAAACTTGACAAAAGTAGTAGTTCCTTGAAGGTTAGTTTGGAATGTGGAGTTTGAAAACTCATCAATGACCTTTTCAAACTCTCTTACTTGAAAATCCATGTTGTCTTGTACTATGGATCATTTACACATGCATGATTTTGTAGCATCATTTGGAAAATATTGGTTCAGAGTTATGCAGATCTTTCAAACACTGACCCATTTCATTATATAACAAAAAAAATCACATTTATTAATATCACCAATTTCCTCCTCATAAGTCTCTAAGTACTGGGTGGCTGTAGTTCAGTTTTATAGCTTTTAGTTTTTGCTTAAAAATTTGGATGTTATCATGCAAACCAACACTATTAGTTGTTTTCCTTGAAGTGACAAGCTCACTTCATGTTTGAGAAGATGCCTGCCCTCAACTGAAATGATTCTATTAGTACACAGAGACAGCCATCCAACTTAGGAAGTGTGCAGGAGTGCTTTATGCACAACCCTCTCTGTCACCCGGAGTATCAAAATATGTGCACTTGATGGGTGGTATTTCATATATTACTAATTCTCATTGCTTCATGAAGGACATTCTTGAGTGACACTGGCATATATTTTACTGAGAGGTGCACAGTAGTTTAGAATATGACAACTACTCTGACTACTCTGACGGCTCCTTTGGGAACCCTGACCTTGTGCTGAGGTGCCAACAGTTTCACCCACCATTGCTCCAAATATCAGTACAATTAAAAAGCAAGTAACAGCTTGGTGTTTACAGAAAATTCTGACCTCACAGACCTCAGAGGTTCAAGGACCCCACAGTGAGAGCCACTGGTCTCATTAATGTCTTACTCATTCTTAGCATCAGTCCAAACATTATTTCTCAGGGAAACTTTCCCGGGGTTGCCAGTTTAGGTAAAGTCCACCAGTTACATTCACATCAAAATTTGTGATTATGCATTATTTTGAGGTTTTACTTTATATTCCCAGTGCCCAACATGCTGCCTGACACAAATATTAGAATAGCTAATACCAAAACTTACTAATGCCAGAACCTGTACTAAATACCATCTATGAAGTTTCTTACTGAGTCCTCTGAAAAACTTTTGAGGTTGGTACTATTATTATCTCAGATTTAAAGATGAGAAAATAGATTTAAGATTAAATGGGGATTAAAAACCTTGCCCAGGGGCAGAGATGGTAAGGCTAAGATCTGAGCCTCAGGCTGTCTGGCTCTGAAGCCTGTGTTCCCAACACTAAGCTGTCCTATACATACACAAGCTGAGGTCCACATGGTTGCTTCCAATGCTCAGTTTCACTCCATGGCTACAAAATACTGTTTGCTTCAACTCTGACATAAAAAAATCTCCAGTCCTACGACATAACATTCTACCTCAAATAATTTATCTTCAGAAAGTATTTAAAGGGATTTTGTGTACATTAGATGGTAAAGGGGCACTATTCTAACATTCTTGGGTCAGCATCTAAACTGTTTTGGAATTACTTGAGTATAACATTAATTTGCAAGCACAAAGACAGAACGTGGTTTCCTGACCTGATCGGCGTTCTCTGCCAGGTATCTGACCAGACTGTAGCAAGCCCTTTAGCCGCTCCACTTCAGCCAGAGTTGATGCATTTGCTATAGCATTCTGGAAGACACAAGAAAGACAATGGAGATGGACAACTGATTTCATCTATCAACCACCAGAAAATACCTACAGAAATTAATACCAACTTTTTGAGTTGCAACATTAAATACTTGTGTTGGAAAAAGAATTATATTGTCACACTGAAATCAGCCCCAAAACCAAAATCATATAAATTTACAAAATTTATAGAAATGCAGAACCTCTTACAAGAAAACAAATAAGTCACTGTACAGGTCTTAAAATTTTACCTAACTGAAGTACCTACTTGGATTATGTTACTAGATAATTTAGGAGGCAATATTATAAAATTAGGATTTCCCACTGGTCATCATGCAGGATCTTTCTGACAGCAAATCTTTGAAAGTAAAGATTAAGGCAGATACTGAGATGGCATACAAAGGTAACCAACTGTTCAAAATAAGTGCATCCTGAGGAAATGAGACCAGAGCTACCACTACTCTGACTGGCTTATGTAAGTAATTCAAGTCATATCTGGTCAAATAAAAACTGTAAGGTAGTTTTTCTTTATACAGAAATATAGCTAGATTCTAACAACTGCGGGGAAGAAACCTGCAACATTCAGAACTTAATCTATTATATAGTATCCTAAACCCATGGCAGCTCTCTCTAGTCTGAGAGTCCTAACACATTATTACCTTGATTGCTTCTACATCGCCTGGAGATGGCCCACCTTTCTTTTTGTCAGTTGGCAAACCAGCACCTGGATTGAAGCTTAGGAGGGGAGGGAAGAACATAACTGTTAAATCCAGACCAATGGAAATTGCTTCTCTTTTACTTTCAAAAGCTTTTGAAAGTAATTCAACCAGTGTAGTATCTTATCTTTGTTAACAAACTGATACAAGAAACTCTCTCCTTCAGAAACACCACCCAGTTCATCTTCCCATAGAGAAAGCAGGATGTATGTAATATCACATAAAGACTGGATACAGAAGTATTTGCTCTGCTAACGTGGTAGAAATTTCCTGTGACATATGGACCACTGACAGTCACCGACTGTCATCACACAAATTTAATACTGCATTAGTTGCAGGTGCTTTGTTTACTTTTGTAGGAGGCAAACTGCCAGACAGATAGTGTTTCTGAAGGTGAAGTGGAGTGAAGTTGGATATCTGTATCTTACGTTTTGCTTCTCCTGGCAATATCCTTTGCAAGTTGTGCACCCCGTTTGCCCTTGAACATTTTCTCTGCTTCCTGACGCTCCTACAGCAACACCACACACAGAGTTAATGGAAATAGGAATACCACGTGCATTTAGATGCATTCCTCAGAAAACATGGAAGAAAACTCCCGACATAGTCTGGGCTGGTAAAAAATACCAAAAAGCCAATTTCAAATTGAAAAGAGACACACGGTCTTGCCTTCTGTGAGGAAGCTCCATGAAGAAAGTTCCCTCTTCTACTTTCAAGGAGGGGGCTCCCAAGGAGTTAAGGAGGTTTAAAAAAAAGACACTCCCAATGAAGGGAAAATCATTCTAACAATAAAATGGCAAACGGACGAAATTAGGCTCCCTGTAGGGAATGCACCCAGTCTGCTGTTGACAGCTCTCACTGTGGCTCTGAGACTGTGCTACCTCTGTAGGGACCGACACCACATAAGGCAGCTTTAAGGCGAAGTCCTATCATAAACTCTATTATGAAAAAAACCTGACACAACATTTTCTTTCCCACGTTTTTATTATAAACCAATGATAAAACTCTTTAGGCAATTAAAAAAATCAGTAACAATAAGTACAAAGTGAAACACACAAATCTATAATGACTTACGACCAACACAATAATACTCACTTTTAGTTTCACCTTCTGGAAATCCAGTACTCTGACTTGTGGAACTTTGTAAATTACATACAGTCTGTAATGCTTCTTATTTGTTACAGGATTTCTTAGAATACTACAAGAAAAGGAACCGTATCAGGCCAATCTTGTCCATAGCACAGCACTCAAGAGGTCCATTTTAATAAAATCTAATGAGCTCATAAACTGAGGAAAAATTCACCACTTTTCATATTTCAATGTCATAACTTTAGTAACAGCAGCGAAATTTTACCAGGGCCCAAGGGAAATATTTTCAATATTCATTTTTGAAAGGTACTTTTTAGTGACTGCTTTAGGGTCAAGTCTGGTAACAGTGTTAAAGGACTTCACTGTCACCACCACAGATCATTTCCATACCTTAGATAAGTCAGTGATTTGAGAGATGCCAAGGGATCCAGATCGCCCTGTGAAAGAGTGGGCACAGATAAGAACACGAACACCACACACTATTCTGACACTTTGAAATGGGGGATGCCTTTGGAGCAAGGACTCATCTTTTTATTTTTTTACTGATCTAGTACCTAGCACAATACTAGCACATCAGAGAGGTTTAATAAATGTCTACTGAGTAAACCGGTGAAAAAAACTTGAGCTTCTTAAACTTAAAACCTTGGCCATACATACAGCTTCTGTGTCAATTATAGAAGAGACAAAAAATTGATTTCCTGTAGCTCAAAAGAGCTACAATTTAAAGCGACGATTTAGAAAAGGAAGTTGACGTAATTTAAGCACACATGGGGAACCTGAAGACCAGATCCTGTAATCTTGTAGGTGGTTTTTCCTGACAGTACCTTTAGGTGTCTGGGAGTAACAGGCATACCATCTTTGAGCGAAGGCACCTTTATTCTAGGTTCCCCTTAATCTCTTCAAATAATTTGTTACTTATTAAATAACTATATTTATTATTTTAATTTGGATCACCAATATAGTTATTTTTTTAAAAAGACCAAATCATGGAATGAAGGCAGGTCAGTTTTTGAATCTCCCCAAATAGTAACATAAAACAGTACAACAAGAATAGCAAAATCAAAACACCTATGGCCAACAGCTACAACTAAGCTAGATGAAAAGGTATTCCAGCAGGAACCTTAAAACAGGAACAAGCAGGACAGACTATTTTGAGAGCCACCAGACTTGCAAGGTGACAGCATCTGTGCAGGAAGAAGCAGAGGGAAGGCAAAGGAGCATCCAACAAACCCAAGAACTACAAAAAAAAATCAATGGGCTTGGTTTGAGAGCAAGTCAAAGGACATGCGCATCACAGCATTGAGATCAGTAAGGCTGCAGCAAGGCCTGAAGAGCCCAGTGTGGTCTGGGCCCTCGCTCTTGACAGTAGCCAGAAATTGTGTCCCTTCCAGGGCAAAGCCCTACACTGAAGAGAAACTGCTAGGAACAGATCGAAACTGAGTAGCACAGGGCAAGAGGGACAATGAGAAAAGAAGTACAGATAAAAGTGGGGTAGGGGTCATTTGCAACAACATGGATGGAGCTAGACGGTATATACTCAGTGAAATAAGTCAAGTAGAGAAAGACAAATATCAAATGATTTCCCTCATTTGTGGCGTATAACAATGAAGCAAAACTGAAGGAACAAAATAGCAGCAGACTCACAGACTCCAAGAAGGGACTAGTGGTTACCATAGGGGAGGTGTGCGGGAGGGCAGATGGGGAGGGAGAGAAAAGGGTATTGTGGGGTATCATGATTGGTGCACATGGTGTGTGTGGGGTCACAGGGAAGACAGTGTAGCTCAGAGAAGACAAATAGGGACTCTGTGCCATCTTACTACACTGATGGACAGTGACTGCAATGGGGTATGGGGGGGGACTCGATAATAGGGGAGAATGTAATAACCACATTGTTTTTCTTGTGAAACCTTCATAAGCGTGTGTATCAATGATACCTTAATAATAATAATAAAAAGTGGGGTAGGGGTGTATACAACAGAACCAGAAATTCAGTTTAAACTGCCTTTTAAAAATACCCACACACACCATCAGAGGGAGCGCTCGAGCTTGCTGCTGGCATACTGTCACTAAAAGAAATCTTCAGGATGACCCAAAAAGGAACTAAGGAAAACCAGTATCACATGATCTCACTTATATGTGGAATCAAAAAAATTATAAGAGTTCAACTCATAGTAAGAGAGAGTTGAATGGTGATTACCAGAGGCTGAGGGTGGGGGTAAGGGGAGATGAACTATTGATCACAGAATACAAACTTTCAGTTTATTTGATAAATTAACTCTGGAGACCTAAAGCACAACATGGTGAGTTAATAATAATGCACTATATAGTTGAAATCGCTAAGAAAATAGATTTCATGTATTGACACCATACAAACAAAAATGCAACTATGTGAAGTGACAGATATGTTAGATTGTGGTAACCATTTCACAATGCATACATATAACAAAAATTACACTGTACACCTTAAATATATACAATTTTTGCCAATCATACCTCAGTAAAACGGCAAAACAAAACAAAAAGGAACAAGGAACGGCAACTTGTTACACACAAATTGTATAAACATGATGATGTCTTGGTGGGTTTTTTAAAGAAAGAATACTTAAGAAGTTGGTGGGGTGTTGAAATGTTTAAGGCTGTTAAATTGTTAAAGAGGCTAAAGGTATTGGTTAACTTTAAACTGTTAAGTAAGTATTTTTAATTCCTAGAATGCTTAGAAATAATTTCTACTAGAAATAAAAATGGACCAAAAAGGTGGGGGGGTGTGAGAGTGAGTGAGAGCAATAAAGGAGAGAAAAAGAAAATGCAGAATGGACGGGACAGATAAAAAGCTCCAAAAAAAAAGGTAAACTTAAATACACCAGTAGTTACACTGCATATAAACAGACTAAATACTGCATCTAAAAGACTTCGAGCTGGATTAAAAAAAAATTCTTTCCTATGCTGTTTGCAAGAGGCAAACCTAAAATATAAGGTACAGAAAAGCTGAAAGTAAATTTTGGACAGAAAAATTTTGTCACGAACACTAACAGAAAGAAAGCTTATTTTGGGATATGATAGCAGATAAAATAGACAGGAAGGTAAAACAGCACTAAGAGACAAATCTGGTCACAACAAAATAAAAATGTTCAGTTCATCAGGAAGATTTAAAAATTTTAAATTTGTATATATGAAACAAAATAACCTCAAAATATAGAAAGCTAAAATTGACAGAAATCCAAGGAGACTGTCAAATTCACTATCATGTGAGCTTTTAACATACCTGCTTCAGTAACTGATAAGACAAATTCAGCTTTCACCTTTGCAAATAGCTTTAAATACAATTTTAGCATACATAAAAGCACAAACAGCCTCTTTCATGCCACACATTCCCCGTGAATATACGTCTTGGGTTGAATATATTTTAGAAAGGACATGGCCTCTATATTTTAGAAAGGACATGGCCTCAAACCAGTGCTTTCTTACTTCTGAAGTACTCCTTTGAGAATCTGAAGAAAACTATGGATCCAGTCCACCAGGAAAGGAGCAATCAAGGAAATAGAGAAGGGAGGTAAGGTCGTAACAACCCAAAATCAAGTTTTATAATATGGACTTAAACACCTAGTGGTTAACTGAAAAATTTAGGTTGCCAAACAACATATAGTATGTGTTCAATTTTGTTAAAAATTATACATACAGAGCAGAAACTGAAAAAGTATAGAAAAAACAGGTCAAAATAATCATATTCAAATAGAGAAAATGAAACTTGCCCCTTATCTCAACAGAAAAAGCAATCCCAAGTGGATCATTGATCTAAATGTGAAGAGTAAAACAGTTTCTAGAACTGAGTTGTCCAACAAAATTTAATGCGTGTCACATATGTAACTGGACATTTTCTAATAGCCACATTAAAACTAAAAAAACTGGAGAAACTAATTTTAATAATGTATTAAATAAGCCTGTTATCCAAAATATTACCATTTCAACATCAATACAAAAAACTTACTGATAGTTTGCATTCCTTCTAGGGGGTACTAAAACTTTGAAATTTGGTGCATATTCTGTGGTTCTACTATCTCTGAATTCCGAGTAGCCATTTGTGGCTAACAGTACTATCCTGGACCCTGCAATCCTAGAAAATAACACAGGTGAGTTTTTGACCTGGGGTAGGGAAAGCCTGACAGAACATCAAAAGCACGAGCAACAGCAACAAAAGGCTGATACAGTGGATTAAACTTAGATTAGGAACGTCTCCATCAGGGCACTCTAAGAGAGTCACAGAAGAATCAAGCTACAGAGAGGGAGGGGACAGATACCTGCAACACATATATCTGAAAAAGGCCCAGGCGCTAAATTAAGAAAAAGATAAAGGATGATGACATAATTTTCTGGCTTTTCCAAATTTTCTATAAGAAGCATGTGATAAAACTTTAACTCCTCCTCCCAAACCCATTTTTCCCCTGCTCGACTTACCAGCTCCACAAGACTGTTGTTGGTGAGAATGAGCTCTGACAGACAGGGCAGCGCCTGATCGAGCCCCTCGCCTACACGGCTAAAGCAGAGACACACAGACTCTTAGTAAAAGGGAGACTTAAGTAAACTAACGAGTTCATCTAAGTCCTTGCTCAGACGATTTCAGACCTCAAAGTAGGAAGAACCTTAGAGATCTTTCTTCCAACACTCTATCCGATAGAGGGAAAATGAAGCACAAAGAGAAAACCTCGTGTGAAGTCACAGGGATTTTAGAAACCCATACCTCCCAAGAGGTGCAGGGGCAGCTTCCCACTACCACCATCTAGTAAAACCTAAGAAAAGGACAAGCTCCTATGGAGAACAAACTACTTAGCTTACTTCATGACTTCTGTCAAAGTAGCACAGAAACACAAGCGATTCTGCATTCGCTGCCCAGGTACAAGACATAAAATTACTACACTGAAGGGAATGGTTAACTTATGAGAAATGTGCCCAACTAGAAAAAGCAACCCACAATTCAGTATTTCTTTCTTAAAGACATTGTCTATAGACCCTCAATAACTTTTCTCCTATAAAATTTGGAGATGATGAAAGAGGGTCCAAAAAAAAAAAATCTCCATTTCAATTAGTAACATTCTAAAAATCACCTGTACTTAAAGAAAAAGAAATGGTAAAGTACATGAGGTAGAAAGAGATGTACAGTCAAAAACTTAACATTTTTAATATGATCCGTCTGATTATTATTATTGTTTTAGAAGCCAAGTTGTGTACCAACAAGCATGTTTTCAATTTAATTAGAAACTTATAATGAATACACAAATATACAAGATTTCTGAATAGATGCAAATAAGACTAGACCAATACCAAGTTAATCTCTGGATCTCCAGCTCATTTCTCATTTTAAGAAGAAATACATAGGTTTAACTGGCAGTATATACTATGCCTACAGGGACTACTGCAACACTTACTCTAGGGGAAAGATTCCTTCCCATGAGCTGACACTTACCATATTCTATTGTTGTTCACTAACAATGTTTTCAGTCTTCTCAACAAAGGAAAACCATCCAGTTTCCTGATTTCATTGTCAGAAAAATCAATTGAATCAAATTGGTCCAAGGTGGCACCAAGATTTTCAATGACAGGAATTTTATACCCTGTAAAATGGAGGGAGGAGGGAACAACAACACAGTTTCAATATAATTAAAAGGTACCTTAAAACATGAGCAGTATTTCTTGGTAATTGGACTCAAGGCTTTCATTTAGTCAGAGAGCATTTACTAGCACCTCAGCGGTCTCAAGGTGCTGGCACAGCAAATGAGGAAAGGAGCCGTGAGGCTCACAGTCTGGCCGTGGACTTGACAGTGGTGGTTACAAGGATAAGGGCGATGATGAGGATACTTACTAACTGTAAATTGACAGCTAACATTTGTAAGGGTATTTACAAGGTGCCTGACACTGTTCTAAGGAAGGCCCCAGAGCTGGTTAAGTGGCGTTAAGAGGAATTACACTGTGAGCTGCTTACTGTTGGTGTCTAAGTGTTGTTCATATACTGCAGATAACAGTTCTCAGACTCTTCTGCGTTCCTACAGGCCAGATTCATAGAACTTAATCAGGATATCCTCATCATTTTATGACAGTTCCCCCTTATTTTTGCCTCTCCCACTTCCAATCCAGGGTTGAAGGTCAATGGTTTATACACAAAAATAAATCACCTTGTGAACAACTCACTCAAATACTCACTGATTTGTCTAAAATCGGCATGATCATTGTGCTAAGTGCTAGGAGAATTAAAGAAATGAACCTAGCTAAGGTTAAAGTACACAATTCAGAGCTGTTAGGGCTATCAAAGTATTCTCAACACATGCTGCACTTGAGACTTAGATGGCAAAAGATCAACCTGTGTCAAAAAGCGAAAGGGGTCAGTTACTCTTCAACCTTTATCTAAGAAATTTACATTTCAACACAATAAAAGCTCCGGGCTTTGCACTAGCAAAGAATCCAAGCAGAAAGCAGAGCCTTACAGCAGCGCTGCCCCTGTTGCTCCTGCGACGCAGCTGTACCCGCGAGAGCGAATCTCAGGCCATGATAGCTATGATCTTACCCCGGGGAAGTTGCTCTTCACACCCTTCCCAAAGTCATCTGAAATGCTAATTAGATAACTGCACTCCCAATTCCTGCACGCCGTATTATGGCTGGAACAGCTGCATGCATCTGAACAGTTCATAGAGCTCCCACCACTAACAAACACAGGGCACTCGCTAGTGCACGCCTCAAACAGTTCGCTCTTTAAAATGTTTTGATAAAAGGGAAATATCAGACAATGGCAGCTGACAAGAAGGAAATACTGGAGAAGCAATCACTTTTGTTCCCGGACTTCTTTCCTCCCTCACAAACTAGAGATAATTAACACGTATCCTATCCATACTCTTACAGTATCACTGTAACTATTTACTAAGCAACCACCGTTCGCTCAGCACTAGACTTACAGCCATTAGTAAGTATATTTTCCCGGTTTCCAAACCGTTTACACCGCGAAACACGCCAAGCAAGGCCTAATGGGTCAGGAAGCAATCAAGGTGGCCGTGCGTGTGAGCATAAGCGGGGTAACAGAAGCCTCAGAAAAGCCTAAGGGGCAGTCTTCAGGCAACAACGGCAAAGCGCGGGCCGGGGCGGTCCTGGCAGCCGCCTCGGGGCCCTGAACGCAGGCCCGCTGGCTAAGCTCCGGCCCTCGGCGCACGCGGCCGGGCACGCTGAGGCCCGGGGCCGCCCCGCTCCTCTCCCCCGACTCACCGCGGAGGTCCAGCTCGCGGTCCCGCACGGCGTTGGTGTACTGCGCCGCCTGCTCGATCAGCTCCGCTGTCAGCTTCACCATCCTGCCGTCTCTAGCTCCGGGTGCCCGCGCCCGGCCCGCAGTCTCCCGCCAGCCAGAGGTCCCAGCGTGCCCCGCGCCCCGCCGCCAGGCAGCATCAATCGCAGGCGGCGCGTGCGCACTCGACGCGACATCCAGACCGAAGCAATCGAAGAGCCACGCCCCCATCTTGGTCTCAAATTCTTAAATCCAGGCGTGCATTGAGGATTTTGTGTTTGAAGGCATCAGAATGTTAGTAAAAAGCAAAGACATGATGCAGGTGGCGAGAAGGGAAACAGAGACACATGCTTTACATTTGCACACTTTTTCTCCTTGGGACATTTGCTGATTCAGACTTTCAGCATAGGGACTGAAAAGCCAAGCTCAGCGGTGAGAAGTAACGACTAAGAGAAAGAAGCCCAGGCTAAGTGAGCCCTTAGGTAGTCTCACAGGCTGGGACTGTTACACAATTAGGTTTAAAGCCCAACGAGTAAAAGGATGCTTTGGAACAGGGTGAAGCCAGACTTTGAAATGGTAAGCCAAAGGGCACACCCTCAGAGGACGGACAATCAGATACAGACCAGCTTTGAATGAGCTCAAACTGACAGTGGACTAAGGTCATCAATCCCTATAACACCTGTTTGCCGTAGCAAAAGTCAGTCTTCTCCAGAAAATGATAACAACATCCAGAATGTAAAAGCAGCTCTATAGTTTCTGTAATAAATTAAGTTCAGTATTCAATAAAAACAAATAACATATCAAGAAAACAAATAAATGCTCAAAAGCTAAGACAAAGAAAATATAAATAGAAACAAGAGGATGAAGTATTGGAGTTATAAGGCATTGGTTAAAAAAACTATTGAAAGAAGAGAGGGGATGCAAACTCAACAGTTCAAGCAGGTTTATTGCTGAACCTGAGAAGGGACCCCTCTGTCCTGGCCAGCAGAACAAAGGAAAGAGAGTCTCTAACAGGTCAAGAGGCTTTTTATGGCCAGGGTTTTGGCGGGCTCTTTGAGGGGAGGGGTCAGGGGAAAAGTGGGCTTGTGGCTTGCTGATGTGTTCTCTGGAGGATGCTTGTAGCCTAAGTAAGATGACACCTAGGTCTCTCTGAGGTGGAGGGTGGGCTTCTTCGAAGGCGGTACTCAGGTCCGGATCCTTTTACTTAGTTTTGCCTTCCCACCCTCCACATGGAGGGGATATTCATCTGTGTTGTTTGCTCTATATTCCCTGAACATACCTATAAAACATACTGAAGAACAGTACTTGAAATTTGGTAAGGAATCAATACAATTTTTGCCTGAGTAAACAAATATGTGCATAAACTAGCAAACAAATATTCAGGGTTTCTGAATTGAGGCCTGATGAGAAGAGGAAGGCAAATGGTTGGTACAGAGTCTTAGACATTATTTGGACTTCTCAGATATCTACCTAATATATGAGTGTTTGTTAAAGTAGTTTAAGTGGCAGAGCTGAGAATTAGATTAGGGACATGAATCATCAAGATTTTGATCATGCATTCTATAGAGTTCTTCTTAAGTGTGTACAGTACCATTGAACATATATGCAGCATATACACTTCTATTTGATGCTTTGCAAGAAACCCTCAAGGTAGGGATAGCAAGTATCAGCATCCTTCCTTTATGAGAAGCTTAACTTGTTCAAGGTTACACCATAATTTAATTGTAAATGTGAAACTAGAGTCAAAGTTTTTGAGCAGTTCTTTCCCAGAAGCCCATGACATTAATAAGACCCCAAAATATCTATTCAGCTTCTGATGAGGCCGGCACTACAGACTCACTTATGGGTCACCCATATTAATGGAGAGAACAAGTGATGAGTACAAAGCAAGGGGAATGTTGTTTGTCCTCCATTAATATTAATGGAAAAAAGTGGGCTCCAACACCTTCAGGATGGCTTGAGACCATCCTATCTGGGTTACGGGCAGGGGCATATTCAGTCAGCATGTCTTTCTCTGTTACTCTGAGGAATTCCCATAAAATATAATGCTATTTATTGAAACAGATTGGGGACATTTGGGAGTCCTGCAGCATGATTTTTCCAGAAGCTCTTGACTACAAAGTGAAGACAGCTGGTTTGGACACTTTCAGCTATGAAGGACTTGTTTGGACCTTAATTTTCAACAGTGGGTGAAATGAGATTATTTCATCTCTGCAGCCTTTTGTATACTGTCATCCAATCTCTATTTTGTGTTTAGGAAGACTTTTAGATATTAAAAATCAAGATAAAATGTAAATGACAACTTAAATGATACGTAGAATATTTTGTTGACTTACATGAGGATGCAGAATTAAATGTGACCTAGTTCAATTGTTTGTTCTATTTTAACGTTTTATGTTCAGGTGGGACCTTCAGGGAGCCAGAAAATAAGAATGCACCTATCCTGTTTGGAACTGCAGTCTACACACACCTTCAGTTACCAGCTCTGCTTATTCCACAGAATCATCTTCAGGTACTACTGTTTTCTATGTATTTGGCATGTACCTCACTTCGATTTAAGAATTTTTCAGATACCTCCTAATATGCAGTACCTCTCTATCATGCCTGCCCCAGTAGGGTTATATAGTACATGACACTTCCACTTTATTCCTAATTGCTGCACCCATTCTTGAAACGCATGTCCAGTAAAGTGGGTGCCTTGATCGCCCTCAGTCACCTGCGGCCAGCCATAGGCTGCAAAGAGACACTCTAGGCCCTTCTTGGTGGTTTGCTGATCTGCACGAAACGCAGGTCAAGCAACCAACAGTCCAGTAGCTGCGTTCACACAAGTCATGGCATACTGATATTCTTCCGATATGGGCAGAGGCCCAGTACAGTCTATCTGCCACCTGACAAGGGGTATCTGTCCCTTTACTTTGTCCCATGTTGCTGCGAGACTCGGTGTAAGTCCCTCTTAGAGCATACAAGGCACTCCTCCCAGGCTCTGCTGACTTCTTCAAAGATCAACGGCAAGCCCCACTGACGGGCTACAGGCCCACATTGTCTGCTAGATGGAATGCTGTCAGATTCATGAATTGCTTAATAAAACCAGTTAGATCTTTAAATTTACTCGGTTGAATTTTGTTTTTCAATATCCATTAGAAGCTTTGTTGTTTTACCTTTCACATTTAGTTCTACAATCCGCCTGGAATTGATTGTTTTGTACCATACACATACTGCAGAATGCAAACTAACCACACCCAAGCCGGTGGCATCCAGATCAGCCAAGAACAGGACAGAGCCGTGCTCCAGAGCCCCCTTTCGTCCTCATCCAGTCACACACTTGCCCCGGTAACATCTTGCACACATTGGTTTTGCCTAGTTTTATATTTATGCAGATGAATTGTACCTTATGTATCTCTGGCTTAACATTATGTTTAACTGCAGCTATAGTTCATTTCTCTCATTGTTACATAAAATTTCATTGTGTAAATATTCCACAATTTACCCATCCTGCTGGTGATAGCATTTTCTCTCTTTGCCTTTCCACTCTCTTCAAGGTGCTTTCTGATGAACAGAAGCTCTTAATCTTCATATAGTCTAATGTATTAACTTTTCCTTATGTGGTTAATATTTGTTTAAGTCCTCTTTCAGAAATCTTTGCCTACTCCCAAATCATGGATGTTTTATTCTAAAAGTTTTGTTTCACCTTTCACATCTAGATTTGCAATCTTCCTGGAGGATTCTGTGTACAGTCAGAGGTAGGGATCAAGATATATTTTCCCCCATATGGATATTCAAATGACCCCGTACCATTTATTCAAAAGACCATCCTTTCCCCACTGCTCTGCACTTTCACCTTTTCAATAATCAAATGTCCAAATATGTGAAGTTCTGCCTTGGGACTATCTATTCTGTTCCATGGGTTTAGTTGGCTAATCTTACGTAATAAAATACGGCCATTTATTGAAAAACTTGATATTTACCTCAAGAAAGTGTTTCCACTTCTTTTCAAGATAATCTTGCCCTTTGCATTTTAATATAAATTTTAGGTACACCTTGTATCTAAAAAGAACCCATGATTTGATTTATACTGTATTGGATCTGCAGGTGAACGTGGAGGGAAATTGTAGCTTTGTGGTAGGGTAGCCAAGCCGAGAAAAGGGACAGTGTTTCTTTAAGGCTTTAAGAATGCAAATACCAGGGTGCTTGAGTTTGAAGCAAAGTAGCTATGTACCCTCCACCGGGACCCTGTGATATGGAACAGCTTGTTGGTCACTGTTGGCCCTTTAGTTTACAATAGAGTGTCCCGGAACCCTTTACTGAGGTAAGTTAAAAAGTAACTAGAATTCTGGCCGAACTTACAGTACACTAATGGCTCCCACTGCAGCATGCCTAGGGGCTGACTCTCCTTTACCCTTGTAGTGAATGTCTAAGAGGCATGGCCCCTCTGCGCTCTGGTCTCAGCCTCTGGATATGAAGCCGCTGAGCCAGTGCTAGCACTGAAAAACTGCTTCTCGCCAAACATCTCCATGTCCCGACTCCTTGTTTGCAGTTCCTGCGGTTTCTGCAACAGCTTTACAATATTACTACCTTTAGCAGATCATTAAAAAAACAAAGGAACACTGTCTCAAGCTTCCATTCTGCCTCTTCAGCCCCCCACACATGGCACATGCACCCACATACTCGCACAAGAGCACACATAGCCTTTCTCCAGGCAGCTCTACAGAGTTCCTCAGCTATTAAGTTTGGCACAAAATATCTTTGCTTTACACACCTTCCCCAGGGAGGGATTGTTCTCTAGGGTGATTACCAGGCCCGGGCACAGGACTTCCTGGGATCTGCTCGGGCGGTCCTTGACCCTTTGGAAACACAGTTGGCAGAGCGCTCAGTGGGAAGGGACTGAGGGTGGAGGCACCAGGCGTAGCCAACCAAAGCACTTCAGAGCTGTTGCACAGGCCTTAGAGCAGCTCACCTCAGAGGGGAGAGGGCAGTCACTCCCCCGGCTTGCACAGACGGCGCTGTGCCTGTAGCTTTGACACATCTTGTGATATGTGCTTCTGGTCAAAGAGAAAAGCTGTGAGCACAGAGGACAAAGCATAGAACATAAAGCAAAGCAAGCTGGAGTCAGGAGCAGTCCAGCCATTAGAGAGGCAGCTTCCAATGATAGACAGAGAAATTTCCGTGGCTTTTCACCAAAGGCCTGGGAAACGCAACCTCAAAGTCATCTGCCTCGTTTTTCTATAAACCTGGGCTCACCTAGAATCTCAATTCAGTTGCTGTACTGGCAGAGAACTTCCTCTGATGGCAGATGTGGGTATAGTCCCCTGGACTAGAATAGTCATGTTTGCGCTCTATAGTGTGGGTCACACGCTGGCCAGTGTGGACACTGGCCTCCATCTGGGCAGGGAAGACCTGTCCTGGGCACCAGGATGGGGACGCATGGCAGAATTAGGGTTGATTTACATACCTGGGCCTGGGATCCCCTAAGTGAACTCTTGCCAATCTTTTCTGAACTCTGAGTTGTCTGGATCCATGCGCCTGGATTCCGAGCCAGCTGCATACATGCAGAGGAGAGGAAAGGTTTCCAGGCAGGTTGCACATTTGGAAAGCTGCCCCCCTTTCGTGGGCTGTTTGCAGGTGAGGCTCACAGGGTCCAGTTTCATCTCCAGTCTGCTGATTTGCCACCCTTCAAAGATCTTTCTGAGCAGACAGGCAGGAAAATGCCTCTCTGTGACCTCAGACTGATTTCATTCAATTTTCTGCCTTTTCTCAGGTAATCCTCAGACTGTAATTTCTTAATGACTTTCCTGGGGCTCTTCTGCTGATCACTAAAAGGCATAGCCAGCCAAGATCCCTTGAATGTATTTGTACTTGGGATATATTTGTTAGAATTTCTTCCCTAATTATGAACCAGTTTCAGGGCATCCCCGGGTATGCGGCCTTTCTCTGAGGTGACCCCAGACACCCAGACACTGAGGTCACCTCAGACACCCAGCCCTGCAGAGGCCTAGGGCATTTCTGCTACCTCTCCCACACTCAGGGAGGCCAGGCCTGACTCTGGACCATCTTTTATTCCCCTCAGTCATGAGAACAGCACAGCTTGCAAGGGACCAACCCGAACAAGGCACATATAGGTTTTCAAATATATTTGCCCTACTGGTTTGTATTTTTGATACCCACTAGCATGACTCTCCCCCACCCCCTCCTTTGTGATGTGGCCCAGCCATGGTGCTAATAAACGTCTGCCAAATACATTTGGTAATGTCAAACTATGAAATTATGTAAGTGCCTTAACACTGTATTCTGTTCACAAATCGGTATTTCTAAGATGATGCGATTGTGATGAACCTTAGGCTGACATACTGCATCCTAATAGTAGCCTTTAGGACAACCTGTGAAAAGTTATTATTCAAATTATTTTTATTTTGGGGAAAGGTCCTATTGGCTCTCACCCATGGGAAAAAGATGTCTTCTATAAGAAGACATGTGGCCAGCCCTGGGTCTCCGTTTCCATGGTGGCAATCCTACAGTCTTTCCCCATGTGCACACAGATTGGTGTGCATGAGACAAAAAACAAAAAAAAAATCAATCATTCTTCCCCAAAACTTGCCATGATCCCAACTCCTCCCAAGACCTTCAGGATCTGGCTCCTGTCCGGCTGTTCCAATCTTACCTACACTCATCCCCAATATGACTTGGAATCCTAACTGAAAATCCAGTGGCTGGTCCCACCCGCATACCTGACATGAGCTTCTGCTGTTTCCTGGAGAGAAAAGCCTTCCCTGTCCATGCGTTAGTCCCTGACCACATCCAAGATTCACATGAGGTGCACCCCCTCTGTGAGCTGTCTAGCAGAAGCAAGACACTGCTTTGCACCCAACCCACCGACTCCTCGGCCCCCCACACTACCAAGACTCATGGGACTCGTGGCAGGTTTGCAGGTTGGTGTCCCCAGAAGACAACACAGACACCAATACCAGACATGCTCTAAAATGATTTGTCAAACGCCAAGGTCACAGCACTGCCTGGCATATAGTAGGAACTAGAAAGACCAATCATCGTTGTTCAGCTCGCTCGCATTCATGAGAACATGCTGGATTATAAACTAGCTAACTGTTAGTTAATACATGTAAAGATGAAGGAATAGCCCAGAGTAGGACAGCAGGGCGTGAAAGAGCAAACTCCACCCAAGAGAGCCCTCAGACTAACAAGGAGCTCTCCAAAGGCCAAGCCAACACTCTCACTAGTACCACAGACAAGTCACAGCACGAAGGTCTCTGTCCTCACGCATGTCACCCCCAGGACACAGCACAGCACAAAGTCTCTGTGCTCACGCGTGCTGAGTCTCAGTTCAGATCATCATAGGGACTGGAAGTGGGCCACAGTGATCTCAAGTGCTGGCTGTCATTCTCTTAGTCTACCCTCCCTCAGTTCAACCACCTTCCACTCAACCTGTCTTAGAATACACAGTTTCAGAGCCTGAACTGCAAGTCCAAAAATGACAAGTTTTAAGTGCAAATATAAGAATTAACAGGACTGTTTCTGAAATGAGCATGCCCGGCAGTCAGTGAGACACCATGAGTTCCCCCTGAGGCTGCAGTGGCTTTGAGGACTTGAGTCCTTTAAGATAAGCCTATAAGGCAGATGTGGTCATAAGTCAGCTTCCGAATCCAATATGAGGTTTCCTTTGACACATAAGCCCAAGCCAGTTGTCCACAGACATGCGAGGCCCTGTCCTGGCCCTCTGAGGGGCACTCTCATGGGCTCTGCAAAGCCCCACCCAGCGCCGCACAGAGATGCTTGCTCCCTGGGCTCTGGGATCCAAGGGCGGCCGGGGCTCTCCTGGGTGAGCGGAGGCAGCTCCCAGGAGGAGAGGGCACTGAAGTGGGCCTTACAGGTTGGCGATGGTCCTGACATCTGTCTGTCTCCCTCTTGGCTCTGTATTCTCAGAGGTGAGAACGAAAGACATATATTATAGCACTGAAGGGAAGAATAACATCAGTGTATCAGGAATTGAAGGAGTCTTTGAAAGGCAGAAAGGAGACAGGGCAGGAGCAGCACGGCCTCCAGGGATGGCAGGAAGGGCTGTGGAGTCAGGATTGGGGGGGTGCTCCGCGGCTCTGAGTTCGCAGAAGACAGCCCCTGTGCCAGGCTTACATGCAAGCGTGGAGCTGTCCTGGGATATTCAGGAGCAGTCATCTCTGCTGTGCTTCCTGCAGAGCCCTTCCCTCCAGGGAACTCTTTTTAGGACAGGATCCCTGGAGGGCAGAAGGCAGCAGCCTCCAGCTGCCAGCAGGCAAACAAGGAAAGTCCCAATTCTAAACCATTAAATTGAAATTAAAGCATCCAATAGCCCTACTTAATTTCTTTGCTCTCTGATAGACTGAAAGCCCAAGAAAATGATTTTCTAAATGCTTATCACACAATCGGTTTTGTGCTTTTTTACACATTTTTTTTCGCTCTCCCTGCTTTTAATGAAATCAACTCTTCTGTTTGTCTGGAGGTCAGAGTTATTGAGTCACTTTTGTATGTATCCCTACACTTCAGACAGAGGGGTCTGAGAACGACTTGCCCCTCGTCCAGCTGACAGAGGCCGTTTCCCTGGACAGAGGGAGCTCTGCCACCTGGTGGCTGCAGCGGGAGATGCCACACTGTGGACTCGGCGTGAGCGGCACTGCTCTGGGGGGAAGGGAAACCTCAGGCTGGGTGTGTGGTGGCGCCCCACAGGGCCCGTGGACTTAGGCAGGGCAGGTACCCTTCACTGAGGGCTTTTACCAAGACACGCATCACCCTCGGGAGCCAGAATGCCTGCCCAAGCGGAGGTCTGCGTGGAAAGATGCAGCCCGTGAGGAGGCAGGGGTGAGATGAAGCAGGGCTGAGAGGGGAGCAGGGGCCCAGCCCTGGGGAGGCCCGGGGACTCTATCTGTGCCTCATATGAAAGGAACGGCAGAGATGAATGGGTGGTTTGGGAGGGAGACTTATGATGTGAGGTATAAGTGTTGCTGCCCTGGGAACAACGTACAACTGGGTGAGGGGTCTTCTCCACACTTGGCCTGAATGGCAGTGCGTGGGCCAGGGGTTGGCCTCCCCAGGAAAGGGGCTCTGTCTGCGGCCTTGCTGGGCCCAGGAGACAAGGCCTGGGGGGTGCACCTACTGGGGTGCTTCTCCAGTAGTGAGGAGTCCCTCCAAGCCTTTCCCTGCTGGGACTCCGCAAATAAAGGGGGCATCTTTGAGGTAGGAGGCTGATCCCGCCAAGAGACTGAACTGGGGGAGCTTCCAGCAGAAGTCTGTTAGCCATAGTGGGAACTCATGGGGTCTTGCAGTGGGGGCGCTGCCTGGAGCCCTCGTGGGAACAAGACCAGGAGGTGACCCTGCCCTGCCCCGAGCCGTGGGTGACAGCGTGCTTCCTGCACGCTGAGGCCTGCAGCCAGGGGCAACTCCAGCAGTTCAGGTATGCCTGGGACAAACCCGCACAGCGGGGCCTCTGGGCACACATCAGCCACAGACACCAGCAGCCGGGCCTAGAGCACACACGGGCAAACCCAGGGCACATCACAGGGCACACAACACCAGGCACAAAAGGCCGGGGACATGTGTCAGGCACACATACTGCGCACAGAACACTACCACACACCTGCAGGCCCACACTCCAGGCATGCGAATGTGGACACACATGCCAAGCACACACTGGTAGAAACCAACGCAGGCACACACTTCTAGGCAGAGTCAGGCACACGGCAGCCAAACAAGCTGGGCCCACCCACCAGCAACACTCTGAGACACGTTCTGGGACATGCCTCACACTCACACCAGGCCCAGACACTGCACACAATGGTGGCAACACCACCAGACAAACAATGCCAGGGACACAAAGCAAGAGCATATGCTAGCAACACCTGCCAGACACACACGCCAAAACACGATACTAAGCACCCTCTCTCCAAAGCAATGCACAGTACCAGGCACACACTGGGGGCACATAAGGCTGGCACACACTCTGGGAGAACTCCAGGCACACACCAACAACACAAGGCACACAGTACCATGCCCACAACAGCAGGGACACGTGCCAGGCCTATGTACTGGGAACACACACCAGGTGCACATCTATGGGCCCCTGTGCAGGAAGCATAACTCCAAGCACACCCTGTCAGGCACAAATGCCAGTGTACCGGTTGTCATAAAATGCCAGGTGCACAACACCGAGCCCACAATAGTGGGCACGCACTGTCTGGCACACATCACTATAAACAAAACCCTAGGTAAACACCACCAGACACACACGCACACACACACACACAGACACGGGGAAGCGTATCAGACCCAGCCCTATCTCTGGGACTGTAACACTGAGTTCACAAGGCTGAGTTACATGCCAGGCCCACACCAGCCACACACGCCACACACTGCAGAAACGAAGTTCTGGGAACACAGAACCAGGCACGTGATGCTGGGCACAAATTTTCAGCACACAGTGCCGGGTACACACTCCAGACACACAACGCAAGGCACATACTGTGAGACATGTTACACTGGGGACACAGTGGGCACACACAACAGGTCCATGAAACTAGCCACACAAAACTACACAAGATACCATGCACAGATGCTGGGAATAATGCTGGGCACACGGTGCAGAGCACACAACACTGAACACATAATACTGGTATCATGCCAGGAAAAAAAAATGCTGTGCATACATGCCAGGCACACACATTGGACATACAACCCCAGATGCGCAATGCTAAGCACATGGTGCTGGGCATGCAAAGGCAGACACACAGTGCTAGGCATACAACTCCAGGCTCACAGAACCAAGCATGCATTGCTAGGCATACAGAGCTGAGCGAACAACACCAGGCATGTGATGCTGGTACACAAAGTCAGACAACACGCCAAACACATAACAGGCATACATGTTGGGCACATGAAAGGAACACATGCTAAGAACACATGCCGGACATAGACACTGGGAACACAATGGTGTGCAAGCAGAGTCGGCACACAGAGCTGGCTGTGAGGAATGAAGTATGAATAGACGACGCCTTAGCAACGGGCTCTCTCCATGGTCTCGTTCCTCTGCTTCCCAGTGAGCAGCCATGCCCCAGCCTGGGATCTAAGTGTCATTATTACTGCTGCATAGACCGGAATTCTTTGCATGGATGTATGAGAGTGTATACATCAGCTCCCTGTGACAAACACTTCAGTCATTATGCATCTTTTACTGTAATAAGTAATTCTGCAGTGTGTAGCCCTCATTTTGTATTATTTGCAAAAGTATTTTTGGCATGATTCCCTAGAGTGACAGGTCACAGGGCAGAAGCACATGTGATTTTGCTACATACTGCCAATTATCTCCACCGGGCACTTCCACTTGGCATTTCCACCAGCAATGTCACAGAGCATAATAAAATGAGGCGGGTGAGGAAAAGAACAAGAGATGGACCTAGGATTGTACTAGCATTCAGTGTATATGGTCTTAAAGCCCCTAAAGCAGGAAACCTACTTCCCTGGCCCTCCACCTCTCTACCTCGGCTCTTCCCAGTTCCCCACCTTTCCTCCTCTAATTCTGCTGGACTTTAAGACAAGCAGTTTGAACCTTCAGCCATTAGGTGGTGTGACAAAGTAACTGTTTCAGCTACTAAGTGACAGACCTTCCCCCCCACCCCCTCCAGAGGACATTTCTCCTCTTGCCATAGGTCCAGAAATTTAGCCCACAGGAAAATCACCACTCCAGAATATGAGAAGTGCAGCAGCATTTTCAAGCAGCTCTGAGTGTTTTTATGCAATTCTTTGCTTTCCATGATAGGAAAATTAATAACATACAGACTCATACGCAGGTAATGATTTGCCCTTCAGGGCACCCTTTTGAGAACTAGTACTTGGCAGCTGTTTACTAAGTCCATGAACAAATGGGTGACTGTTAAAGACACCCTTTCCTCAGCAACTCTCCCATATGGCTGTTCCTGAGTTATAGCTTTTTAAAGTAAACTGGTAACCTAGTAAGTAAAATGTTTCTCGGAGTTCTGTGAGCTGCTCTAGCAAATTAATCAAACCCAAGGAGGGGGTGACTGGAACCTCCAATATGTAGCCACTGGGTCAGAAGGACAGCTGACAATCTGGATTTAGGATTGGCTCCTGAAGTGAGAGCAGTCCTGTGCGACTAAATCCTTAACCTGTGGGATCTGATGCTATCTCCAGATTGATAGTGTCAGAACTGTATTGAGACCCATAGATGCAGAGAAGAGATTGGTGGTTGCCATGGGAGACTGGGTGGAGGATGGGGAAACACATGAAGGGGATAAAGAGGTACAAAATCCCACCTAAAATATAAATTAGTCACGGGGATGTAAATACAGCATAGGGAATATTACTCAATAATATTGTAATATCTTTGTACATTGACAGATAGTAACTACATTCTTTGGGATTGTTACTGGCTGAGTTTGTTCTCCTCCATTCTTGTCTTCACTGCAACGAAGAAATGAAAGGCAGAGACACAATAGCGAGGCGGAGCACAAGTTTTATTTGAATACACTCCAAGGGAGGAGTGGGCCAGAGCCAAGGTAGACAAAGGCCCCGAACTTTTAGGCGAGAGGCTTTTTACTGCATCCTGGCTAGGAGGCGCCTCTTTGACTGACAAGGTGGGGTTGTTTGATTGACAGGTCCATCTTTACAGCCATCCCTCTCCGTGAGCATGTCCTTTCCCATGCTGAGATGTGATTCGGGCAGTTCTCAGTTCTGTTCGATTGTGCCCACATTGGGAGCCTTTGTTACCTCCACGTGGGACCCCCGACCTGGGCAAAGTTGGGGCAGCTTTTCTTTGAACCTTATCTTTCCCTTTTTCAGCTGCTCATGTCTATGTTTCTACGTAACATTCCTAACAGGATGAGCATTTAATAATGTAGATAACTGTTGAATCTATATGCTGTACACCTGACTGATATAATATTACATATCAACTATACTTCAATTAAAAAAAATTGAGTTGAATTGTAGGGTGCCTGACTGGTGGTGGAGAATTGCTTGACAGTGTGGGGAAAAAAGCACACGTTAGAATTGGTGTCAAAATAGCGACATAAATTCATTTCTTAGAGGAAAAGAAAGAAAAAACCCCAGCCATCTATAGAATACAAAGTTAAAGGGACCATACCCAGCCTCCCAGCACAGTCCTGCGTCTGTCCCAGAGCACTGGAAGGCAGGAGAGGGGGATGGTTCTGGACGATTCTATATGTTCAATCATTTGTCTGAGGGTAATACATTATTGTATACCCTTATAGACAATGTGCTACCTGCACCCCAGTCCAGTCCTTCCAAGAGCAGGAGCAACTTTTCCTTGAGGCTCATTATCACTGGGACATGGTTGATCACCTATACAAGGAGGGGCAAAGGAGTGTCTGCCCTAGCACTATCCAATGGCCTGCAGAGATGGTGGTGTGAGACTGTGTGGAGAGGGTAGATAGGAAGCACCCCAGTTCTGCAAATTATTATGATCAACAGTCCAATTTCTAGCCTTCCCTGCTGGAGTAAATGTGTCTGCCCCTGCTCAGGTTGTCCCCACCCTCATCCCACCTCATCACTGCATGAGAGACAAGCAATTCTTCATGTTGTCTCCCTGCTCTGGCTCAGTTTATCTGCAGGTATCATTTCCTCCAAGAAAGTACAGAATGTCAGGTCTGGGCCTCCTGGGGGTATAGGGAGCCTCCAGTGGGTCCATTACAGCACAGTAGGGCAGTCACAACCCCAGGCTCTGGGGCCTAGCCTGCTGGGCTCGAGTTCCTGCCTGGAGCCAAACTAGCTGGGTTCAAGTTCCCACCTGTCACTTAAGAACTGAGTAAATTTGGGAGGCTACCTCACCTCTCCTCACCACAGTGTCCACATCTGTAAAATCAGACGAGAGCAATGCCCACCTCGGAGGATGGCGGCAAGGATCAAGGGAGTCACAGTGCCCAAGTACTTGGAAAGGCATCAACCATGGAGTCTTGTCTAGCCTCATTCATTCCTTGGCTACTTACAAACATTTTATGGAGGTATGTTAGTGGATTCTAGGTTTTTAAAAAAAATCTGTTTTCCGAATCAGTCTTGGTCATTCATAATTTCCTTAAAAAAATTTTGTATAGATTCAAATTTATGAAAACAAAGCTTAATACTGTATAAATGTAATACATTCCTCCATTTTAATAGCTATATTCCCTTTTAATGTCATTGTTGCCTCATTATTATTATTAGTCAGGC
Organism: Smutsia gigantea; assembly: GCA_032199065.1. Lineage (NCBI taxonomy): Eukaryota > Metazoa > Chordata > Mammalia > Pholidota > Manidae > Smutsia > Smutsia gigantea. The sequence continues at coordinate 65,302 of JAVSCE010008643.1, forward strand.
TTGCTAGGTTCTAGTTTATTGTTGTGGTTTTTGTATGTCTGTTTTTTGTTCTTATTGACTAATTTTATCCTCTACTGTTTGTTTGTATTCGATTCCATATTTCTACTTTAATTTCTAAAGCTTTTATTCTGTTATGTTTGATACAAACCAAAGAATCTATTTAACATTTATTAAGTTATAAAGGATGATAATCAAACCAGTGCCAAACTGTGAACCCACCTGCCAACTTCAGAACAAAAGCAGACAAAATAAATATAGTTTCTCCTTGTCTATTGTCTCCTCATTCCAACCAGAGGTTAAACACTGTTATTAGTACTATTTTTTTCCTCTGTTTTTTGAAAAGAACTTTAACCATATAGCATATATGCCTTGGCAATTTATTTATTTTATTTTATTTTTACTGATAAATACTGTGCAATGCTTTAATTTACTGTGGCAGATACAAAAATCAAGAATTAACAGATTATATAAAAACAACTACATGAATTTTATAGCTGTTTAAATAAATGAAATATAACAGTAGTGTTTTTTTTTAAATGAGGTATTATTACACTGTAAACCAAAAACAGAGCATAAATAAATAAAGGCAATGTGCAATTAATAAATGGTTATAAATTTCAACATAATAACAACAGACAAGAATTTTCCAGTTATTTATGGACTCTGCCATTTAAAAATTTGGCTTGCTTGTGTACTTCTTATTTAAGGATGACATAGCTATCGATATACAAGCACATCGTTAAAACATGCAGACCATGGCAACACAATTTTCCCATCCCTACCAAAGAAAAACTTTGTTTACATTTTAAACGCTTAAATCTGGTTTCTTATATATGATTCTCTTGTGCTTATTAGTAGCAACCTACATTAGACATCTTACTTCTTAGTCCAAGCAGTGTAAGAGAGAAGCAGTTTTATTTGCATATGGATTAAAAGCAGAGCAAACAAAACAAAGCCAACATGCCTTTAATTCTCTTAGGCTATCCAAGATTTTTAAGAAGAAAAAAATCCTTTAAATGGTATATCCAAATGGAAAAGCAAAGTCACTTCTGTTTCAAAGAGACTAGTAACCTAAGTAACTCCTTTCCTCAAAGATTCCTGGGTTGGCTTCAGAACTGCAGGAGAACAGCTGATTCGTTTCTCAACTCTAAAAGGATTCTGCTGGTTAGGTGCAGGCAGTGTAGCAAGAAGACAATAGTGTTAACTTAGAAAACATTTTGGGAAAGTATTATTTTCCTGTGAACCATATACTGGTACTAAATTCTGGCTTTATTATTATTGCAAATACATCTTCAGAGTTTTCTGAAGGAAAGCTATCAAAGCACAATAACATGAGAAGTCTTCATTTGGAAATATTTGTAACATGCTAATAAAACTGCTTCATTTCCTATAAATTGAAAAAACCATTTACTGTCGGACTTAAAATGCAATTTCTTTGTACATGCTATTTTATTAGAAACTCCAAAAAGGGTATTTTTGAATTTACTATATTCAGAATCTAGTGCAAACTCAACAATTAGGCCAAATTTTTGAACTTAATTTTTATACCAAGTTACATCATTTTGACACAAATGTTATTACTGTATTCACTTTTGTCAAGTATCTTATCCTACCTTTCCCAAAAGTTAGTGTTTTGGTACAACTGTTGATTAAAAAAATTAGAAATAAGCCTTGTGTATCAATCAAAGTATATATAAAAATGGTCCTTTTCTTTTGTGCTTGTAATTGGCTTACTTTATCAATGGTTAGTTAGATCTGATTTCCTTTCTAATATCCTGATCCTTAAGGAGAATGATCTTATACAAATATTACAAAGTACTCAAAGTAACTAGTTTATTGCCAATGTGCATGCAGACTACCAATAATTCTTAAAAGAATATAACCTTGAATCCAATTAGTCTGAAAATAGTTACACTCTTGTACAATCATCTTTATTGATTTGTAAAAGCCGTATGCACATCTAAAACCCTGAATTTACCTTGTAAAAATAAATCTTTAGCAATAAACGGCACTATCAAAATCCCATTATTCTCAGTCTGTTATGTAATTATTTACATGCTTTTCAACAACAATTGAAAAGAATCTTATAGGACCAAAAAGCCAGTATATCAAAAAACCTTGTGAATTGCATTTATACTGCTGTTTACCTCTATATGAAAATATGGCTACATGCCTTACATTAATGATAGTGTAGCTATCTGCACTGCTACTGTGTGCTAGCTGTGCACAATCTGTCACTAGGTTCTCCCACATAGTTAATGCATTCTTCACTGTGCTTCCCTTCCCAGTGGGAACACCTGTGACAAACGACTTATGGAGAATGTTAAAGTGCTATAAAAGAGGAGGAATGGACCCACACCTGTCTCCACCATCTGGGCTTTTCCTCATTCAAGCAATTTCTGTTTTCAGAAAACTATGCCTCCTCCACTGAACATACTTCATATTGGATACAAAATAAATCAGTATTTTAAAGTTGGTGAGCTTTGTCAAGGTGTTTTGAGACAGAAACATGAAAAGGTTAAAGACACAATAAGAGGAAGTGAATGTTACATATAAAATATATTTCAAGTCGTCTAGGTTACTCAAGTCCAAAACCTTCTGAATTGGAAATGCCAGTGATCAATTTCTGTTCCAGGTCCTTTTTGCTCTTGTAGCAGGAAGGCAAAGTTGACAGAAGCAGGGGTGGGCCACAGGCAACCAATTAGTAGAAGTTTCATTCTTTGAGATTTTAAAGTTCAAACCAGCCATCCCTTCTACAGGCACTCTGTCACTTCCTGTAGTAAAATGTAGCAACTTCTTCTGAAGATCAAGAGGAAATCCAAGCACAACATCCTAAAAATATTTTAAGTCAGTTTTCGAATAGCTGTCATACTGAGTACTTCTCTGCAGAGCATGCATATCCATTCAGGGCTTCCACACGCTAGAATTTCCACCTCTTCTGGATGAAGAAGCATTAGGGCATTTGAAGCCCACACACTATGAAATCCATAAAAAAATTCAGCAAACTGCCTATAGATGGATTTATTGAGAAGAAAGTCAATATAAAGATGTACATATTCTTTCCTGTTTTGATTAGCTGGAATTTTACCACTACCTACCTTTAAATTATAGGACTTAATTATTCCAAATTCTTCTTGAAAAACCTGAAATGTTGAATAGAAATCTTCAACATTGCCTTCATGTGACAGTAGTTTACTTAATCCATGAGCCAACTCAGGCGTGATTTGACATAAGCCATCAGTGATAACACTGCAGATACCTAGTGGTGTATTTTGATCACTAGGAACGATAGGAGGGCTCAATCATTTCTTGTAACAGCAGGGGGGAAGCGAATATCCAAGGCAATGCTGTTATAAACTACGAGTCCCCTAAGAATTCCAACCAATCGGAATTCAGAATAGTTATCACATTTAAAGCTGCTAAGTCAATGGCAGTGTGAATCCTTGTAATATGTAAACATGCCATAATATGGGTGAAAATTTTGGCGAATTAAAAGGAGGAACCATTCTTTAGTCAAGGCACCCATATCCAAACCAGCTTCCCCTACAAAGGTAACTTTCAACTTCTTTTTCAAGTCTGCTCTTTTCCGGTTTAACTCATCAAGTGAATCTTTAACCAAATGTGTCCGTCTTACTTTCATATTTAGAAATAACATATTCATATCAGGTCTCCGTTTTCGAGATACTTTATCCATCAGACTTTGCCTTGCGATGCTTATCATCTGTTGTTCTGAGTCTTTCTGAATAATGATTTTTTTTGAAGCTGTAGAAATAACGAATGGATATTGACAAAAGGAAAACCTGTGTGAGTTTCCAAAGCTCTGCCGGGTGTGGTATTCTTCCATGAGATCAATGTGATCCAATGTAGAATTACAGAAATCAGTATAAGGAATAAAGGGAAGGTGAAGCAAATTGGTTGCAGTATTAAGTAAAGCCAACACTAGATGCTGATGGGATCCACCAGGAACACTTTGTTACAGGTGGAAAATTTTCAGGCTTTGCAGGAAACAGGCGTAAAGAAATAAATTGCAGCAATCTTTCTACCAATTGTTTGAATCTCTTCTGGGATAATTTTTTAAACCAGTGAACTAGGAAATGATGGTCAGCTTCCACTAAAGTAGCTATCTGTCGAAGCAAGTGAGCATAGATGACATATGTAGATGTGTTATTAAATTGAGGATTCTGTAAAAGTATAAAATATGCTCTAAGATCATCTTTTGTTCGTGGACCTTTCCATTCTCCTAGTAGGCGTGAATGATTCCCTTTAATACTGTCTTCTGAATGTCTTGGGAAGTCAAGCATTATATACAGCATTCAGAAAATTAACATTAATCCCATAATCTTCAATAGTATTAATTGAGGCGGTGATGTCTTTCTTAAATGCAGCATTTAACTCTGGGAAAGAGTCAAACATTGTTAGATAAAAATAATGTACTGCTTTCCGATCTCCAGATGACTTTACTTTTTCTACATCTTCCTGAAAGTCTTTAATAGTTTTGGGCTGGATAGGAAGGGCAGGTTCTGGAAGACTGGGACTTTCGTTTCGGATGATAATGTGTCCTTAGAGATGCGCTGTTTCTAACATCGAGGCAAATTGGTGGTAGGTCTCTCACTTTCTTGATGTTAGGGAAAGCAAGATGTGTAGGTGAACTTCTGTTTTCTGCATCTTCCTCTGGCTAACAGTTGAAATAATACTGCTTAAGGTGGCAATTTGGCCTTTGGATCCTCTGTCTAAACCCGCAGCCGTGCCGGCACCTGCCGGCACGGTGGCGGCCGCTTCTCCCGCTCCGGGTCCTTCCCTTTCCTCTCGTTGAGCGCGACCACCTCCACCGCCGGCGGCGCGGCGGGCGAGGGCACCCGAGCCGCTTCCCTCAGGACGGGCCAGGAGGCGGGAGCGCGAGGCTGCGGCGGCGGCGGCGGCCGGGCTGCTGCTGGGGCTGGCGCTGCTCCCGCCGCGGCCGCCAGAGGGCGCTGGGCCGCCGCAGCCCCCGCCCGCGCCCCGGCAATTTATTTTTTAGTTCTACTCACTTGTAGCTTTACTTAAGTATTCCTATACTGTAAACAGTTTTGTGTTTATTTACCATTATGTTTCTAAGATTTGAGATATTTGTTGCATGTAATTAGAGAACGTTAATTTGAACTGCTGTTTAAAAATTCTATTGTGTGAATATGTCACAATATATGTTTTCCATTGTGTTTATAAACATTTTGATTGCATACATAATTTAAAGCAATGCTGCAACGCATATTCTAATGTATGCTTTCTGTCCAAACTTACAAGCCTAGGAGTGGGGTTAGGTGCCCCCACAGGGTCAGTGTGCACATAATAAAGTGAATAATAGAGAAGATACTGGAAGAAAAAGAAGCTTAGTTTGGATGCTGGCCCTGTCAATATTTTATGTATCATAGGCAAAATATTTAACTCCTTTGCTCCTCAATTTCCTCAACTGCAAAAGAGGACTGATGGTGGTATGTGCTTCACAGCATTTGTGGGATTAAATAAGTCAGAATATGAAGAACACTTAGAACAATAATAGCATAAAATAGTGTCCTGTCTGTGTTGTCAAATCAATTCAGATTCAATTGAAGCATTTAAAATAAAATGCCAATTGTTCTGCAAATTGGTTGAACCAATTTATGCTGCCATACAAGTTCTCTCAATCTATATTCTCATTCTTGGTATTGTCACACTTTTTTGAAGATTTGATTTATAAAAGATAATACAGTACAAAAGTACAGAGTATTGAATTCATCAAAATATTAAAATATTTACTGCAAGGCACGGAAGCTTTTCTTCAAAATAAGTTGTATGTATACTTTATGTATGTATGGCATATTTGTGTACAGTGTTAGTAATTTTGTAGTTGGTTTTAAAGTTTTCAATGAGTCCTTCACCCACTTTGTTAGCTTTATATCTAAGTACTTCATTATTTTTTCAGCGAATGTTAACTGGCATTTTATTTTCAATTTTCAGTTTCAGCGTGTCATTGCTAGTATATATAAACACCATTGATTTCTGTATGTTGTCTTTGTATCCTGCACTTATTATATAGTTTTATTTTGTTTTGTAGATTCCTTATAATTTTCTACCTGGACCACCAAGTCATCTGAATTATAAAGACAGTTTTCTTTCTTTCTTTATGACCTATATGCTTTTTATTACCTTTTACTACCTTATTGCGTTGGCTAGAACTTCTAGGACTATATTGAATAGCAATGGTGCAAGTAAACATTTTTCCTTGTCCCCAGTTTTAGGGGGAAAACATTCATTCTTTCACTATTAAAAAGTCGTTAACTGTAAGTTTTTTGTACATATTACTTGCCACATCGAGGGAGTCCCTCTTTTCTTAGATTGCTGAGAGTTAAATCATGAATGGGTGTTGAAATTTATCAAATGCTTTTTTGTACATAATTCTATGTGATCCTGTAATTTTTTCTTTTCATCCTGTGAATATGGTACATTGTATTGATTTTTATTATTAAACTTTGCATCCCTGGTGAGATCCCACTTGCTTACACTGTATAAGCTGTCTTATACATTGATGGATTCAGTTCTATATATTTTTGTTAGGGACATTTGTGTCCATATTCATGATGGATATCGGTATGTAGTCTTCTCTTTTTTGTAATGTCATTGTCTAGAACTGGTATCAGGGTAACACTGACCTTGTGAAATGAGCTGGAAGATAGAATTCTTCTCAAACTGTAAGTGGAATTCTCCTAGTGCAACCATCTGCGCTTAAATATTTCTTTGAGGGAAGTTTCAATTTACAAATTAAATTGCCTTAATAGTTATAGGACTGTTCAAATTATCCATTTCATTTTTGGTGTATTGTAGTAATTTGTGCTTCTCAAGGAATTGGTTCATTTTGTTTAGGTTGTCAAGTGTATGTGTATAGAGTTGTACATAGTATTCCCTTATTATCTTTAATGTATCTTCTTGGTCTCTGTTGATACACCCAATTTCATTCTTGATATTGGCATTTTTTTCAGTCAAAGCATTTTTATGATGACTGCTTTAAAATCCTTTTAGAAAATTCTAACATCTGTGTTGTCTTTGTGTTGGTATTATTGATGGTTTTTACTTATTCAAGTTGAGATTTTCCTAGTTCTTGAAATGAGTGATTTCCTCTTGAAACCTGAACATTTGAGGTATTGTGTTATAAAATTGAGTTTTATATACATATTTTGTTTTAGTGGTCTTCTCTGGCATCACTTCTATGGATGGAGGGGTGTCCATCTCATTATTGCCAGGTGGGAGTCAAAGTTCAGGTTCTCACTTGGCCAACATTGACATAGAGGGGAAGGAATCATTACTACTGGGCAGGAGTGGGAGTTCAAGCCCCCACTGCATCCACTGATACCCCCATGGAGAGAGGCAGGCTATACCCAGGTAGCCTCCACTGGCCCTGTGGTCAGGAATCAAAGTCCTGACTTCCCACTTTGCCTTCTCTGACCCCTCCAAGTTTGGAGGGCTGGGCAATTATGCCATCTTGTTACAGCTTGGCAAGGGTGGACATCTAAGCTCAGCAGTTGGCCTTGGCTACTAAGGAGTAGGTTGGGGCTTCCAGTTTCTGTGGAGTTTGGCTGAAGTAGAGTGGTTATTGTCTAAGTCTTTTCTGTCTTGCTAGGCTGACACTTCCTGGTTGTCTGGGTACAGAAAGCAGTTTTGGGCTTTTTTGTTTGTTTTTTATCTGTGCCTTCTTGTTGATATTTTCAGGTTGCTGACTTCTCAAGCACTTCATGTGGAATATATGAGGCAAAATCCAAGTATATCACCAGCATGTCACTTCCCTGGATCCAAGTTCCCTAACTGCACTGTCTTCATCTCTCTCCTTTCAGTCATCTTATGTCAGTGTTATATATAATGTTTAGGACTTTTAGCCACACCCAGTGGGAGGAACAGGAAAAGTACATCTTTCTGGAAGCAGAAGTCTCCATCCCACAACGTCGTATATGTTGTATTTTCATTCAGCTCAATATACTTTTTAAACTGCCCTTGATATTTCCTCTTTGAGCCATGGACTATTTAGAGTGGGTTATGTAGTTTCCAAGTGTGTGGAGATTTTCCTGTTTTTGATTCCAGCTCATGGTCATAGAACAAACTCTGTGTGATTTCAATTATGTTACATCTGTTGAAATTCACCTACTGTCTCAGGAGATGATCTATGTTGGTAAATATTCCACAGGTGCTTGAAAAAATCTGCATTTGGCTGCTGTTGGGTGGAGTGTTCTTTAAATGTTGGCTACATCCTGCTGGTCAATGGTGGTGTTCTGTCAGCTATTGAGAGAGGGGTGTTGAAATCTCCAATGATGGCTGTGTTCATTTCTCCTTTCAATTCTATCAATTTTTCTTCCCATATTTTGCAGCTCTGTTATTTTGTGCATACATATTTAGGACCGCAGTGTCTTCTTAGTGGGTTGACCCTTTTACTGTTAGGTATGTATGTTATTTTATTGTTAATGTCATCTCTGGTAATTTTCTTTACCTTAATGGCTGGTCTACGTGATAATATATCCACTTCAGGTTTCTTTGGATTAATGTTTGTATGTAATATGTTTTTCCATCAATTTCTTTCAATCTAATTATACCATTATACTTGAAGTGAGGCTGGCAAATAAGTGGGTCATTTTTAATTCACTTCTTCAATCTGTCTTTTAATTGGTATATTTAGGCAATTTATATTTAATGTAATTACTGATATGTTAGAGCTTAAGTCTGCCTATTTATTTTTTATTTTCTGTTTGCTCCCTCTGTTTTTTGTTTCTCTCTTTTTCTTGCTTTCCCATGCTTTACTTAAACAATTTTTTTAGAATTCAATTTTGATTCATCTGTAATTTTTGAGTGTATTTCTTTATAAAGGTTCTTTATTGGTTGCTCTAGATACTACCTTCCGTTGCAGTCATTTATATAACAAATGAGATGGATTACTGATGTGTATACATTCCACATTAGTCATTGCAATGAGTAAGTTGGCATTCTAACTTTTACTTATGCTAATGTTTATTTTTACTGTTATCTTGATTGGTGGAATTATCAGTGAGAGATGGCTATATTCCCAACTCACTAGTGAAAATACTGCCAAGGTGAGACTCACGTTTTGTGCTGTGATCAATGTACTGAGCTAAGTATGCCTTATAAGTCTTTAATAATCACCTCACCAGCCACCTCCACGCCCAGCCAGCGGCCCTCACGCCCTCCCCAACCCCCAGAAAGCGCAGGCTGCCCAGAGGGGCCGGCTTTCCTGCCCGGGGCTTGGCAGATTAGTGAGGGATAGAGGAGAAATCAGTGGCTGTCTCTTCACCCCCAGGAGCGTGCCCACCTCCCTCTGGGGCTTGCGTGGGTCACGAAGCAATGTTCGCAGCCATGGTATTTCAACTGTCGAAACACAACTTCACACCTATACGATGTAACAGAAAAGGTCAGAAAACATTAGGCAAATAGGAGTGTGGAGCATATTAAGCAAGATGAACATCTTTGGAAGCAATTGTGGAAGCCCTAGTTCTGCAAATGTATCTAATGACTTTAAGGGAGTATAATGATAAAGAAGTACAAGATTTACAAGTGAAAGTAACCAAACTGGAAAAGGAGCAAATTTTAGATGCACAGAGACTAGAATAATTCTTCACCAAAAATCAACAGCTGAGAGAGCAACAGAAAGTATTTCATGAAACCATCAAAGTTTTAGAAGATCGATTAAAAGCAGGTTTATGTGATCGCTGTGCAGTAACTGAAGAACATATGTGGAAAAACCAGCAAGAGTTTGAAAATATCCGGCAACAGAATCTTAAACTCATCACAGAGCTCATGAATGAAAAGAATACTCTACAGGAAGAAAATAAAAAGCTTTCTGAACAGCTGCAGCAGAAAATTGAGAATGATCGACATCAAGCAGCTGATCTTGAATCTGATGAAAACGTTATTCCAGATTCACCAATAACAGCCTTTTCATTTTCTGGCATCAACCGGCTACGAAGAAAGGAGAACCCCCATGTCTGATACTTAGAGCAAGCACATGCTAAACCAGACCACCACTCCAGGTGTACAGATGAACTGAGAAAAGTTCCAAAGTCTTCAACTCATCCACAGCATAAACCTAATGAAAATGAAATTCTAGTGGCTGATACTTGTGATCAGAGTCAATCTCCTATGTCTAAAATACATGGAATGAACAATTATCCCACTGATAAGTCATCTTTTAATTTAGTTACAGTTGTTGCTGAAACAGTTGGACTTAGTGTTCAAGAAGAATCCAAACCTCAAGGTCCCGTGAGCCATCTTGGTGATAAGCTCTACCACTGTCTAGAAGGGGATTACAAGAAACCACCTTTTGAAGAATCTAGAAGAAATCATGAAGACAGATTAAGGTTTTCAGATTCTGAATCAAAGACTCCTCCTCGAGAAGAATTGACCATGCCCTGTATTTGGAGCTACCTCTAACGTGAAAAGTAGTATAGCTTTGAATACAAGTTTGTCCCCTTCTCTTTTAGAGACTGGGGGAAAAAACACCTGAAAACACTGCCTTTCAGCAACACATCTAATTCTAGGTCAGAGAAAACTAGATCAAAATCTGAAGATAGTGCCCTTTCCACACATCACAATCTTGGGTCTGAAGTGATCAGGATCATTAGCCAGTCATCTTCTAACAAGCAGATGCTTAAAAATAAAAATGTAAGTGAATCCCTAAGTGAACAGGATAGTGTGGATCACATTAAAGATGTGGTTACCGAGAGAAACAGCCATGTGGTAGCCCTGAAACCACTCAGAGGCAGACCATCCAAAACGAAGAAAATCGAGGAAGAAAGTGAAGATGAAGTAAACTGCCCACAAGCCTCTTTTGATAAAGAAAATGCTTTTCCTTTTCTGCTGGGTAATCTTTCTTCCATGAATGGAGACCATGTGTTGGATAAACCTCTGGATCTGTCTGATCGATTTTCAGCTGTTCAGCATCAAGAGAAAAGCCAAGGAAGTGAGACCTCTAAAATCAGATTTAGGCAGGTGACTTTCTTGGAGGCTTTGAAGCCCATTCCAAAGGGCCCCACCTCAAGCCGTGAGGCCTTGAGTGGGAGCTGTGTGTTAACCAGAGATTCCCCAGAGGAGCCCTGTTTACAGGAGTGCATCCTCCAGTCCTTGAGTAAATCCTCTCCAGACAATAAAACACCATTACAAATAAAGGAAGAAAATCCTATCTTTAAAATCCCTCTACATCCACATCAAAGTCTGGAGACAGAGAATCTCTTCGAGGACTTGAATGGTGCTGGTTCTCATGAGGCAGTAAAAATAACCAGGTCAGTCCGTGGAGCATGTGAACTTGCATCAGTTGTTCAGTTAAATCCATGTAGAATTCCTAAAACAAAGTCTCTACAAAACAACCAAACTAAGATGTATCCTTTGAAAATATCCAGTGGAGTAGAGATCCAGGAGCAGACCTCTCTCAGGGTAAAATGCACATTACAGTAATAAATACAAAGGATGGCAGTCAGTTAAGATTAGCAGGAGGAGAGACAGTGGACATGGACTGTATGTTGGTTAGTGACACTGTGCTTTTAAAAATGAAGAAGCAAGAGCAGAAGGGAGAAAAAAGTCCACACGGAGAAAAAAAAATTGAATGACAGTTTGGAAGATATGTTTGATTGGACACACACGAAGAATATGAATCCTGTTTGGCAGATGGTTTCCCCCAAGTAGCGGATGAAGAGGAGGACTTCTCAGCTACCACAAAGACACCAAACACTTGTGGTGATAAACAAGATAAAGTCAAACAGAAAGCATTTGTGGAACCATATTTTAAAGATGGGGAAAGAGAGACTAGCTTACAAAATTTTCCTCATATTGAGGTAGTTCGGAAAAAAGAAGACAGACGAAAATTGCTTGGACACACATGTAAGGAATGTGAGATTTATTATGCAGATATTCCAGCAGAAGAAAGAGAAAAGTTGGCTTCCTGCTCGAGACACTGGTTCCGCTACATTCCACCCAACACACCAGAGAATTTTTGGGAAGTTGGTTTCCCTCCCATGCAGACTTGTATGGAAAGAGGATCCATTAAGGAAGACCTTGATCCTTGTCCTCATCCAAAAAGATGGCAGCCTTACAACGCAATGTTTTCTCCAAAGGGCAAGGAGCAGAAGACATAGATGCTGGAGCGAAAAAGGACAGAGGACAATTTTTTTCCTTTTAGTTATTTATATATAAAGTTAGTATTCACCATTGATTTTTTTTTATCTTCTGTAAAAAAAAATAATAATAATCACCTCACCTCCCCTGGCAAATCCCCAACCTCACTGGGTTCTTTATATTTTAACATGGAGTTCTTCCCCATGGTATCCTCTATTTGAAGTGCAGACACCAGCAGACACTTCATTTAGATTTCCAGACTTTTAATTTAGATTATCCATGTTTTAAATGACAAAATAATAGGAATCACATGGTTTTGGTGGGAATTGTCACTATTAGTTCTCATGGAGTTTGAAAGAAATTAGCATGAGGGCTATTTTAATACCACAGCAAGCTCTGAATCAATGCCGATGTTCCACATCTGAAAACAGCAAACAAAAATTTTATTGAAATTAGACTAACTTCACAGCACAGCCAGGCTTCTGCCTCGGAATCACCTTGATGCAGAGGAGAAAAAAATTGCCAAAACAACTGGTTTTCTCTGTGGAGAGTAGAAAGGAACCAATACGATGTTTTGCTTGTTCAAAAAAATATTCTGGATAAATGGCAAAGAATCCAGATTTTGTGGGCCTAGAAAGCATTTTCAAGGGAGTGTCACCTTTACTGTTTGCACTGGTTTTTCTAAAACATGCAAGTGAAGGAAGTGGCATGATGACAATTCAAAAAGTTCTAAAAAGAGAGACTATGTACAAAAGAATGTCATGACTCATCCTGTTGATTTTGTTAGAAATCAAATGAAATGTTTTTTTTCTTATTGTATGGGGAAAGAGTCAGCATCTGTCACTAGTCAAAAGCATCAGAAAAATGGAATGGCTAGCATTTAAAATAAATGTTTTAAATAAATAAAATAGGAAGGGTTAACAGAGCAATACGACAAGCCTGCAAGTTTAGAAAGCACCCAGCTATGATGTCTGTTCTGTAATCATGCACCACAAAACCATGGGGCACTGGAAGAAAAAACAAAAGCATGAAATGAAAGTATCAAATGCAAACAGATCCGGTGATACTACTTACTGTATGGTATTTGTTAGAGAATGAATAGGAGTTTGGGGGAAAAAAACTGAAAAAATAGGGGAAATGTTTATACATTTATAAATGTTTATAACATTTATAAATATTTATACATTTATACAAACCAAGGAAATGGTTTCATAATGAGTAAATTAAGATATCTGGATATCTTGATTCTTTGCAATCTGGTTATTCATTTGTAACAAATCTCCACAAAACCTAATGGTTTAAAACAATAAGCATCATTAACTTCACTCATGAATGTGTGATTTGAGTGAGGCATGGTAGGAAGGCTTTGTCCCTGTTCTTTGAACATCAGCTGGCACAACTCTTCCAAGGCTGGGAGAGGAGCCACTTCAAAGACCACTCACTCACATGGCTAGCGAGCTGGTGCTGGATTTTGGCTGGGTGTCTGAAAACTTGGGATCTTCCCCACATGGGTTTCTTAGTGTGGGTGTCTCCATGGAGCTGTTTGGCCTTCCTCAGCGCATGGTGACAGGGTCCCAAGAGGGCTAGATGGGAGCTTTAAAGAGCATGACTTCTGCCTCAATCTATTGGTTATGCAAATTATCAAGTCCAGCCCAAAGTTAAGGAAAGGGACATTAGAATCCACCACTCAATGGAAGGATTGGTGAAGAATTTGTGGCATTCTCTAATCTGCTACATGATGAAATATTATTCTGCTACTGAAATAAATTAATTCTGTACATGCTGCACAATACCCATGATTGAGTGAAAAATCAAGTTGAAGTGTAAGTAGTTGATTTAATTCCATTTGTGTAAAAAATAGGGAAGGAGAGGACTGTACATATATGTTTATTTTTGCTTGTTTTGGAATAGAGAGAAGTATGGATGATTACACACGAGTAGGAAGGGAAAGAGAGGGAAATTATTAGCTTCCTCTTTTTAAACTTCTATACTTTGATCTGTTACCATTAGCTTATATTACTTTTGGATATTAAAAAAATCCAAAGTAGTTATTTTTTTAGAAACTAAAATAATTGGAAAAATCACCAAATCAAGCAAAATTTAGAACTGTGACTTTTAAAATAGTAAATTAAAAATAACAATCAAAAAAGATAAATGTTCCTAGTATTCATCTTAAACACAACAATGAAGCTTATTCAAAGTGCTTCAAATTTACCTGTGAGGTTTTGAGGTCCCTAAATCCCCCGGATTTCTTACCACCCTGAAGTCAGTTTAGAATAGGGTATGGTAGGGCTGAGCATGGGGAAGAGAGCTTTTAACATGTAATTTATGCAATTCCTTTACCTTAAAAAAATCAGAATATAATACATTTTAGGTAAGCTTTTTACTGCAATGTAACATGCAGAAAAGCATGCAATTTACAGCTCAAATAATTTTCACAAACTGAACATATTCAGGTAATCAACACACAATTGAAGTGATAAAACATTACCAACACACCAGAATTTCTTCTGGTGCCCAATCCCAATGCCTTCCCCCATCCTACAAAGGTATCCATAGCTAGTCTATCTTTCACCAAATATTTGAACCTTATGTAAATAAAGTCATACATTCTTGTGTCTGGTTTTTTTCAATCAACATTATGTTTGGGAGACTCACCTATGTAGTTGTATATAGTAGTTTATTATTTTTCATGGAATTAAAGTATTTTATTGTATGACTTCACCAGAATGTATTTACTTATTCTACCATTGGATATTTGGATTGTTTCCAGTGTTTGGTTATTGTGAGTAATTCTGCTATAAACATTTGTATATACGTCTTTTGGTTTATAATGCCTAATTTGCATTTCCCTGATGATTAATAAAACTGATAGCCTTTCATATGTTTTTGAGGCATCTGGATAGACTTGTTAATGAAGTGTCTGTTCAAGTCTATTGCCCATTTTTTTAGATTAGACTTTCTGTCTTTTATTAATTAATCTATAGAAGTTCTTCAGAAATGTTATGTTCTTTTCAGCTATATAATGCAAACATCTTAAACTCTGCATTTCTGCTTCATATGTTTCTTTTAATGGAATTGAGACTCTTGATCTTAATATATTGAATATTACTTAATTTTCCTTGTGGTATCTCTTAAAATAAATCTTTGCTTACCATAAGGTCATGAATATATTCTTATATGCTATTTTGAAAAGCCTTGTTATTTTGCCTTTACATTTAAATCTAAAATCCATTTGGAATTGTTTGCATGATGTGAGGTAGGATGTTCAAGATGAACTTTTTCCATATGAATATATAAATGAGTCAGCATCATTTAATGAAAAGACTATCTTTTCTCTACTGTTTTACAGTATGACCTTTGTCTACAAATTGACTAAATATCCTTCTCCATTGATTGTTCATCACACTTCATCAAAAATCAATTGGCCACATGTATGTGTGTCTACTCAACTGCTTTCATCTGTGTTTTGTGTTTTTTGACATGAAAATCCTTTCCATATTAGTTATGCCTTACTGTTTTATTTTGTTGGACTGGCTTTAAATGGTATCATTTCTTTTTGTTTTGCTTTGTTTTATTTTGTTTCAGTTTCCAGTCTTTCATTTCTGTAAAGCAGGAAAGATGATAGATTTGTGTGTATTGACTTGTAACTTCTCTAAACTCACTTATTAGTCCTAGGAGTGCTCTTGTAGACTCCTTGGAATTTTCTACACAATTGTCAATTAAGGCAGTTTTATTTCTTCCTTTTTGCAGATTCCTCATCTGCAGATTGAGACAGTTATATTTCTTCTTTTTTGATGTATTTGCCTTTTATTTCTTTTTCTTACCTTCTTGCACTGGCTAAGGCTTCCAATATAATGCTAAATAGAAGTTATGAAAGAGGACATCCTTGTCTTGTGCCCAATCTTGGGAGAAAGCATTCAGTCTTTCACCATTAAGAAAGATTTTCATGGTATATCTTTTATTTCATTGTGAAGACTTTCTGTCTTTCCATTTATTTCAAAAAGTATTCAACCTTACTTCTTGGAGAATGTTTATAATTGCTGTTCTAATGTCTCTGTCAGATGATCCCTGTATCAATATCATTTTGGTCCACACATTACTAATTTCAGTCAAATGGCTATTTCATGTATTCTCTGAAGGTCTTATAGGTTCACCCAGAGGATGAGACAGAGTAGAGTGTGTTTACTTCATTTTACCCTGAACTGGAGCTCCTCATAACTATGTTTGACTCCAAATATGTGTTCTTTGTCAGAAAGTTGTCTCTCTTCACAAAAGGAAACTTGCCCATGAGCCAGGGGATATGAGATCCTTCAACTGAATTCAGTGATAAATACATGGTTTTGTTAGCTCCAAGACTTGTACAAACATAATATGCTTTTCTTCCAGTACACGGGTGAAATGACATTGGTGAAATGGGTATAGATAATGTCCAGCCAAACCTTTCTGTAATTCTGGGGAGAGGACATCCTGGGGCAAAACACTTTTAAAAACAGAAATCAAAGGGAGAAGTAAAGTTTAAAACCTGTTTACTGCTTACAAACTGCAGTCCAGCACCGTCTCTCTCTCCCCTGCTCCCGAGAAGCAAAACCGGCTCTCCCCCTCACCTCTCAGATACAGATAAACCCTCTGTTGCCCAGGTAATTACCCACTGATATGGAGATGAACTTCTCTCCACCCCTGAGGAATGATGCAAATGCACTAAAGCCATACTTCTTTCCACCTCTGAACACCTATTGATAAGCAGATGTACTAAAGCAAGGCGAGATATTCGGGAAATATTACAATTTCACCCACACCGTCTCTCCACTGTGCCCACCCAGATACCTACCAGGCACCTCCTGCCACTTCCCTCCATGCTCCTGATGCACCCTCATCTACCACTTCCTGGGGAGCCAATGCCCTTTCCTACTACCAGGCCTTGCTCAGCACATGAAATTTCCCATGCTTTTCCACATATTGACCTGTTGCACTCTTTTACATCATCAGTGATGAGATAAAGTACCAGGAACTTACCAGAAACCCTTCCTTTTTTGGTTTTCTTTAACACAGCCCTGTTTTGCCCCAAGAGTTGGACACATCCCCATTTGTAGTCTTGTGAGCCCTTCTATTAGAGATCTTGTTGTCTCATATTGTGATTTTTTTTCATATATCTCTGCCCCAGAATAGGTCGATTTTGGAATGCAAATCTGTATGGTTTCCAGGTCTTTTTAGGTACCTCCACATCCCAAATACATTTGATGCTAAATAATGTTTTAAGAAAGTAAATAAAGGATAAAAGAGAGGAGGAAAGGAAATATAGGGAAGGAAGACAGAGAAAGAATAATACCATGATCAAAAGAGTTCCCCAAGCCAGAAAACTGGCCTTATTTTTAATATAATTCATCCAAAATTGCTCTTACAGGTTCTACTTTATCCTCTGACCCATTTACTTGTCTCCATTCCCACTTCTGCTGCAAGTTCTGGCCACCATCCTCCCCAGCCAGTTCCACCACAATAGCCTTCTCACTGGATGTTCATCCTCCAGTGTCAGATGCTCAATTGGCTTTAGAAGGATCTTTATAAAACAAATATTATCATTGTACTTTCTTGCTTAAATTCATTTATCTGTTTCCATTGGGTCTCAGAATAGAGACTAAATACCTTTCTGTGGTTCACAAGGCCATTTGTGGTCTTCCTGTCCTGATCATCCATCTCCATCTCAATGGATCCCCTGTGTACTTTATGCTTAAGCCACTTCTGTGTTGGTTTCCTAGGGCTGTGTAACAAATTGCCACAAACAATGTGGCTTAAAAAAAAACCCAGAAATTCAGTATCTCAGTTCAGGAGGCTCGAAGTCTGAGGTTGAGGTGTCAGCCAAGATGGCTCCTTCTGGAGTCTCTGAGGGGTAGTCTGTCCTGGGCTTCCATCCTGTGAGTGCTGGTTGCTGGCAGTCCTGGAATCTCCTTGGCTTGCAGCTGCACACTCCAGTCCTGCCTCTGTCCTCACGTACCTTCTTCCCTCTGTGTGTGTATGTGGGTCTCCATGTATCACTCTCCATGTACGGATACCAACCATGGGATTTAAGGTCCACCCTAATCCACTGTGACCTCATCTTAATTTAACTAACTATATTTGCAAAGACCCTGTTTCCAAATATAGTCACATTCTGAGTTTCTGGGTGGATTTGGGGGGATACTATTGAAACTACCTATACTTTCTTTTCACCTAATAGATGTGGTGTTCTTGAGGTTATTTGCATTAGGGGTTCCCTCTCCACTCCTGTTGGCCTTTAGCTTTTCTTCACTTCTACTTATCCTCCAGATCATCCTTGTTTTAGAGTGAGTTTACCTGCTTTGATGGTTAGTTTTATGTGTCAACTTCACTGGGCCATGAAGTGTCCAGATATTTGGTCAAACAATATTCTGGGTATGTCTATGAGGGTGTTCCTAGATGAGGTTAATACGTGAATTGCTAGATTGAGTAAAGCCAACATGGGTGGGTCTCATCTAATCAGTTGAAGGCCTACGTAGAATAAAAAGTGTGGGCCTTCCTCTCGTACGAGGGCACTCTTCCTGCCTGACTGCCTTGAGCTGGGATGTCAGTCTTTTTCTTGTCTTCAGATCTGAACCAAATATCAGCTCCTGAGTCTACACCACTGGCTATTCTGGGTTTCCATCTTTCCAACTGAAGATCCTGGGACTTCTCAGTCTTAACAGTTATGTGAACCAATTCCTTATGATTTGTAGATACATATAGATAGGTAGATAAATATAATAAATATATAATAGATGATAAAGACACAAAGAGATTATATATATTATATATATAATCCTCACATATATATATATATATCCTATTGGTTTGGTTTCTCTGGAGAAATTTGACTAATATACCTACAGAATTTTTTCTTACTCCCAAGAATTGCTTAGGTATCCTTTCTGAGTGCAGAGCTGTCCAGGGAGAAGTTAGTATTCTACCTTGTCACTCTAACTGGTCAGCAACCACCCCCAAGACTGTAAGTCCCTAGCTGTAGTGAATTTTTCATACCCACGGTTGGATGTTCAGTGCCTAGCATAGTCAGTATATTCTGAATAAAGTTTTCTTCTCCCAGACGACTGGGAAGAATACATGCTACAGTCTTTCTCCCATCCCACATTGCTAAAAATGAAGAAAATATAAAAAGCATTTTATAAAGTTGTGTGAAAACAGTAATGCACAGGTTGCAGGTTCTGTTGGTAATAGTGACTAGATAAATTTCTGACCATTACTACTGCTGAAGGAAAGTACAAAAACTGGATAAAGTATTTTTTAAAAATTTGTTCAAGACTTCTGCCTCCTGGAAGATGGTGTAGAAATACTTTTCTACTTCCTCCCCCTACGTACAAGTAAAGACTCTGGACATTATATGTTAAACAAACATAAGAAGGCTCTGAAGGGTGAAGGATTAAAGATGGTGGCATGAGAGGTGAGACACAGGCTTCCTCCTAAAACAGCATATAATACAAAAATATAATTATACAACTAATCCTGAAAGAGCAACAGGAAAGAGGACTGTGCCAGACTGCATACACCTGGAGAAAAGCATAAACCTCACAAAACAGGGTAACGTACCAAAGCTGTGGCCTGGCAGGACCCAAGCCCTTCCCCCACCCAAGCTTTCTCGGGGGAGGAAGAGAAACAGAGCAGAGAGGGAGTGGAGGCCTGGGACTGCTGAATACCTAACTCTGGAGATCTGCTCTGGGAGCATAAACCTACATTTCATGGTGTTTTCATGGTACTCTCATGATTAGGGGTTTGGAAAGCTAAGACAGGCAGAATACCTAGACAGACTGAGATTCCAGCCACTAGTGGAAAGTAAGGATCCATATCCGGCTGCTCTGGGAAAAAAGAAAGGTGGGCAGTCTGAGAGACTTGCTAACAGCAAGAGGGCGGCTAAAGGGCCAAGGATTGCACAGAGTTTACTGCTCAGCAGATAGGACAGGTAGACAAAATTGTCCAGGTGCACTCTTCCCAGCAGGTTGGGAACTTTCATTATCTTCAGGAGCTCCAGCTCCCTGGCTGGCTACACAGCTCCAAGGACCCCCTCCGTGATAAGCAGCCTACTGTGCTTTTCTCCCAGCCAGCCCCACCTGGCTTGCAAACCAGCAAACTCTACCCTGGCATTAGGCTGGCCAGAGGGAAGCCCTGTCTACAGCAACAACAGGCGTAAAGCATAGAGGCTTATACCTGTGCGCCCGACCCACTGGTTCTGGCAGAGGAGACAGGCAAAGCAGCCGGGAAGCAGGAAATAGCTCTTTCCTCCCCCAGGCACCAATACCACTTCCCTACGACCCCCGACATTGCTTCAGGGGCTGAGCAGCTCCAGAGGGTAGAGCTTCTGGGCACAAGAGGGTGCCATATACAAATATGAAATGCCAAAGGAACCTGGTTCAAAGTAAAATTATGAATATGAATACAACCCCTGAGAAAGATTCAAATGAAATCGACCTCATGAATCTGCCTGAAAGGGATTTCAAAATAAAAATCATTAACATGCTCATGGAGGTACAGAAAAATATTCAAGAACCCAGGGAGGAATTCTGGTCGGAGATCCAGTCATTACGGAACACAGTATCAGAAATGAATCATACAATGGAAAGTTTTAAAAGCAGATTAGATATGGTGGAGGAGACAATAAATGAAATAGAAATTAGAGAAGAGGAATACAAAGAAGCTGAGGCACAGAGAGAAAAAAGGATCTCTAAGAATGAAAGAATATTGAGAGAACTGTGTGACTAATCCAAACGGAACAATATCCACATTGTAGGGGTACCAGAAGAAAAGAGAGAGACAAAGGGATAGAAAGTGTCTTTGAGGAGGTAATTGCTGAAAAATTCCCCAATCTTGGGGAGGAGAGAGTCTCTCAGGCCTTAGAGGTGCACAGATCTCCCAACAGAAGGGACCCAAGGAAAACAACACTAAGACATATAGTAATTAAAATGGCAAAGATCAAGGATAAGGACAGACTATTAAAAGTGACCAGAAACAGAAATAAGATCACATACAAAGGAAAGCCCATTAGGCTATCATCAGACTTCTCAGCAGAAACCTTACAGGCCAGAAGGGAGTGGCATGATGTATTTAATGCAATGAAGCAGAAGGCCTCGAACCAAGAATAATTTATCTGGCAAGGTTATCATTTAAATTTGAAGGCGGGATTAAACAATTTTCAGAAAAGCAAAAGCTGAGAGAATTTACCTCCCACACGCTGTCTCTGCAGTGTATTTTGGAGGGACTGCTATAGATGGAAGTGTTCCTACGGTTTAATAGCTGTCAGCTGAGGTAATAAAACCACAGTAAAGAAAGTAGAACAGTTAATTACTAAGCAACTGAAAAATTAAATCAACTATCCCCAAAGTCAATCAAAGGAGAGTACAGAATATGATACCTAATATATAAAGAATGGAGAAGGAAGAAAAAGGAGAAAAAAAAGAATCTTTAGACTGTGTTTGTAACAGCATATTAAGTGAGTTAAGTTAGACTGTTAGAGAGAAAGGAAGGTAACCTTGAATCGTAGGTAAACACAAATCTAAAGCCTGCAATGGCAATAAGTACATACCTGTTGATAATCACCCTCAATGTAAATGGTCTGAATGCACCAATCAAAAGACAGAGTCACTGAATGGATAAAAAAACAAGACCTATCTATATGCTCCCTACAACCCTACAAGAGACTCACTTTAAACCCAAAGACATACACAGACTAAAACTGAAAGGATGGAAAAGATATTTCAGGCAGCTAATAGGGAGAAAAAAGCAGGAGTTGCAGTTCTTGTATCAGACAAAATAGCTTCATAACAAAGAAAGTCACAAGAGACAAAGACGGGCATTACATAATGATAAAGGGGTCAATCCAACAAGAAGATATAACCATTATAAATATCTATGCACCCAACACAGGAGCACCTACATATGTGACACAAATACTAACAGAATTAGAAGGGGAAGTAGAATGCAATGAATTCATTCTAGGAGACTTCAACACTCCACTCACTCCAAAGGACAGATCAACCAGACAGAAAATAAGTAAGGAGACAGAGGCACTGAACAACAATTAGAACAGATGGACCTAACAGACATCTACAGAACTATACACCCAAAAGCAGCAGAATACACATTCTTCTCAAGTGCACATGGAACGTTACCAAGAATACATCATATCCTAGGCCATAAAAAGAGCCTCAGTAAATTCAAAAATATTGAAATTGTACCAACCAGTTTCTCAGACCAGAAAGGTATGAAACTAGAAATAAATTATGCATAAAGAAAATGAAAAATCCCACAAACACGTGGAGGCTTCATTACATGCTCCTAAATAACCAATGACAAATAAAAACAGAGATCAAGCAATATATGGAGACAAATGACAACAATAATTCAACACCACAAAATCTGTGGGATGCAGTGAAGGCCGTGCTAAGAGGGAAGTATATTGCAATACAGGCCTACCTCAGGAAAGAACAATCCCATATGAACAGTCTAAACTCACAATTAACGAAACTAGAAAAAGAAGAACAAATGAGGCCCAAAGTCAGTAGAAGGAGGGACATAATAAAGATTAGAGCATAAATAAACAAAATTGAGAAGAATAAAACAATAGAAAGAATCAATGAAAGCAGGAGCTGGTTCTTTGAGAAAATAAACAAAATAGATAAACCCCTAGCCAGACTTATCCAGAAAAAAATAGAATCTACACACATAAACAGAAACAGAAATGAGAAAGGAAAAATCACTACGGACACCACAGAAATACAAAGAATTATTAGAGAATACTATGAGAAATTATGTGGTAACAAACTGGATAACCTAGAAGAAATGGACAGCTTTCTAGAAAAATGCAACTTTCCATGATGGACCCAGAAAGAAACAGAAAATCTGAACAGACCTATTACCAGCAATGAAATTGAATTGGTAATCAAAAAACTACCTAAGAACAAAACCCCTGGACCAGATGGCTTTACCACTGAATTTTATCAAACATTTAGTGAAGACCTAATACCCACCTTCTTTAAAGTTTTCCAAAGAGTAGAGGAAGAGGGAACACTTCCAAACTCATTCTATAAAGCCAGCATCACTCTAACCAAAACCAGGAAAGACACCACAAAAAAAGAAAATTACAGACCAATATCCCTGATGAACATAGATTCAAAAATACTCAACAAAATATTAGCAAACCGAATTCAAAAATACATCAAAAAGATCATCCATCATGATCAACTAGGATTTATTCCAGGGATGCAAGGATGTTACAACATTCGAAAATCCATCAACATCATCCACCACATCAACAAAAAGAAGGATAAAAACCACATGATCATCTCCATAGATGCTGAAAAAGCATTTGACAAAATTCAACATCTATTCATGATAAAAACTCTCAACAAAATGGGTATGGTAAGCAAGTACCTCAACATAATAAAGGCCATATATGACAAACCCACAGTCAACATTATACTTAACAGTGAGAAGTTGAAAGCTTTCCTTTAAGCTCGGAAACAAGACAAGGATGCCCACTCTCCACTCTTCTAGTCAATAAAGTACTGGAGGTCCTAGCTACAGCAATCAGACAACACAAAGAAATAAAAGGCATCCAGATTGGCAAGGAAGAAGTTAAACTGCCCCTGTTTGCAGATGACATGATACTGTACATAAAAAAACCCTAAAGAATCCATTCCAAAACTACTATATCTAATATTTGAATTCAGCAAAGTTGCAGGATACAAAATTAATATGCAGAAATCTGTGGCATTCCTATCTACTAACAATGAACTAGCAGAAAGAGAAATCAGCAAAACAATTCCATTCACAATCGCATCAAAAAGAATAAAATACCAAGGAATAAACCTTACCAAGGAAGTGAAAGACCTATACTCTGAAAACTACAAGACACTCATGAGAGAAATTAAAGAAGATATCAATAAATGGAAACACATCCCGTGCTCATGGATAGAAAAAATTAATATTGTCAAAATGGCCATCCTGTCTAAAGCAATCTACAGATTTAATGCAGTTCCTATCACAATACCAAAAGCATTCTTCAATGAACTAGAGCAAATCGTTCTAAAATTCATATGGAACCACAAAAGACCCTGAATAGCCAAAGCAATCCTAAGAAGGAAGAATAAGGCTAGGGGTGATTACACTCCCCAACTTCAAGCTCTACTACAAAGCCACAGTAATCAAGACATTTTGGTACTGGCATAAGGACAGACCCATAGACAAATGGAACAGACTAGAGAGCCCTGATATAAACCCAACCATATATGGTCAATTAATATTTGATAAAGGAGCCTTGGATATACAATGGGGAAATGACAGCCTCTTCAACAGCTGGTGTTGGCAAAACTGGACAGCTACATGCAAGAGAATGAAACTGGACTATTTTTTAACCCCATACAAAAAATTAAACTCGAAATTGATCAAAGATGTGAATTTAAGTCATAAAACCATAAAACTCTTAGAAGACAACATGGGCAAAAATCTCCTGAATATAAGCATGAGCAACTTCTTACTGAATGCATCTCCTCGAGCCAGGGAAACAAAAGCAAAAATGGACACATGGGACTACATCAAACTAAAAAACTTCTGTATGGCAAAGG
Source organism: Smutsia gigantea (assembly GCA_032199065.1). NCBI lineage: Eukaryota > Metazoa > Chordata > Mammalia > Pholidota > Manidae > Smutsia > Smutsia gigantea. Next base: position 90,039 of record JAVSCE010008643.1, read on the forward strand.
ACACCATCAAAAGAACAAAAAGGCATCCTACAGTATGGGAGAATATATTTATAAATGACATATCTGACAAGTGGTTAACATCCAAAATATATAAAGAACTCACATGCCTCAACACCCAAAAAGCAAATAACCCGATTAAAAAATGGGCAGAGGATATGAAGAGACAGTTTTCCAAAGAAGAAATTCAGATGGCCAACAGACACATGAAAAGATGCTCCACATCACTACTCATCAGGGAAATGCAAATTTAAACCACAATGAGATATCATCTCACACCAGTAAGGATGGCCAGCATTGAAAAGACTAAGAACAACAAATGCTGGCGAGGAAGTGGAGAAAGGGGACCCTTCTACACTGCTGGTGGGAATGTAAGCTATTTCATCTATTGTGGAAAGCAATATGGAGGTTCCTCAAAAAACTAAAAATACAAATACCATTTCACCCAGGAATCCGACTCCTTGGAATTTACCCAAAGAATATAACTTCTCAGATTGAAAAAAACATATGCATCCCTATGTTTATCACAGCACTTTTTACAATAGCCAAGATATGGAAGCAACTATGTGTCCATCAGTAGATGAATGGATAAAGAAGATGTGGTACGTATACACAATGCAATACTATTCAGCCATAAGGAAGAAACAAATCCTACCATTTGCAACAACATGGATGGAGCTGGAGGATATTATGCTCAGTGAAATAAGTCAGGCGGAGAAAGACAAGTGCCAAATGATTTCCCTCATTTGTGGAGTACAACAACACAGTAAAACTGAAGGAACAAAACAGCAGCAGACTCACAGACTCCAAGAAGTGACTTGTGGTTACCAAAGGGGAGGGGCGTGGGAAGGTGTGTGGTGTGGGAGGGAGAAAGGGATTGAGGGGTATTATGTTTAGTACACATGGTGTGGGGGGTCATGGGGCAAACAGGGTAGCACAAAGAAGGCAAACAGTGAATCTGTGGCATCTTACTACACTGATGGACAGTGACTGCATTGGGGTATGGGTGTGGATTTGATAATATGGGTAAAAGTAGCAACCACATTGTTTTTTCATGTGAAACCTTCATAAGAGTGTGTATCAATAATACCTTAATAAAAAATTAAAAAAAAAGAAGGCTCTGCAGGGTAGAAAGAAGGCAGATGTATAAGGAGCTTCAGCACTAATTGAATAACATGGTTGTGAAATGTCTATGATTTCTTTAAGCCATATATATCCAAGGCATGGAGTTAAAGAAGCTGGAAACCCAGAAACACCAAACAATGACAACAAAAGGCTTCTCTCTCTAGCCAAAGGTTCAGGAAAGGGCAAGCCATAAGCCAGCCTTCTGTCAGCAAGATAGAAAACTTTGAGAAAACAGTCACTCAACTATAGAAGTATGCTACAGAAAAAGTGTGGCCTCACTACATCCATGCCAATAAAGGCCAAAACAGGAGCCTAGACTTCCAGTCACACCTGGTGGTGGTGATGTGTGAGAGGAAGCTTGGTAGAGAGTCAAGTCTTTCACCCACGCCCAGGCCTAAGAAGGCCACGACCCACTGGTGTCACAGGAGACTATATGGGGTCAATAAAGAGGCACGCATCTCTACCAGCCAGGGTGATTTCAATGGAGGCCCGCGGGGGAGCCAGAAATCCCAGCTCCTGATTGGCTGTATCAAGCAGCCTCTTTCCTCCCTGAGTGTTAACAAAAGCCAAGTAAGGGACCTGGACTACGATATCTACCAGTTCAGCAGGACATATCCCCACCCTTTATCTGCCTGAGTGATGTCAATTGAAGCCATCTAAAAGAGAAGGTTCAAATAAGACCTAGACTCTCATAATATGATACCCAGATGCCTTCTTTTCAATTTAAAAAACCAGTAATTATACCAAAAATAAAGAAAATATAAACTTGAATGAAAAAAGACAATCAATAAATGCTGACACTTAGATAACACAGATGTTAAGATTACCTGTCAGAGATTTTAAAGCAAGCATGATAAAAATGCTTCAATGAACAATTACAAACATGGTTATACACAGAAAAAAACACAGGAAAAAATGGGAATTAGAATGTCTCAGCAAAGAAATAGAAAATACAAAAGAGGATCAAATGGAAATTTCAGAAAACAAGACACAGTAACCAAAATAAAAACACAGTTGAAGAGACTCAACACCAGATAGAAGTGAACAGAAAAAAGAATCAGTGAACTTAAAGATGAACAATAGAAACAGACCAATATGAATAGCAGAGAGAAAATAGATTATTAAAAAAATAAACAGAGCTTCACAGAGTTATTGGATTATAACAAAAATCTAATATTTATGTCATCACAGTACTGGGGGAAGAGGCGAAAAATGGCAGGGCTGAAAAAGAATTCAAAGAATTATGGATGAAAATTTTCAAAATTTTACAAAAGACACAACTTACAGATTTCAGAAGTTGAGAGAACCCCAAATGTGAAAGTCACAGAAAGATACATCAAGATGCATTATAGTCAGCCTTCTGAAAACTAAAGTCAAATAAAAACATCTTGAAAGCAGCCAGAGAGAAACTACACATTATGTGCAAGGGACTAACAAGTTGGATGACTGGAGATTTCCCATCAGGCACGTTGGAGGCCAAAAGGAAGTGGTACATCTTTTCAAGATTTTGAGTGGTATAGATTTTTCAAGTGAAAAAATAAAGAGTAGCCAATCCAGAATTCTGTATCCAGTGAAAACAGCTTGCTGAAATGAAGAGGGATCAAGACAGTCTCAGATGAAGAAAATTTAAGACAATTTTTCAAAAAGCACACTTACTGTAAAAGGATGAATAAAATAAGTTCTCTAAATAAGAAAGGAAGTAATAAAAGAAAGAACCTAAGGACATCAAAAAGGAAGAAAGAACAACGGAAATAATTTTTTAGAAGGGGGTAGATGAAACACATTTTTTTCCTGTTAGGTGTCTAAATTATGTTTGACAGTTGAAAAAATATAACACTGTATATAACACTATCTTATGTGGTTCTAAATGGACATAAAGGAAACATTTAAGACAACTATGTATAATGGTAGAAGATAAAGGGGTGGAAGAAGTTGAAGGATCTGTATTCACTCTATTTGGCACTCTGGTGTTGGTTGCTGAGGCCGCGTGTGTGTGTGTGTGTGTGTGTGTGTGTGTGTGTGTTGGGGGCAAAGAGTATATGGCAACTCTCTGTACCTTTTCCTCAATTTACCGTGAACTTAGAACTGCTATAAAAATAGTCTATTTTTTAAAAGGTTTCTTTTTCTAGATCAATAGTCGCATACCACATATCAGAAGTTATGTTGATCTGCCCTGTAAGGACATCACATCTGTCAGCTATAACTGAAGCTACCACTGTGCCTTAAGTCAGTAACTGGCCAACTTAAGTTTGTCATTTCTTCTTTTTTATGCATCCATACCACCAGACCAACTAACCAATTTCATAGCCCTTATGGTTACCATTCCCTCACATCGCCTATATACGAGTCACTGCACACAACAACGCACCCTTTTCCAACTGTACCGCGTCCCAGTCCACCTAAGGTGGACCACAGCTATCACTACACCATCCACCCCCAGTGATGGGATCAGACTTCAGAATCCTGTCCTTAGACTCCGCTTCCCAGGGCCACTTCTGCCCCAACTGTCTTAGGGTGGCTTCCAGAGCAAAGTTGGAGGTGAGGGTTCCAGTGAAAGTGACTGGTGAAGGAAATGCTACTGGAGACGAGGATGAGCAAGGGTGAAACTTCAGGCAAAGCCCCACTGAACTCAGACTGATCCCACAGGGTGACGGTGAGTCTCTACCTGACCAAATTTTAGTCAGGCTCTTCTGAATCCTCTGTCCAACTAGGCCCCATCTTTTATATTTTCATATCCATCTTTGCATCAACCAGTTTTGGCAAGAATCCCTCTAAGTGGTTTAGTCAGAATCTCCCACCCTCTAAACCTGATCACCTTCAGTATGTGATTGGGTGCCCCCCACCCGGGTGCCCCCCCACACTCCCCCCCCAGGAATGTATGGTCATCCCCGCCCGTCCTCAGCAAGAATCCTGTCACATTGGTGTAGCCAGAATTCCACTTACCCTTGAGGTTTCCTCTTCATTATTTTCCATCCACTGACCGCCTTGCTCCTTGGCTATAAATTCCCACTTTCCCCCCTTTTTGGAGTTGAGCCCCATCTCTCTCCCCTGATGTAAAACCCCATTGCAGGGGTCCCTCTACTGATCAGAACAGTACCCCTGATTAAAGTCTACCTTACTATTTTAACCAGTGTCATGAATATTTTTTCTTCAACAAGGGAAACTGGAATGTAAATGATCTCTCAGAGGTATGCTGGGTAGGGATGTTGGCTAGGCTTTCACACTCCTGTGCCTGCCAGTGCTGGCTGAAGGCTGCCATGGGGGATGTTCTCTGAATGCAGGAGCAGACTGGGTGCAGGATCTGCTGAGGAATCATGGTGGGCGTCCACTGTCAGAGGAGAGGCACAGTGATGATCAAAGGAATCCCAGTGGTTTGGAGCAGCAACCGGCTGGCTGCATCTGTGCTATCTGGACCACCCATACTGAGCATGCAACCTCTTCACCTCCTCTCAGTTCAACACCCTCATGTTTGATCCAATACTGAACTCCTGAAAGGAAGAACTTGCCCTTTCCCTATATTCTCCCAATGCCCAGCTGTTAAGTGATCCACAGCAAACTAAAGGAACAAGGAGATGGTCACACTCAGCAAATAATCTGTCTGCAAAGCTTGGGTCTCTCACCTAGCACCTCTGACTGTGAAAAAGAAAATTTGCTTTGGTCTCAGAGAGAACCCCAAGTGCATGGGACTGTCTGTCTCTGGGCAGAAAGGTGCACAGTGCGGCTGAATAAACTGACAAATTAAGTTTTATTAGAGAATTTTTAGAGAAACATTTCAAAGCAGTGAGTCATCTTGACATCCCTAGTCACAGACACTCAAGCTTTATCCCCAAACATTACAGCATAAGATTCTTTCTTATTGACAACCTCCATGGTTTTTACTTTTTATTGCTTGGCTTATAATCTGTTAATTGCTTGCTCTGTGCTAGAAAATGGGCTGAATTCTTGAGGAATTCCACAGAAGCCTGAAAAGGAGGTAATATTTCCCTCTTCTAGAGAGAAAAGGTGAGACCCACAGCCAGGGGCTGACTGGTGATGGCTCAGAGGGTGCGTAGGAAGGGGTAAGCCCCTGGCTGAATCCCTGCCCTCCACTGGCCTCCTCCCCCTTTCACACCCTCACACCCTTGTGATCTCCAGCTTTGAATCACTGTCCTCCTAGAGCCTGACTGCAGGTTCCGCTTTGCCCTCACTGGAGACACAGCTGAAGCCCCTTGTACTCCCATGAAGCCAGAGGTGATTCTATATTGTTTTGAATGCAGCTGGCACTCCTTGCAGGGGGTGTATGCTGGTTACTACTAATTCAAGGGCAGAGCTCACTGGGCATTTATTTCCCACTCCTCCAAGTGTGCAGTAACACAATGGTATGCAGGAAATGTGCAATACTGATACACTTCTGGAATAAAATGCTAATGCTTGGATATTAAGAGGCATGCCATGGATCCTCCATTCCAAAATGCTTATGCATGATTTGAAATAGTGTGCTGTTGAAAGGGTTTATTTGGGGGCTTAATATATCTAAATGCTGGAAAACACCTTTGAAATCCAAAACTGTGTCATTATTATAAGTAAAAAAAAATCAGCATCTCTATAGCTAGAATGCTTTTATATCCATATTTTTGTCACTCCATCAAGCCATCTGCTTGCATAATTTCATTTCTATTCTACAGACACCCACAGGCAGCCCCCGACTGAAATCCAACTTCTGGCTTGTCTTGCCCTGCTTCTCAGGAAAGATCAAATGAGAAGCTTGCTGCTCTACCTCATCTAATCCTCACGACCACCTTTGAGGCTCATTTTATTATCTAAAGCAAGATGCTCACTGTCAACTTGTGGACCTGCCTGCTGTTAGGGAGCTGGCAAGATGCTCCAGAGTTGCTTTCCACAGAGCCCACCTGGCTCTGCTCACCTGACCAGCTGTGCAGAGACCTCAGGGCCCTCAGCCTCTACCAGCATATAGGGATCTTTGCCACCTCTTCACACACCCACACTTTCTTCCCTCACTGGGTCACTGTGACAGAATCTGTGAGCCCTGGAAATGCCTCTCAGAAAGTTGCTATAGAAACCCCCGGTCGGGGGCGGGGGGAGTGGTCAGGAGGATGCAGTGTGAATCCTTACAGCAATGCGTGGGGCTGGAGAACAACGTGCGACTGCTCCACATCAAGCCCCAGCATTTCTCGCCAGACATGTGCCCTCCCAGAGGGTGGAGGAGGAAGCCACGCTGCAGCTGTACTGTGTAGCTCCAGCACTGATGAGAGAAGAGGCTCTTCCCTCATCTGAGCCTGGGAGAAGAGGAGAGCTCCTTGAGCCCACACCTCAGTTCAGAGCTAGTGGCCCTGAAGCACCCCGTGGCCTCCAGCTGCCCAGGGTGTCAGAGATTACTTAGAGCCAAAGATGGACAGAGTGCCAACTTCCCCATGGAGTGCCAACAGCCACACTCTCTCCACTGGCAGGATGGTGTATAGGGAGCTGGGCCTGCTCCAGGCTGGGTTTGATGAATGACTCCCCTTCCTCTGCATCCCCTCAAAGACCTCTGGTTCTATTTGGTTCCACCAGCTCTAGACACAGTGAAGACTTGTTGCAGCCAGTGGCAGATCACCAACTTCTTCACGGCAGTTTCCAAAGAAAACAGGTAGATTCTGGTGCTCAGAGTAGTTGAGTCTAATGGACAAGCCGTGATTGTGAGACAAAGAGCCTGAGCTCAAAGCCAAGCTCCACTACATTCTAGCTGTCCCCTCAGTCTTTCCCTCTGCTATAGGGTCATAGTCATTTAGAAGGTGACCTTGAGGATTCAGGGAGGGGGTATGCATGTTACGGAAAATACTAGAAAACCTGGACTGGATCACTGACGGAAGAACCAAGCGGCACTCGGAGGTCTTGGAGTGTTGAGCGTTTATTTCTACACCGGCGGGCTCAGAGGGGAGTAATCTCCCAAGGTCTGAGCCCTGAACAAAAGCAAAGGGAGCAATATATACCTTTCTGCTTCTGTATCTGCAACATTCCTATGTGTACAGCAAGCGAGCAGGCAAGGGGGAGTGAGTTTAGGGAGTGGGTGCCTGGCAGAGTGGGAAGTTAAGTGAGTGTTTTGTTGTTTTTGCTAAGAAGAGAGGCAGAAGGGAGCCACCTGGACTAGATTGCTGTCCTTATAAATTTTTCCCTATCATGCACGCTCCTCAGCCACATTGTTCAAGAGAACTTACAAGTCACCATGGCCAGGAGCCCTGCAGAGCGAGGGAAGCAAAGGTGTCCTTGTGCAACCAGCAGCTGTGAGGCTGGCTACCAGAACCGCACCCCAGAGGGAGCCCCGGGGTGGGCAGGACAGGCAGCCAGACAGGCACTTAGGGCACTTGATCCCACATGTTGATAAATGATTGGATTTTCACAGGGTTGCCTGTGAAATTTTCTCTTTTCACACAGTTCTTAAAATAAATCTTGCTGAAGGGAGGGTTTCACAGAGGAGGAGTGACGGATATATCCTGTTCTACATAAGATGACTAATAGCCCACAAATGTTCCCAAGAAGCACAAGCTGGAGAATGTCAGAGACACAAAAAGGCATTAGAGACATGGGGGCCTCATGGCCTGTATGAGGAACAGGAGGCCGAGAGCAAGTGTGGCTTTTCCAATAAGCTAAAATTCCATTTATCTGAATGCATATCGAGTACTTGCTATGTGTGAGACTTTATGCTGAGGACGGGCAGGCTTAAAGGTAGATGTAAGCGATGGTCATTTGTTTCATGGGCATTATAGAGCAACTGGGAGGGTGAGACACAAGCAGATACAATACAGGGCAGAAGAGTAACAAATACTAAAGAGTTATATAAGCTCTGGGTTCCTGTAGACTGAAGGACTGAGTTACTTACTTTGAGGGCAAGGGAGGGAGACAGAGGAGGCTACATCTGAAATGGGTTCTTGGAGTTGTGGTTTTCTAAGATTGACCACCGCAAATCGGTACTACATTTATAAGAATTCAGGCTTTACAAAAAGATACGTATGATTCAAGTTTTAGGAACCAGAAAGCCTCTCTGAACATTATTTAAAATACTGAAAATTGAGGTAAAGAGATAAATTTGGAAAATAATATGGTAGAATATGCAACCATGTTTTCAAGGAATATTTCTTGCTATCAAGAAACATACCAGACAAAATTGGAGGAGGGCTCGGAGTGGCTCCTCACATCTGCTCACACGGGAAATACAAACACCTGGCAGGGAGCAGAGGCCAGGGAGGCTTCGGGACTTCCAGAATATTCAGTGTATTCCCCTAACTCTGACACAGAGCCGTCAGCCTTACTGGATAAAGATGGTTAAGCACAATCTCTGACTATTCAATGGCTGATCACTGAGTGATCCTGGTGCAGGGGCATCCCTGGAAGCCAGTCTTAAAAATAAAAACAAAATTTACAAAAAAAAATGATCAGAGACATCTTCAGCTTCACTTTGCGGGGGAGATGGACCTAGAGAATTACTCCAGATAAGTCAGTAAACAAGGTAACAAAAATTTATGACAAAAATGGTAACAGGAATTCTGGGGGGTGAGACAGGGACCATGGGCTTAGACAGAGTAGGGTGAGGGCCTCCGGAAAAAACAAAGCAAGATAACCCATAGAGGGATTTGCTTTGGCCTCCTGGGAGCCCAGCTTTTCTCTGACTTTCCCCAGGTGCTGCTTTTCTTCCTCCAGCCCTAAACAAATGATTTGCAACCTGGGCAATGTAGCAACCAAAGCCCAAAACAACTTAGTAAAAACAAGAAGGATTCCATCTTGAAAATAAGATTGCATTTTAAAACCCAATTAGTTAACAAGTAAGTTTCTTAATTCTTTAACAACAGACAATAACTCAGCCCACCTTGGGAGCAAAACAGGCAGTCTTGGGTGATATGCTCCCAGACCAGGAAGCTGCTCTCCTGGGAGGAAATCAGAGCAGTAAAATTCTTGTATATAACCAGGAAGACTAATAAGAAACTTAATGTCTCTTCAAAGGTAAATATTTTGGGACCACTTAGCAGGTGTGCATCCCTAGCCCGTTGTCTCTCCACAGCCTGTAAAACGCCTAGACAATGCACCACCTTAGGACTCTCTTGTCCCCTCCTGGCATGAGCCAGGAGCTCTGTCCTCTCGCTTTATCTCTAAATAAAAGCCTCTGCCTTGCTCTCCTACCTTGAGTGTTTGTGAAGCTCATTCTTCCACTCAGGGAACAAGAACCCCAGCATAAGGGGGAGGAGGTGGAATCAGAATCCAGAGGTGCTACAATGTAAAATACTCAGTTTTCAACAGCAAAACTAGAAGACTTGCAAAGAAACAGGAAAATTGTTACCCATATACAGAAGAAAAATCAGTCAATAGAAACTGCTGCTCAGGGGGTCCAGCTGTTGGACTCCACAGACAAAAAGACACCAGAGCAAGTATTATAGTTTCAAAAAAATAAAAGTATGATGGTGCATCAAAGAGAATATAAATAAAGATAGAAATCATATAAAAAGAACCTAACAAAAGTTCCAGAGTTGAAAAGTGTAGTCATTAAATATGAAAAATTTACTAGAGGGAATCAGTAGCAGATTTGAGCTGGCTGAAGAAATAATAAGCATACTTGAGAATATGACAATAGAGGTGATCTCCTCTGAAAGACAGAGAGAAGTGGGTGTTTTTTTTACATTGAAAAACGACTCAGAGAAGAGCAAAAGGGCATAAGAATATTTGAAGAAGTAGCCAAAAACATCCCAAATTTGATTCAAAGAAAATATCCATCTACACTCCCAAGTTCAATAAACTCCCAGTAAGATAAACTAAAAAAATCTACCCCTAGACAAATCATACTCAAACTTTTCAAAGAGAAAATCATGGCAGCAAGAGAAAAATGACTCACCAATTCAGGGAACCACAATCAGTTCACATCTTGTTCAGGGGAGTCCGGAAAGGAGTGGGGTGACATACTCAAGGAGCTAAAAGGAAAAAAAAAGTCATTAGCTATTGTGTATTCAATGAATCTACTGTTCAAAAACGAATATGTAATAAAGACATTCCCAGATAAACAAAGAATGACAGAATTCATCGCTAGAAGATCTTCCTTACAAGAAATATTTAAAAAGTCCTTCAGGCTGAAAAGAAATTATATCAGTGACTTGAATCCATATGAAGAAATAAAGAGCCCTGGTAAAGATAATTACATAGGGAAATGTAGATGACGGTATAAATATATTATTTCTTTTTTTCTTAACTCATTTAAAATATATTTGCGTAAAATAATTTTAATTCTATACTTATTTTTCAATTTTAACGTGTGTATGTAATATAAGTGGTAATAGCACAAAGGGAGTGAAGGAAATGGAGCTTCACTGAAAGAAAATATCCATGTTTTACTGGAATTATGTTTTTATTGATCTGAAGTTGGTTGTGATAAAGTATGATTCAAAATTTAATCCCCAGAAGGACTCAAACTAAATTATAGTGAAATAACAATGATAAGAAAGGAATTAAATGGTGAAATAGAAAGTATCTACCTACGGCCAAAATAAAAATACAGTAAAGAAGCAACAGAGGAAATAAGAGGATAGGAGACATAAAAATTAAAGAGCGAAATGGCAGATGTAAGTTAAGTGTGAATAGATTGAGCACTCCAGGTTGGAGATCTTCAGATTAAATAAAATTTAAGATCTAAGACACACCGTTTTGATCAAAAGACACACATAGGTTGACAGAAAAAGAACAGAAGCAGCATGCCATGCAAATAGTAACCATAAGAGAGCTGGGGTGGCTATACTAATATCAGTCAAAATGAAATTTATGGCATATGAAAATTTATGGGATGCTGCTAACTCAGTACTTACAAGGAATTCTATTACATTAAACGACTATCCTAGGAAAGTAGAACAATCTAAATTAATTTCCTACGTTTCCACTTTTAAAAACTAGGAAACTAGAAAAAAGAGAAAACTAAACCTAAAACAAGCTGAAGGAAGGAAATGATAAAAATTAGGAAGTCAATTATATAGACAAAAGAAAAACAGTAAGAATCTCAATGAACTGGGAGTTGATTCTTTGAAAAGATCAACAATGTTGCTAAACATTTAGGTGGACTGACTTATTAGGAAAACTATGAAAGAGAGCAGAGACACCATTGTTATATTTACAGAAATGAAAAGGGAATTGTTATAATTATAAATTATTATAAGAGAATACTGTCAATCATTTTATGCCAACAAATTAGACAATTCAGATGAAATGAATAAATTCCTACAAAGACAATGAACAAAACAACTCAAAAAGTAGAAAATGTGAGTAGATCTATAACAAGTTTAAAAATTGAATTTGTAATTTAAAATCTTCTCTGAGTTAAAAGTAATTAATCTTTCCAAATGGGTAGTTTATTACTAGTCCTCTTTTAGAAACTAGCTTGGCTTAATTGACTGTCCTCATGTCTACTTTGCCTCCCTTTTCACTGATATCTATTTGTACTTTCCTCTTCATTCCTTTGGATTACTTTTTTCTTAGGGTCTTTGTTTTGAAAACTGAGTTCAATAATCGTCAACATTTCTTCTTTTCTTATGGATGCACTTGAAGCTAAATTTTCCTCTAATCACCAGCAGCACCAATCAGGTATTGATACACAATCATTTGCTCATAAATATTCCATTATTTCCGTTGTGATGTCCCCACACCTTGAATTATTCAGCAATGCATTTTTTTTCATTTCCAAAAGAGTGTGGCTTTTTGGCTTTTTATCATTAATTTTTTTTCAACAGCTATTATTCTATTACCTTAGCTATATGAAATAGACTACTTGGTATTCACTGCACTTGGTTTTGCTGCTTAGCGTCTTCCAACTTTGCTAAAATTTTATATAGTTTTTAATTGATTGCAGGGTTCTAGATTGCTCATTAATTCAAGCTTGCTAATTATGCTACTCAAATGTTCTTTACCCTTACTAATTTTTGTTTTATTGGCTTATTCATTATTGAAATTTCCCTTCATGCATGTGGATATATAATTTTTTGTTGTAATTCTGTAATACATTTTTACTTTATTTTCAGTTTGTCTAGCATAAGGCAAGTTGAATATTACTCCTATGTTTAAGGCTTTTATTTATTTTTCTTCATCTGTGACCTGATTATTCATGCCCCTTGCATATTTTAATATGGGTTTGGTTGGGTTTTTTCATATCAATTTATAGAAGTGATTAAGAAAACTAATTATTTTTCTATTATGTAAGATGCAAATGGTTTTCCCTAATTTGTCATTTCTCTTTTGGTCTTGTCATACACATTGAAGAAAGTATAGAATGAGCTTGTCAAATTTCATGCAAAAAAGAAGCTAGTTGGAATACTGTGATTGCATTACAAGTCTTCCAATCTATGCACACAGAACAACTTTTAATTTTTTTAAATAAAAATGAACGGAGAGAGATTATAAGTGAAAGACTGAAAATTAGAAAAATTAAAAGCAAACATATAATACAGAAAGTTGCTTGTTATTTGGAAAGACTAATAAAACTGATACATCAGAATATACTGTAATAAAAAGAAAAAACAGTGCAAAATAGGGAGAACTAAAGAAAAGGTAATAACTCCCTGTTCTCCCAAACAGACAAATTAAACAAAATAGGCAACCCCTAGAAAAATGCACCCTACCACACCTGACATAGGGTTTTTATCCCATGTAATAGGATATGGGTAATACTACAAAAATCTTGTATCTACATTTATTAGCCTTCCTCTGGAAACATGGAGGTCTGAGTGGCTTCACTCACAAGTGTTACCAAACACTTATGGGGAAAAAAATTACACCAATCTCACACTTTTTCAGAACATAAACGGAATTATACTTCCCAAATAATTTTATGAGGCAGCAAAATCTATATAGCAAAACATTTCAAGGTCAAATTGGGGAGGATAATTAAAGACCAATTTCATTTATGTACATAATAAATATTCTATAAAATGTTATAGATTTAGATCTACCAATATATAAGAAAGGATAATAAATCATGACTGAGTTGGTTTTATCCCAGAATTGCAAGGTTGCTCTGACATTAGAAAAGCAATGTACTTCACCACCATTGATCATATCAATAGTTTCAAAGAAAGTGTTAGAAAACATACCTAATGAAGAAATTTTGAAAGCTTTCCTTTTGGTGAAAGGAGCAAGATAAGGATTCTTGCTTATACGAGAAGTCCCAACCAGTGCAATAGTCTAGAAAAAGAAATAGAGGATCAGAAAGGGAGAGATGAACCTTCCATCACCTCTCAATGATAGATGTAATTCATAATAACCATTTGGAAGGTAAACTGGAAGATAATATAATGCAAAATTCTCTTTTGCAGTATAAAAAGTAAAATAAATTAATAGGCATTATCTTAACAAAAAATAGTGCAAAACTTAAAGGAGGAAAGAAAACAAATCCTACCATTTGCAACAACATGGATGGAGCTAGAGGGTATTATGCTCAGTGAAATAAGCCAAGCTGAAAAAGACAAGTATCAAATGACTTCCCTCATATGTGGAGTATAAGAACAAAGGAAAAAAATGAAGGAACAAAACAGCAGCAGACACACAGAACCCAAGAAGGGACTAATAGTTACCAAAGGGAAAGGAACTGAGGAGGATGGGTGGGAAGGGAGGGACAAGGGGGAAAAGGGGCATTATGACTAGCAGACATAATGTTGGGGGGGGCGCGGGGAGGGCTGTACAGCTCAGAGAAGACAAGTAGTGAGTCTATAGCATCTCACTACGCTGATGGACAGTGACTGTAATGGGATTGGTGGGGGGGCCCTGATGAAGGAGGTAGTTTAATAACCATAATATTGCACATGTAATTGTAGATTAAGGATACCAAAAAATAATAATAATAAATAAATAAAATAAAAAAAACAAAACTTGAAGGAAAGCTATTAGCAAAAAACTGAAAGACACAAAGGTTGACTTGAACAAATGTAAGTACATATTAAGTTGTTTAATAGGAAGACACAAAATCAGAAAGATGTCAATACTTTCTAAGTAAATGTTAACATTTAATGTGATCTACATATAATGTAATATAAATAATATAACAACATAATCCATATTATAATTATACATACATTTATATTATATATACTTCGTGGGTGTGTGTACATGGAGTTAGACAAGTTCATTATAAAGTTCACATGCAACTTTATATGCAAGTGAATACACAAGTAAGAACAGCTCAGCTTTTGAAAAAAAATAGCAGCAGAGGAACAGGACTATTCCTAGCTGATATAAAAATATATTATAAAGTTATTAGTAAAGTAGCATGGTATTGGTACATGAATAAACAGTGGAAACAGAAAATCCTGAGATATACCTAAATGCAAACAGAAACTAAATATTTAATAAAGGTGGTGTCTAAGATCAGTGAGAAAAGGTGGCCTTTTCAATAAGTGATGTTGAGAAAATTATATAGCCATATAAAAAAGGGGACACGGAATTATTATTCAAACCAGGAAAAATTCTAAATAAATCAGAAATACACATGTAAAAAGTAAAACCATACATGTTTTCAAAAACATGTGTGACAGCTTTCATAACCTGCTAGTGGGTAAAAGTTTTTTAACTATGGGGGCAATATTGCAAATTAATCACAAGCAAAGGGTTAAGAGCCTAACATTAAAAAGCTCCTAAGATTAGAAGAAAAAGAGGAACAACCCCACCGAAATATATTTCAAATGACATGAAGAACTCATAGTAAAAGAAATGCAAGTGGCCCTTCAAACACAAAATGCTTAGCTCATAATTAGAAAAATGCAAATTAAAACTACATTGGGACACCATTTTTAATCTAACAGATTGGCAAATCCCAAAACTCTAACAGTTATGCACTATTGATAAGGCTGTGGGGAAAGATACTCACAATTATATAATGAGGGAATACAAAGAGTTCCAATACTCATAGAACTGGACAAAAATCAGAATTCTGTATCTTTTACCCAGGGATCCAATACCAAAGAATCTATTCCTAAAACATACTAGCAAATCTATGCAGGGACATAAGCACAAGGCTATTTGTTGCAGAACTATTAGGACAGCAAAAGACTGTAAACAACTAGAATGTCCATCAGTAAGAACCCAGGTGACTTACCCTGACTGTATAGAACGTGGTGGTATGACCTTGAGGGAAGAATTATTTCCAAAGACCCCCAAACAATAATTTAACTGTACATCCTTAGTGAAAGATATGCATGGAGCTAAGAACTATAGAAGAATGTCATTCAGTACTGTACTTTTCAATATTAATGTTAGTATTGTTTTGAAATTAAAATATAGGTGTAAATGTAAGGCATAATGAAGCAAATCATTCTTATTCTCATTAGAAATGAGATTTCTAGGATAAGAGGTTAGAATAAAATTTTATAGACTTAAATTTGAATTGTAAATATTAGCACAAACCCATGTCTTGTGTCTCTCAATAAAAACTGCCTACTACTTCTTCCCACCAAAGGTTTAAAAGCAATAACTACACAGCAAAAATGAACACCTCTGGCTCATAAATCATGGTTTCTGTCATTTACCATTAAAAATGAACCAGGAGTCCTTAGAGAAACGGATGATTACAGGTCTAGGACAGAAAATGTACCAGAAAAATCTGGAACTTCTTTTTGTGCCAGAAAGCAAGTAAGCTGCCAAATACTAATAAATCCATGTCAAAAGGACACAGGAGCCAATTTGAAGGCCTAAGAGTAATAATTTTAAACATCAAAAAATGAAATAACTTTTAAAATATATGTGCAGATATATATTAGTAATTTTTATAGTAACATACTCAAAGTAAAACAAACAATGATACTGTATATCACCATAAGGAACCATTTGAAAGCCAGTTGAAAATACAGGACATTCTACAGGACAGTTGGCCCATTTCACCAATAAATCATTGGCATTAAGAAAGGAAAGAGGGCTGTTACAGGATAAAATAAACTTCAAAGATGTATCAACCATATGCGTAATGCATGGTGCCTTTTGAAATTTTGATTTGAACAAATGAATTATAATACATTTATAAGACAGTTGGAGAAATTTCTATGAAACTATTTTTAACTGTTATCTGTGATAATGGCATATGGTTTATGTAAAAAAGAAAAACCTTTATTTGTTAGAGATAAAAATTCAAGTAGAAAAGATTTAAAATATGTATTATTTAAAAGAGTATAAATCATGCAATTACCATGCAGTTCTAATTACTGTAGTTTTGTAGTATATTTCAAATCAGTGAGGGTGATACCTCTTGATTTGTTTTTCTTGTTCAAGATTTCCTTGTTTATTCAGGGTCCTTGTACATCCATATAATTTTCAGGATTGTCTTTTCTATTTCTGTAATAAATGCCATTGGAATTTTATTAGGGTAGCATTGAATCTATAGATTACTTTGAATAGCATGGACATCTGGACAATATTAATTATTCCAATCCATGGACACAGGATATCTTTCCATTTTTTTGTGTGTCTTTGTTAATCTATTTCATCTACGTGTCATAGTTTTCAGTGTAAAAGTCCTTCAGCTCTTTTAAGTTTATTTCTAAGTACTGTATTCTCATTGTTGCTTTTATAAATGGGATTGCTTTCTTGATTTCCTTTTTGTATACATAATTGTTAGTGTAAAATTTTTAAAGAAAGCTACTGATTTTTTTTTGTCGTGTATCTTTTTTTTAATACTTTATTTTGGTATCATTAATCTACAATTACATGTGCGATTTTATGGTCATTAAACTACCCCCTTCATCAGGTCCCCCCCACCAACCCCATTACAGTCACTGTCCATCAGCGTAGTGAGATGCTATAGAATCACTACTTGTGTTCTCTGAGTTGTACAGCCCTTCCTGTACCCCTCCAATATTACGTCTGCTAATCATAATGCCCCTTTTTCCCTCTTATCCCTCCCTTCCCACCCATCTTCCCCAATCCCTTTCCCTTTGGTAACTATTAGTCCGTTCTTGGGTTCTGTGAGTCCGCTGCTGTTTTGTTCCTTCAGTTTTTTTCTTTGTTCTTATACTCCACATATGACTGAAATCATTTGATACTTGTCTTTTTCAGCTTGGCTTATTTCACTGAGCATAATACCCTCTAGCTCTAACTATGTTGTTGCAAATGGTAGGATTTGTTTTCTTCTTATGGCTGAATAATATTCCATCGTGTATATGCACCACTTCTTCTTTATCCATTCATCTACTGATGGACACTTAGGTTGCTTCCATTTCTTGGCTATTGTAAATAGTGCTGCGATAAACATAGGGGTGCATCTGTCTTTTTCAAACTGGGCTGCTGCATTCTTAGGGTAAATTCCTAGGAGTGGAATTCCTGGGTCAAATGGTATTTCTATTTTGAGTTTTTTGAGGAACCTCCATACTGCTTTCCACAATGGTTGAAATAATTTGCAGTCCCACCAGCAGTGTAGGAGGGTTCCCTTTCCTCCACATCCTCGCCAACATTTGCTGTTGTTTGTGTTTTGGATGTTGGCCATCCTCACTTGTGTGAGGTGATATCTCATTGTGGTTTTAATCTCCATTTCTCTAATGATTAGAGATGTGGAGCATCTTTTCATGTGCCTGTTGGCCATCTGAATTTCTTCTTTAGAGAAGTGTCTATTCATGTCCTCTGCCCATTTCTTAATTGGATTATTTGCTTTTTGTTTGTTAAGGTGCATGAGTTCTTTATATATTTGGATGTCAACCCTTTCAGATACGTTTTTTATGAATATATTCTCCCATACTGTAGGAAGTCTTTTTATTCTACTGATGGTGTCCTTTGCTGTACAGAAGCTTTTCAGCTTGATATAGTCCCACTTGTTCATTTTTGCTTTTGTTTCCCTTGCCCGGGGAGATATGTTCATGAAGAAGTCACTCATGTTTATGTCCAAGAGATTTTTGCCTATGTTTTTTTCTAAGAGTTTTATGGTTTCATGACTTACATTCAGGTCTTTGACCCACCTTGAGTTTACCTTTGTGTATGGGGCTAGACAGTAGTCCAGTTTCATTCTCTTACATGTAGCTGTCCAGTTTTTCCAACACCAGCTGCTGAAGAGGCTGTCATCTCCCCATTGTATATCCAAGGCTCCTTTATCAAATATTAATTGACTGTATATGTTTGGGTTAATGTTTGGATTTTCTATTCTGTTCCACTGGTCTGTGGGTCTGTTTTTGTGCCAATACCAAATTGTCTTGATTACTGTGGCTTTGTAGTAGAGCTTGAAGTCAGGGAGCATAATTCCCCTGTTTTATTCCTCCTTCTCAGGATTGCTTTGGCTATTCGGGGGTCTTTTGTGGTTCCATATGAATTTTAGAATTATTTGTTCCAGTTCATTGAAGAAAGCTGTTGGTAGTTTGATAGGGATTGCATTGAATCTGTAGATTGCTTTAGGTAGTATAGCCATTTTGACAATATTTATTCTTCCTAGCCAAGAGCATGGGATGCATTTCCATTTGTTAGTGTCCTCTTTAATTTCTCTTAGGAGTGTCTTGTAGTTTTCAGAGTACAGGTCTTTCACTTCCTTCGTTAGGTTTATTCCTAGGTATTTTATTCTTTTTGATGCAATTGTGAATGGAATTGTTTTTCCGATTTCTCTTTCTGTTAGTTCATCATTAGTGTATAGGAAAGCAACAGATTTCTGTGTGATAATTTTGTATCCTGCAACTTTGCTGAATTCAGATATTAGTTCTAGTAGTTTTGGAAAGGAGTCTTTAGGGTTTTTTATGTACAGTATCATGTCATCTGCAAATAGTGACAATTTGACTTCTTCTTTACTAATCTGGATGCCTTGTATGTCTTTGTTTTGTCTGATTGCTGTGGCTAGGACCTCCAGTACTATGTTGAATAACAGTGGAGAGAGTGGGCATCCCTGTCTTGTTCCCGATCTTAGATGAAAAACTTTCAGCGTCTCACCGTTAAGTATGATGGTAGCTGTGGGTTTGTCATATATAGCCTTTATGATGTTGAGGTACTTGCCGTCTATACCCATTTTGTTGAGAGTTTTAATCAGGAATGGATGCTGAATTTTGTCAAATGCTTTTTCAGCATCCATGGAGATGATCATGTGGTTTTTGTTCTTCTTTTTGTTGATGTGGTGGATGATGTTGATGGATTTTCGAATGTTGTACCATCCTTGCATCCGTGGGATGAATCCCACTTGATCATGGTGTATGATCCTCTTGATGTATTTTTGAATTCTGTTTGCTAATATTTTGTTGAGTATTTTTGCATCTACGTTCATCCGGGATATTGGTCTGTAATTTTGTTTTTTGGTGAGGTCTTTGCCTGGTTTTGTTATGAGAGTGATGCTGGCTTTATAGAATGAGTTTGGAAGTATTCCCTCCTCTTCTATTTTTTGGAAAACTTTAAGGACAATGGGTGTTATTTCTTCTCTATATGTCTGGTAGAATTCAGAGGTGAATCCATCAGGCACGGGGGTTTTGTTCTTGGGTAGTTTTTTGATTACCAATTCAATTTCGTTGCTGGTGATTGGTCTGTTTAGTTTTTCTGTTTCTTGCTTGGTCAGTCTTGGAAGGTTATATTATTCTAAGAAGTTGTCCATTTCTTCTATGTTTTCCAGCTTGTTAGCATATAGATTCTCATAATATTCTCTTATGATTCTTTGTATTTCTGTGGGGTCCGTCGTGATTTTTCCTTTCTCATTTCTGATTGTGTTTATGTGTGTAGATTCTCATTTTCTCTTAATGAGTCTGGCTAGGGGTTTATCTATTTTGTTTATTTTTTCAAAGAACCAGCTCTTGGTTTCACTGATTTTTTTTACTTTTGTTTAATTCTTCTCAATATTATTTATTTCTTCTCTGATCTTTATTATGTCCCTCCTTCTGGTGACTTTGGGCCTCATTTGCTCTTCTTTTTCCAATTTCAGTAATTGTGTCTTTAGAGTATTCATTTGGAAATGTTCTTCCTTCTTTAAATAGGCCTGGATTGCAATATACTTTCCTCTTAGAACTGCCTTTGCTGCGTCCCACAGAAGTTGTGGCTTTGTGTTGTTGTTGTCATTAGTCTCGATATATTCTTTGATTTCTGTTTTGATTTGGTCGTTAACCTATTGATTAATTAGGAGAATGTTGTTAAGTCTCCACGTATTTGTGATCCTTTTTGATTTCTTTCTAAAATTTATTTCTAGTTTTATACCTTGATGATCTGAGAAGTTGGTTGGTAGGATTTCCATATTTTTGAAATTACTGAGGTTCTTTTTCTGGCCTAGTATGTGGTCTATTCTGGAAAATGTTCCATGTGCACTTGAGAAGAATGTGTATCCTGTTGCTTTTGGGTGTAGAGTTCTGTAGATGTCTGTTAGGTCCATCTGTTCTAGTGTGTTGTTCAGTGTCTCTGTGTCTTTACTTATTTTCTGTCTGGTTGATCTGTCCTTTGGAGTGAGTGGTGTGTTGAAGTCTCCTAAAATGAATACATTGCTGTCTATTTCCTCCTTTAATTCTGTTAGTATTTGTTTCACATATGCCAGTGCTCCTGTTTTGGGTGCATATATATTTGTAATGGTTATATCTTCTTGTTGGACTGACCCCTTTATCATTATGTAATGTCCTTCTTTATCTCTTGCTACTTTCTTAGTTTTGAAGTCTATTTTGCCTGGTACAAGTACTGCAACACCTGCTTTTTTCTCCTTGTTGTTTGCATGAAATATCTTTTTCCATCCCTTCACCTTTAGTCTGTATATATCTTTGGATTTGAGGTGAGTCTCTTGTAAGCAGCATATAGATGGGTCGTGCTTTTTTATCCATTCTGTTACTCTGTGTCATTTGATTGGTGCATTCAGTCCATTTACATTTAGGGTGATTATTGATAGATATGTACTTATTGCCATTGCTGGCTTTAGATTCGTGGTTACCAAAGGTTCAAGGGTTGCTTCTTTACTATCTAACAGTTTAACTTAACTTTCTTGTTAAGTTATTGTAAACACTGTCTGATGTTTCCTTATTTCTCTCCCTTCTTATTCCTCCTCCTCCATTCTTTATAAACTAGGTGTTTTATTCTTTGCCTTTAGTTAGTATTTGGATGGTCTGCTTTCTTTGCTATGATTTTATTTTCTCTGGTGACATCTTTTTAGCCTTAGGTGTGCTTCCATCTAGAGCAGTCCATTTAAGATATCCTGTAGTGGTGGTTTATGAGACGCAAATTCTCTCAACTTTCATTTGTCTGGAAATTGTTTAATCCCTCCATCATATTTAAATGATAATCGTGCTAGATAAAATATTCTTGGTTTGAGGCCCTTCTGTTTCATAACATTAAATATATCATGCCATTCTCTTCTGGCCTGTAAGGTTTCTGTTGAGAAGTCTGATGATAGTCTGATGGGTTTTCCTTTGTAGGTGATCTTTTTTCTCTCTCTAGCTGCCTTTAATACCCTGTCTTTATCTTTGATCTTTGCCACCTTAATTATTATGTGTCTTGGTGTTGTCTTCCTTGGGTCCCTTGTGTTGGGAGATCTGTGGGGTTCCGTGGACTGTGAGACTATTTCCTTCCCCAGCGTGGGAAAGTTTTCAGCAATTATTTCTTCAAAGACACTTTCTATCCCTTTTTCTCTCTCTTCTTCCTCTGGTACTCCTATAATACGAATATTGTTCCATTTGGATTGGTCACACAGTTCTCTTAATATTCTTTCATTCCTAGAAATCCTTTTATTTCTCTCTGCCTCAGCCTCTCTGTATTCCTGTTCTCTGATTTCTATTCCATTAACAGTCTCTTGCATCTCATGCAGTCTGCTGTTAAGCCCGTCAATCCCTTGTCTGATTTCTGCATTGTCTTTCCTCACTTCCCTCACTTCCTCCCTCAGCTCTTGCATATTTCTCTTTAGATCCATCAGCATGATTATGACTTTTATTCTGAATTCTTTTTCAGGAAGACTGTGCATTTCCATCCCTTCAGGCCCCCTCCCTGGGGTTGTCTGTTTGATTTTGGTCTGAACCATATTCCTCTGTCTTTTCATGGCTATAGAATTGGTCATTGGTAGTTGCCACATATGTCACCTGGGCTCTTTAAGACTTTAAAAGAGAAAAAAAAAAAGGAAAAGGAAAGAAAGAAGAAAGAAAAAAAAGAAAAAAAAGAAAGAAAAGAAAAAAGAAAAAACAAAACAAAACAAAATAAAAGCCCACCGGGAGTACATTCTGGGGGAATGCTGTAGGTTCCGGTGTTGCCCCACTATTCCGCAGCTGTGGCCGCGCTGCCCTGCAGGGCCCTTTATTGCTCTGGCTTCGGTGGGAACGAATACGAGGCTGTTGATCTCAGTGAGAAGTGTAAGTATGGCCACACTTCCGCAGTCGCCAGCTAAGGCGTCTGAAACTCCCCAGGACTCCCAGCCTGCTGGGCTTAGTGTGCTGGGGTGATCCGGTTCCTCCGCTGGTCTCCTGTCTCTTTAAGACCGCTGAAGAAAGCCCGCGCTTTTTTTTTTCCTTCCCGGGAGCCGGCTGCAAGCAGCCTGGCGCATTCCCCGCTCAGATCCTGCCCCTCTGTCTCTCCAACCTCCGCTGCACTGCGCGATGTGGGTCAGTGCTCCCCACGCAGATCACCGGGGCTGGCTTCTTCGCGGGGTGTACTTCCACTCCCTCCCGGCTCTGAATCCTCTCCTCCCGCCGGTGCGCTGGGGTGGGGGAGTGCTCGGGTCCCGCCGGGTCGCGGCTCTGTATCTTACCCACCTCTTGGGGTGCCAAGTCCTCTCGGGTGTAGCTGCACGCTGTGCGCTTTCCTGTGTATTCTGGTCTCTCTTTTAGGAATAGATGTATTTGCTGTGTTTTCGTAGATAACTATAGTGTTGGGAGGAGATTTCTGCCGCCCTGCTCATGCCGCCATCTTTCCGGAAGTCTGTTTTTTCAGATTTTTGAGGAACCTCCATATTGCTTTCCACAATGGTTGTACTAATTTACATTCCCACCAGCAGTGTAGGAGGGTTCCCCTTTCTCCACATCCTAGCCAACATTTGTTGTTGTTTGTCTTTTGGATGGCAGCCATCCTAACTTGTGTGAGGTGATATCTGATTGTGGTTTTAATTTCCATTTCTCTGATGATTAGCGATGTGGAGCATCTTTTCATGTGCCTGTTGGCCATCTGAATTTCTTCTTTGGAGAAGTGTCTGTTCAGCTACTGTACCCATTTTTTAATTCGCTTATTTGCTTTTTGTTTGTTGAGGTGCATGAGCTCTTTATATAATTTGGATGTCAACCCCTTATTGGATGTCATTTATGAATACACTCTCCCATACTGTAGCATGTCTTTTTCTTCTATTGTTGGTGTCCTTTGCTGGACAGAAGCTTTTTAGTTTGATATAGTCCCACTTGTTCATTTTTGCTTTTGTTTCCCTTGCTTGGGGAGATATGTTCATGAAGAAATTGCTCATATTTATTCCAAGAGATTTTTGCCTATGTTATTTTCTAAGAGTTTTATGGTTTCATGACTTACATTCAGGTCTTTGATCCATTTTTAGTTTACTTTTGTGTATGGGGTTAGACAATAATCCAGTTTTATCTCTTACATGTAGCTCTCCAGTTTTGCCAACACCAGCTGTTGAAGAGGCTGTCATTTCCCCATTGTATTTCCATGGCTCCTTTATTGTATATTAATTGACCATATATGCTTGGGTTTATATCTGGGCACTCTACTCTGTTCCATTGGTCTATGGGTCTGTTCTTGTGCCAGTACCAAATTGTCTTGAATACTGTGGCTTTGTAGTAGAGCTTAAAGTCACGGAGTGTAATCCCTCCCAGTTTATTCTTCCTTCTCAGGGTTTCTTTGGCTATTCAGGGTCTTTTGTGGTTCCCTATGAATTTTAGAACTATTTGCTCTAGTTCATTGAAGAATGCTTTTGGTATTTTGATAGGGATTGCACTGAATCTGTAGATTGCTTTAGGTAGGATGGCTATTTTGACAATACTAATTCTTCCTATCCATGAGCACAGGATTTGTTTCCATTTATTGGTATCTTCTTTAATTTCTCTTATGAGTGTCTTGTAGTTTTCCAAGTATAGGTCTTTCACTTCCTTCGGTAGGTTTATTCCTAGGTATTTTATTCATTTTTATGCAATTGTGAATGGAACTGTTTTCCTGATTTCTTTTTTTTCTAGTTCACTGTTAGTGCATAGAAATGCAACAGATTTCTGTGTGTTAATTTTGTATCTTGCAACTTTACTGAATTCAGATATTAGGTCTAGTAGTGTTGGCGTGGTTCTTTAGGGTTTTTTATGTACAGTATCATGTCATCTGCAAACAGGGACAATTTGACTTCTTCCTTACCAGTCTGGATGCCTTTTATTTCTTTGTGTTGTCTGATTGCTGTGGCTAGGACCTCCAGTACTATGTTGAATAGAAGTGGGGAGAGTGGGCATCCTTGTCTTGTTTCCAGTCTTAGATGAAAAACTTTCAGCTTCTTGCTGGTAAGTATGATGTTGGCTGTGGGTTTGTTATATATGGCCTTTATTATATTGAGGTACTTGCCCTCTATACCCATTTTGTTGATACTTTTTATCATGAATGGATGTTGAATTTTGTTGAATGCTTTTTGAGCATCTATGGAGATGATTATGTGATTTTTGTCCTTCTTTTTGTTGATGTAGTGGATGATGTTGATGGATTTTCAAATGTTGTACCATCCTTGCATCCCTGGAATAAATCCTTCTTGATCATGATGGATGATCTTTTTGATGTATTTTTCAATTTGGTTTTCTAATATTTAGTTGAGTATTTTTGCATCTATGTTCATCACGGATATTGGTCTGTAGTTTTCTTTTTTTGTGATGTCTGCCTGGTTTTGGTATTATAGTGATGCTTGCCTCAGAATGAGTTTGGGAGTAGTCCCTCCTTTTCTACTTTTTGGAAAACTTTGAGGAGGATGAGAATTAGGTCTCCACTTAATATTTGATAAAATTCAGCAGGGAAACCACCTGGTCCAGGGGTTTTGTTCTTAGTAGTTTTTTGATTAGCAATTCAATTTCTTTGCTGGTAATTGGTCTATTCAGATATTCAGTTTCTTCCTGAGTCAGCCTTGGTAGGCTGTATTTTTCTAGAAAGTTTTTCATTTCTTTTAGGTTTCCAGTTTGTTACCATATAATTTTTCATAGTATTCTCTCATAATTCTTTGTATTTCTGTGGTGTCTGTAGTGATTTTTCCTTTCTCATTTCTGATTCTGTTTATGTGTGTAGACTCTATTTTTTTCTTGATAAGTCTGGCTAGGGGTTTATCTATTTTGTTTATTTTCTTGAAGAACCAGCTCCTGCTTTCATTGATTCTTTCTATTGTTTTATTCTTCTCTATTTTATTTATTTCTGCTTTAATCCTTATTATGTCTCACCTCCTACTGACTTTGGGCCTAATTTGTTCTTCTTTTTCTATTTTCGTTAATTATGAATTTAGACTGTTCTTTTGGGATTATTCTTCTTTGTGAGGTAGGCCTGTATTGCAATATGTTTCCCTCTTAGCACGGCCTTTGCTGTATCCCACAGATTTTGTGGTGTTGAATTATTGTTGTCATTTGTCTCCATATATTGCTTGATCTCTGTTTTTATTTGGTCATTGATCCATTGATTATTTAGGAGCATGTTATTAAGCCTCCATGTGTTTGTGGGCTTTTTCATTTTCTTTGAGTAATTCATTTCTAGTTTCATACCTTTGTGATCTGAGAAGCTGGTTGGTACAATTTCAATCTTTTTAAATTTACTGAGACTCTTTATGTGGCCTAGTATATGATCTATTCCTGAAAATGTTCCATGTGCACTTGAGAAGAATGTGTATCCTGTTGCTTTTGGATGGACTGTTGTGTAGATGTCTGTTAGGTCCATCTGTTCTAATACGTTGTTCAGTGCCTCTGTCTGTTTATTTATTTTCTGTCTGGTTGATCTGTCCTTTGGAGTGAGTGGTGTGTTGAAGTCTCCCAAAGTGAATGCATTGCATTCTATTTCCCCCTTTAATTCTGTTAGTATTTGTTTCACCTATGTAGGTGATCCTGTGTAGGGTGCATAGATATTTATAATAGTTATATCCTCTTGTTGGACTGTACCCTTTATCATTATATAATGTCCTTCTTTGTCTCTGGTGACTTTCTTTTTTTGAAGTCTTTTTTGTCTGATACAAGTACTACAACTCCTGCTTTTTTCTCCCTATTAGTTGCATGAAATATTTTTTTTTCATCCCTTCAGTTTTAGTGTGTGATGTCTTTGGGTTTGAAGTGAGTCTCTTGTAGGCAGCATATAGATGGGTCTTGTTTTTTTTATCCATTCAGTGACTCTATGCCTTCTGACTGGTGCATTCAGACCATTTACATTTAGGGTGATTATCGATAGGTATATACTTTTTGCCATTGCAAGCTTTAGATTCTTGGTTACCAAAGGTTCAAGTGTAATTCCCTTACTATCTAACAGTCTAATTTAACTCACTCCATATGCTGTTACAAACACAATCTAAAGGTTCTTTTTTTCCTCCTTTGTCTTCTTCCTCCATTGTTTATATGTTAGTTTTCATATTCTGTATTCTTTATCTATCCCTTGATTGACTTTGGGGAGAGTTGATTCCATTTTGCATCTGCTTCGTAATTAATTGTTCTACTTTGCTGTGCTTTTATTTCCCCTGGTGATAGCTATTTAGCCTTAGGAATACTTCCATTGATAGCAGTCCTTCAAAATGCACTGTAGAGGTGTTTTTTGGGAGGTAAATTCTCTCAGCTTTTACTTATTTCAAAATTGATAACCCTCCTTCAAATTTAAATGATAACGTTGCCAGGTAGAGTATTCTTGGTTCGAGGCCCTTCTGCTTCATTGCATTAAATATATCATGCCACTCCTTTCTGGCCTGTATGGTTTCTGTTGAGAAATCTGATGGTAGCCTAATGGGTTTTCCTTTATACGTGATCTTTTTTCTCTCTGTAGCTGCTTTTAAAAGTCTGTCTTTATCCTTGATCTTTGCCATTTTAATTATTATATGTCTTGATGTTGTCTTCCTTGTTTTGGGAGATCTGTGCATCTCCATGGCTTGAGACATTATCTCTTTCCCCAGACTGGGGAAGTTTTCAGCAATTACCTCCTCAATGACACTTTGAATTCCTTTTTCTCTCTCTTCTTCTTCTGGTACCCCTATTATGTGAATATTGTTCCATTTGGATTGGTCACACAGTTCTCTCAATATTTTCATTCTTAGAGATCCTTTTTTCTCTCTGTGCTTCAGCTTCTATGTATTCCTCTCCTCTAATTTCTATTCCATTTACCATCTCTTCTAGTACATGTAATCTGCTTTTAAATCCCTCCATTGTATGTTTCATTTCAGATATGGAATTTCTTAATGATTGAATCTCCATCTTAAATTTGTTCCTGAGTTCTTGAATATTTTTCTGTACCTCCATAAACATGTTTATGATTTTTATTTTGAACTTTCAGGAAGATTGGTGAGTTCAGTTTCATTTGGCACTTTTTCTGGGTTTTGTGAGATTTTGGTCTGAACCATATTCTTTTGATGTTTTATATTTCTGTGTGGTGCCCTCTAGTGCCCAGAGGCTCCAGTCTCTGTAGCTGCTCAGCCCCTAGAGTGAGGTTCAGTGTTGCAGGGGAGTGGAGCTTGTGCCCGCAGGGAGGAAAGATCTGTTTCCTGATTTCTGTCTGCCCTGCCTGTCTCCCGTAACAGAGCCAGTGGGCTGAGTACACTGGTGTAAGCCTCTGTGCTTGGCGTCTCTAGATGTTGTAGGTGGGGCCTCCTTCTGGCTAGCTTGACGCCAGAGTAGTGACTGCCAGTTTACGAGCCGGGTGCTGTCAGGCCAGGAGGAAGACTCAGCAAGCTGCCTATCACAGTGGGGGGCCTTGGAGCTGCATAGCCAGCCAGGGGTATGGAGTGCCTGAAGCTCCCCAAAGTTCCTAATCTGCTGGGCAGAGTGCACCCAGACAACTTTGTCCCCTTTTCCTTTTCCTGTGCAGCAAGCTCCATGCAAGCCCCTCCCCTTCAGCAGCCCTCTTGCTCCTAGAAAGCCTCTCAGACTGCCTGCCTTCCCTTGTCCCAGAGCAGCCGGGTGTGAATCCTGTCCTCCACAAATGGCCGGAATCTGTCTCTCAAGCACTCCACCTGTCCCAGCTCCCCATCCTCCAGAGCACCGCATAATGTAGGTTTCTGCTTGCAAAGCAGATCTCCAGGGCTAGTTGTTCAGCAGTCCCAGGCTTCCACCCCCTCTCATGCTACGTTTCTCTTCCTCCCACCAGTGAGCTGTGGTGGGGGAAGGGGTCGGGTCCCGCTGGATCAAGGCTTTCCTACATTACCGTGTTTCGTGAGGTCTGCTCTGTTCATGAGGTCTGTATTCAGTCTGGTGCAGCCTTCTTTCCTGTTTTAGGGTTAGTTGTATTAACTATATTTTCACACTATCTGTGGTTTGGGGAGTAGTTCTCCGTCTTACCTCTCATACCGCCATCTTGAATCTCTTGGAGTGGTTAACTAGTTTTTGACAAGGGAGGCAAAAAGACACAATGAGGAATGGATAAGTCTCTTCAATAAATCGTGTTGGGGA
The DNA here is from genome assembly GCA_032199065.1 of Smutsia gigantea. Taxonomy (NCBI): domain Eukaryota; kingdom Metazoa; phylum Chordata; class Mammalia; order Pholidota; family Manidae; genus Smutsia; species Smutsia gigantea. The sequence goes on from JAVSCE010008643.1 coordinate 118,634, forward strand.
AACCAGACAGCCACTTGCAAAAGAATGATATTGGACCCTTATCTCATTCTATGCACAAAAATCAACTCAGAGTGGATTAAAGACATAAATGTAAGAAAGTGAAACTGTAAAATCCTAGATGAAAACATAGAGAAAAACCTTTTGAAATTGGCCTTGACAATACTTTTTCGGTATGACACCAAAAAATACACAGACAATAAATACAAAAATAAACAAGTGGGACTACATCAAACTAAAAAGCTTCCACACAGCAAAAGAAACTTAGCAAAGTGAAAAGGCAACCTACAAAATGGGAGAAAATATTTCTAAATCATATATTTGATGAAGACTAATATTCAAAATATATAGGGAACTCTACAACCCAATAGTAAAAAAAAATTAAAAAGGGAAATGGGAAAAAGACCTAAATAGACATTTCTCTAAAGAAGACATACAAATGACCAAAAGGTATATTAAAAGTTGTTCACATCACTAATCATTAGGGAAATGCAAATCAGAATTATAATGAGATATCATCCTTCACCTATTATCAAAAAAATTAAAAGATAAACAAGTATTAGTGAGGATGTGAAGAAAAGGACAGACACCCTTATGCACTTTTGGTAGAAATGTAAATTAGTACAGGCACTATGAAAATCCAGATGGAGGTTCGTCAAAATTAAAAGTAGAGATGCCATATGATCCAACAATTCCTCTTCTGGGTATGTACCTAAAAGAAGTGAAATCAATATCTAGAAAAGATACCTGCACTCTCTATTCACTGCAGCATTATTTACAATAGCAAAGACATGATAACAACCTAAGTGCTCATCAACATATGAATAAGGAAAGGTATATACAAACAATGGAATATTATTCAGCCTTAAAAAAGGAGGAAATGCTGCTCCCTGCTACAACACAGAGGAACTTGGAGGACATTATATTAAGTGAAATAAGGCAGACAGAGAAGAGCAAATACTACATGATCCCACTTATATCAGAAATCTAAAATAGCCAACCTCATAGAAGCAGAGAGTAAAATAATGGTTATGAGGGACTGGGGAGAGGGGGAGTCAAGGAGGTGTTGGTCAAAGAGTACATAGTTTGAGTTATGCAGTATGAATATATCCTGGAAATGTACTGTATAGCATAATGCCTATAGTTAAAACTTTGATAAGAGAGTAGATCTAATATTAAATGATCTTATTACACACACAAAAAAAGGGGGAGACATGAAATTTCTAGAGGTGATGGTTATGTTCATAGCATTGTTTATAGTGACAATTTCATGGGTGTATACTTATTTGTATTAAATATGTACAGGTTTTTTATGCCAGTCATACTTCAAAAAACAGCATAAATTATCAACTACCTAGAAAGAAATGTAGTGAAAATTTGCAAGACTTATCTGCAAAAACCTCTGAAATAATTGAGAGAAATTAAAGAGAACAGAAATAAAAGGAATTTGAAATATATTTTCAGAGTTTGGAAGAGTGAATATTGTTAAGATGCAAATTCTCTTCCAACTTAATCTATGAATTTCATGCAATCTTAAGCAAATTTCTATAGTTTTTTCTTCCTATGGAACTGAAAAGCTGATTCTCCAATTTTTATGGAAATGAAAATTTCCAAGAATAGCCAAGATACTTTTGAAGAAGAAGATGTGAGGTATTGTTTTATCAGATATCAAGACTTATTATAAAGCTTTGATAATTAAGACAGTGTGGTGCTGGCATAAAGATTTTTTAAAGCCCCATGGAACATGATGGTGAGCCTAGAAACTAAGATGTCACTTATGACAAAGTGATTTGTCATCATTGATGACAAAGGTAGCACAGTGGAATGGTAGAGGCAGTGTGGCTTTTCCAATAAATGGCATTAGGATAATGAAATGTTTATATAGAGAAATGAAATTGCATATCTAATTCACAGTATACATAAAACCAATTTCACATGGCTTATAAGCCTAATTAATAGGCAAAGCAATAAAGATTGAAAAGAGGATATAGGAGATTAACTTTATTACCCTCAGGTAGTAAAGATTACTCTTAAAGTGATGTAATAGGGTCAGAAATAATAAGAAAGCAAAAATCTACATGGAGCTAGAGTTTGTCTTGGGGATGTATTCTGACCCCTTTTGGTCTACGGCAATGTTTTTCTACCTTTTTTTTTTTTTAACCACAACTCATGTTAACATATATATTTTATGTCTTGACTGAATGTATATACAGCCCAACACACACACACACACACACACACACACATACACACACACACACACACATGTGAAACTGAATTTCACAATACATGTCCTTATCTGTAAGTCAAGTATTTTTTTCACTATAGTCTTCTGAATTAAAAAAAAATCCTGTGTGCAATCCATTAAAATGAACATGAACTACTAAGGAGTTGCCAGTTTAAAAATCATTGGTCTTAAACAAGAATTTTAGCAGGCAACTGAGGTGGAGAAGAGGAGAGAGCTTGTACAGCAAGCAGAGTGGGGGACACAGGACAAGCCTGCAGAGCCTTCTTGGGGGACACCAAATACAACCTCATCTGCAAAAGGAGTGGTAAGGTGATGTGTCTCCCAGGTATGCCTCTGAATGGAGAAGACTTCAGAAAGAATATGTTCAGAGTACTGAAATACCAGTCAATTTAGATTTTTATATTCAGGAAAAAAAGCCTTCAAAAAATGAGTTATTTCCAGAAAAAATTAAAAGGAAGATATATGCTACCATCAGGTCACCACAAAAAAATAATTCTGAAAGATAGATATACCTCAGGAAAATATTTTAACCAAAAAAAAAGGGATGATGAGCTGAAATGATATCTAAGTTGAGGTAAATAAACTATTAAGATAATTCTAAAATGCCACACAATATTAGCAAGCCACAGGGAAGGGAATAATTCAAGCTAAAGCATTCTAAGTTAGACAGTAATCCAGTTTGATTTTCATGCATGTAGCTGTCCAGTATTCCCAACACTATTTATTGAAGAGACTGTCTTTTCCCCATTATATATTTGTGGTTCCTTGACCATATATGCATGGGTTTATTTCTGGGCACTTTATTCTGTTCCATTTATGGTTCTGTTCTTGTGCCAGTAACATACTGTTTTGATTACTGTAGCTTTGTAGTATAACTTGAAGTCAGGGAGCATAATACCCACAGCTTTGTTTTTCTTTCTCAACATTGCTTTGGCTATTTAGGGTCTTTGTGGTTCCATACACATTTTAGGCTTATTTGCTCTTGTTCATTGAAAGTACCATTGGTGTTTTTATAGGGATTGCACTGAATTTGTAAATTGCTTTGGGCAGGATGGCCAGTTTGACAGTATTAATCCTTCTTATCCATGAGTACGGGATTGATTTCCATTGATTTATGTCTTCTTCAGTTTCTTTCATCAGTGTCTTACAGTTTTCACTACAGGTCTTTCACCTACTTGGTTAGGTTTATTCCTAGATTTTTAAAAAATGCAATTGTATATGGAATTGCTCTCCTGATCTCCCTCTGCTTACTTCATTGTTAGTATACAGGAATGTAACAGATTTTTATATATTGATTTTGTATCCTGCAACCTTGTTGAATCCAGTTATTAGTTCTAATAGTCTTTTGGTGGAGTCTTTAGGGTTTTCTATATATAGTATCATGTCATTTGCAAAGAGTGACTGTTTTACTTCTTCCTTACCAATTTGGATGACTTTTATCTTTTTTTTTTTTTGGTCTGGTTGGCATGGATAGTACTTCCTGTACTATGCTGAATAAAAGTAGTGAGAGTGGGCATCCTTGTCTTGTTCCTGATCTTTGAGGAAAAGCTTTCAAGTTTTGCCCTTGAGGATAATGTTAGCTGTGGGTTTGTCATATATGCCCTTTATTATGTTTAGGTGTTGTCTTGCTAATGGGTTTCAGCCCAGGCAAGTTCACCATGGATTCAGTGAGGCAAGGAATGACAAAGTAATGTTCTTGGGGTGAAAGGGTTTAGTACCCAGCTTATTCTCCCGGTGGTAGGTCAAGCACTAGAATTGCTTCTGCATCCAACAGCAGTCTACAGGTCCATAATCCTCCTTTGTTTCTGCCTCCGCACAGAGCACTGGGAAGAGCTCTTTATATAGTGACTCAGTCAATAATAGCTTATTGCCTGTGGTTGTGGAAGCAGTAGCCTAGCAGCAGGCCAGTTACATCATCAGATAGTTTAGGTTCAGGTGAGGATCCTGGCCGTAAGAACTTCAATTTTTCCCACATCAGTTCACTTAAGTTAGCAAAACAATTCAAAAAGGCAGAAGAGGAGAAGGATACTATAACTCATGATGTGAAACAGATGGCACTAATTGTGTAATTTGAGACTGAATAGCAAGCAGTGGTCATCAGTGGCAGCTGAAGCTATTAGCTGATGGGAAATGTTATAATGGACGGTCCTTCTGAGGAAACCTGAAACCAGATTAATATTATTACAAAAAAAGGAGACAGGACCTCCTTATATGAGGCAACAGGAAATACACTCACAACATATATGATATTCTTGCTAAAAATAATGAACTTAATTTAATCAAGACCACCAGTTTACTACCAAGACTATTTTACTACCATTCTATTGGAAATATAAGGGAGAAAAGAACATGGCAAACCACACCCCAGGGTTGCAGTCAGCAAAATCCAGACTGTGGAAAATTTTATAGGACAAACAACCTAGTTTTATAGATATCTTGCAGTGTATAAAAAGATGGAAGGGAAACCTACATAGCGATTTAAGACAAAACCGTACCTTGACTGTGCCTTTTTTTTGGATCCTAATTCCTATAAACAAGCTCTAAAAACATATGATACAATTGGAGTACATTAAATACTGATCAGATATTTGGTGATATTAAGGAATTATTGACTTTTTGATGTGATAACGGTATTATGGTTATGTTTAAAAAATCTGTATGTTTTAGAGATAAATACTGTGTGACTTATGTTCGATGTCTGGGATTTGGCTGAAAATAATTCCATGGGGGAGAGAGCAAAGTGGGTAGGGAAATGAATCACACAAGATGGAGCATGCATTTGTAAATATGAAGCTGGATTATTGGTAACAGTATGTTATATTTTCTAAATTTTTTTTTGATAAGAGATTTAGGAAAAAAATGCATATAGAGGATTTGAATTGTCTATCACATCGTACAGTGACCCATAACCAGCTCTCCAGGGTTGAGTTAAGGTAGGGACCAGGGTTTGGAGAAATGGTCCACAGTGCAGCAGGGCAAAGGCCAAATCAATGGCAGGTATTGTGCTGGTCACAAGTCCCCTGTCTTTGAAAAGCTGTTACATACCAAAGGTTCCCTGAACGAACAGAAAATCTCCAGCAAGAGAATGAGACTGACATGGAATGAATTTTTCAGTAAAACTGAGAGGTTAGGGGAATATGCAAATGCCTATTCAGCCATTGAATTAGAAGGATGCTGCACGGAGGTGGGGGTATGTAACTTCAATTGTGAAGCAAATGAATCACTCATAGGTAAACAGAAGACAATTTGGAAAGATGATCGAATGTATATGCTTTCTAAAGGCACTTGCTAAGATATGTTTACAAGTGGATTCTTATAAAATGTTAATGACTATATATTTCCCTCATTTTTTTTATAATAGTAGAAACAGTTACAAGGAATAAACTGTTTCTGCCAGAACCACTTGAACACCCTTTGAAAACATCATTGTCTTGTCAATGGATTTCAGCTCTGGGCAAGTTCACCATGGATTCAGTGAGACCAAGGAATGACAATGGGTTGTTCTTGGGGTGAAAGGGTTTAGTACCCAGCTTGTAGGGTAGTGCTTCTGGTGATAGGTCTGCACCCAGCAGTCCTCAGGTCCATAATCCTCCTTCGTCTCTGCCTCCGCACAGAGCACTGGGCAGAGTTCTTTATATAGTGGCTCGGTCAATAATAGCTTATTGCCTGTGGTTGTGGAAGCAGTAGCCTAGCAGCAGGCCAGTTACATCATCAGATAGTTTAGGTCCAGGTGAGGATCCTGGCCATAGGAACCTTCACTTTTTCCACAACAATGTTTAGCTGAAAAAGAAAGTTACTAAATGCTACTTACGTAAAATTTTTAAATACACTAAACAATGCACTATGTCAATAGTTCTCAAACTTTTTGGTCTTAGGAACACCTTCTTCAAAATTATTGAAGATCCAAAAAGCTTTATTTCATTTAGGTTATCTTAATATATGCAATTAAAACTGAGAAAGTTTTAAAATACAATAATTCATTTCATCAGGCACCAGAGAAGTTACATCATTATCCATCATGAAGTCTCTAGAAAGTTCCTCTACACTCTGATAAAAGGACAAGAGTAAAATTTTCAAATAATGCCTAGTATAATTATACAAATCAGATTTGAATTTACCATCCCCCTGAAAGTGTCTCTGGGGAAGTTGGGGTTCCTATGGCCAGGATCCTCACTGAACTTAAACCACCTGATGATGTAACTGGCCTGTTGCTAGGCTACCGCTTCCACACCTTTAGGCAATAAGCTATTATTGCGCTATATAGAGAGCTCGGCCCAGTGCTCTAGGTGGAGGCAGGGACGCTAGTGCTCGACCTACTGCCAGGAGAACAAGCCAGGTAATAAACCCTTTCACCCCAAAGAACGTTTTGCTGTCAATTTCTTTGGTCACATTGAATCCATAGTGAACTTGCCCGGGTGCTGAAACCCACTGGCAAGACAGTGTCTATGGGATCCTAGGGGGCCCCTGGATCACACTTTGAGAACTAGTACATTATATGGTTTAGAGATATATTTACATGTAAAGATTTTGTAAAACTCTAAAATCATGCCCTGGCAGGGCCCCCCTTCTATGTTCACGCTAAGCTGTGATGATAAATGACCCCCACATCCTGTAGGCTTACAAGAAAATTTCACTTCATGTTGCATGTCCACCCGATGCAGCATTGTTCCCACGTGCTCCCCACTCCAGAATGCAGGTGGGCAGAGCGGACACTGGGAGACAAGAGACAGTGAAACTGCCTGTGCTTGGAAGAGGCGAGCACCACTGAGGCCCACATGTCATTGGCCAAAGCAAACCAGTGGCCCAACCTGATGTCAGTGAGGTGGAGAAATAATCCTGCTACAGGCGAGGGCAGCAAATACTTCCCACAATATTTAATTACCACACACTAGCATCAGGGTAGTTGTTGGCACTGGGTAGATAGGATGGGGTCATGGTAACATGTGACTTAGTAATAATAATAATAACAACAATCACAGTAGTCATAGTTATAGCTGTAAAAACCTGATTTCTCAGCTAAAAAACAAACAGTATAAGCCAGAAGTATTCTCTTCCCTTTATGACTGCAATTCACCTGATACACTTCTCCACATATTTTAAATAAGTCATGATTGCTGAGCCACAGACATTATGACCTAATATCTAAAAGGGCTGAGACAGAGGGTGGCAATATGCTTATAGGAAAAGAGCACGGCCTTTGGATCAGCATGTCCTGGCTTCAGTTTCTAGCAGGTAAACTTAGGCAAGCCACTTAATGTACCTGTGCTTTGGAATGGGAATCACAATGGTGCCTGCCTTATAAAGTTGTTCATACCTAAGGAGTCAATATATCTAAAGTACTCAGAATAATCCTTAACTTAGAGAAAACACTGCATAATGCAAGCTTTGAAGCAAGACCTGTGATCTTACTCATGGATGGAGAGATGGATAACTTAGGTGACATTTCTTGAGTTCCCAATATTAGTAGGTGTTCCACGCTAGCCTTGAATGACAGAGTCATGAGAGTTTTACTTGCAAAATGCTGTTACTGATAACAATGTTCTAAATCCAATGTTTGGAACAAAATCCAATTTGTTCCAAAATCGTCCAACGTGATACCCATCAGAGAGCTAAAAAGTTACAAAGAAGCCGAAATGCACTATATTCCAGGGAGGGGTGCGTTAATAGTCCCAGGCAAGGTTTCCTGCAGCCGCTTTCATCTGTGGGGCATGGTGGGAAGAAGAATAAACCTGCCATAAGCAAAGAAAATGTGGCTGAGATAAGGAGAACCATCTCAACCTTTAAAGACCCTGTAGGCCAGCATGATGAATTAGAATCAAGAAAAGCACCAAAAGTAGACTAATCTCATACTCCACCAATTCTTTTCTGCAGACATTTAATCTCAAGTAGTGAGTATACATGGGAGGCTGGAGACAGGGCAGAAGGAGAGAGAAAGAGAGAGAAAGAGAGAAAGAATCTATCCTGTGCTGTAGAAAGCTGGGAATGAGATTAAAGTTGGAGTTCTTCCAGGTCATGTGACGCTGAGCAAGTTGATAAGAAAGCCAAGAGATCTTCAGAATCTTGCATCTCAATCCCTAATTGAAAGAGTGGCCTGATACCTACTTCAAAGTATATAAAATCAAAGGTAAACTGAAATTACAGCCTACACCATTACCAGTTCAATTCCCGACGGAAGGGTAAATAGAATTACATTGTCATAAGTTTCTTGTATTTTTAATGAAGTATCGTATTATTTAAAGATAGAATGGGGTAAGTGAAAAATGCCTGATGTGGAAGGACAACAGAAAAATCTGAACACTTTGTAATTAAATAACACTACTCTCAATAATTCATGGGTCAAAGAGGAAGTCCAAAGGAAATGTTAAAAAGCAAATAGAACTGAACAAAAATGAAAAGAAAATCTCTCAAGATGTGTAGGATGCTGCTAAAGCAGAGCTGAAAGGGATTTTATAACTTTAAATGCTTATGTTAGCAAAGAGGAGAGGCCTCAACACAACAATTTAAGCTTCTACCTTAGGGAACTTGAAAAAGAACAAAATAAACCCAAAGTGAGCAGAAAGAAGGAAATCATAAAGATAAGATAAAAAATTAATGAAATTGAAAACAGGAAGTAATAGAAAACATTAATGAAACAAAAGCTGTTTCTTCAAAAATATCAATAAAACTGATAGAACCCTCCAGCAAAACTTACAAAATCAGAGAAGACCCAAGTCAGCAGTATCAGGAAACACAGGGTTTCACTATAGATCCTGCAGCCCTATGATAAAAACAGAATATTATAAACAACTTTACACTCATAAATTTGACAACTTAGAGGAAATAGACCAATTCCTCAAAAGCCACAAATTACCAAAACTTAACCAAGATGAAATAAGTATTTGAATAGACCTGTAACCATGAAATAAACTGATTCATAATTTAAAAGCGGCTAAAAAAGAAATCTACCGGCTCAGATTGTTTCACTGGAGAATTCTACCCATTGTTTATAGAACTGACAACCATTTTACACAATCTCTTACAGAAAATAAGAGAGGAAGCAACACTTTACAGTTCTTTTTATGGGGCTGGTACCAAAACAAGAAAAAGACAATATGATATATGTACACAAAAATATATCTCATGGGTTTTGACACAATAGTCTTCAACAAAATATTAGCAAATTAAATACAATCATTTATAGAAAGAATTTTGTACAATGACCACGTAGGACTTATCCTAAGAATGTAAGGCTCATTTAATATTTAAAATCAATCAACAAGTTCCACCATGGTAACAGTCTAAAGAAGGGAATTACAAAAAGGAATTTGACAAAATCCAACACCCACGGATGGTAAAAAGTCTCAGTGACTTAGGAATAAGGAACTACATGAAATTGATAAAGAGAACCTACAAAAACCTACAGGTAATATCGTACTTAATCATGATAAGCTCAATGTATTCTCCCTAATATCAGGAACAAGGCAAGGATATCTGTTCTTAACACTCATTCAACATAGCACTGAAAGCTTTATCTACTGCAGTAAGACAAGGAAAAGAAAGAAAAGATGTGCAGAATGGAAAGGAAGAAATAAAGCTGTCCCTAGTTGCAGATGACATGATTGTCTTCATAGAAAATCTCAAGGAATATATAAAAAATTAAAAAATAAAGACCTATGAATCATAAGTGAGTTTGGCAAAGTTGTGGGAGATAATATGAACAGAAAATATCAGTCATATTTCTATATACTAAAAAGGAATATGCAGAAACTGCAATTAAAAATGTGATACCACCTATAATCACATCAAAGAAAATGAAGTACTTAGGTATTTAAAAAAAACATACATGATCTGATTGCTGAAAATTAAATTCTTTCATGCCAATGAAAGAATCAGAGAGGACCTAGGTAAGTGCACCATGTCTACACATTAGAAGAGGTAAAGATCAATTCTCTCCAAACTAATCTATAGGTTTAATTTAATTCCCATCAAAATCTCCACAAGGTTTTGGTAGATGTAAACAGCATTATTCTAAAATTTATATGAACAAGTGCCAACCCCAGAATAGCTAAAAAATATCTTGAAAAATAAGAATAAAGTGGAAGAAAACACTGTACCCAAGATTAAGACTTACTATATAACTACAGTAATGGAGACAGTGTGTATTGGCAGACTTGTAAAGCAGAGGATCAAAATAGAATAGACTCTCATAAATATGCTAATCTGATTTTTGATAAAATGTTTTAGTTTTTGGCAAAAGCAACTCGATGGTAGAAGTATAGCCTTTCAACAAATGGTACAGGAACAATTGGACATCTATAGGAATAAAAGTGAACTTTGAATTCAACTTCATATCTTACACAAAAATAAACTTGAAGTAGATCATGATGTAAATTTAAAACTGTATAACTTTTGGAAAATCATAGGAGAAAATATTTAGAATCTAGGTCTAGGAAAAACTTCTTAGGCACAAAAAGCATAATGCATAAAAGATAAAAAGTAAAATTGGTCCCCATCAAATTTTTTTTTGTCTGTAAAAGACTCTGTGAAGAGGATAAAAAAAAAAACAAGCTTCAGACTGGAAAAAAATACTTGCAAAATACATATTCAACAAAGTATCAGTATCTAGAATATTTAAATAAGTCTCAAAAAGACAACAGTAAAGCAAACTACCCAGTTAGAAAAAAAAGGGCAGACATGAATAGACATTTCACTGAAGAGGGTATACAGATGGAAAATAAACACACAAAAAATGTTTAACATCATTATCTATCAGAGAATGCAAAATGAAACCACAATGAGATATTACTGTACAGCTATCAGAATGGCTAAAACAAACAAGAAAGTGACACCACCAAAACTGGAAAGGATACAGTGAAACTGGATCATTCATTCATTGTTAGAAAGAATGGAGCTTTCTTCTTTGTTTACAGCTACTCTGGTAAACAATGTGGCAGCTCTTATTTAACAAATATGCAGTTACTATATGACCCAGCATTTGCACTCTTGAGCATATATTCCAGAAAAATTTTATGTTCACTTAAAAACCTGTACACAAATGTTACAGCAACTTTATTCATAATAGCCATATGCAGCACAGATGTCCTTCAATAGGTTAGTAAACAAACTGGTGCCTAAGTACCATGGAATACTACTGAGCAGTAAGAAAGGAATGAACTATTGGGCTATACAATTTGGATGAATCTCCAGAGAATTATACTGAGTGAAAAAAAAAGCCAATCTACAAAAGTTTACATGCTATGATTCCACTTATATAACATCATTTAAATGAAAAAGTATAGAGTTGGAGTTGCCAGGATTAGAAATGGGAGGTGAGTGTGGGAAGGAAATGAGTACTATAATAAAAGAGCAAAATGAGAGATCCTGTGGTGATAGACCTACTCTGTCTCTTAACAGAAGTAAATACATGAACCTGTACATGCGATAGAATTGCATGAAACTAAATAGACACACACAAACTCACACAAATAAGTACATGTAAAATGGGAAATCTGAATAAGATCCATGGATTATATCAATATGAATTTCTTGGTTGTGATATTGTACTACAGTAAAATTTTTGTAAGATTTTATATTTAGGGGAAACTGGATAAAGGGTACACAGGATCTCTCTGTATTATTTCCTACAAATTCAGGTGAATCTATGTCAGTATTAAACTGTATATGAATTATCTCAAGATACAAAGTTTAATAAAAATTATGTTGTAATAGGCACAATGCTGAGGATTTTTAAGGCAGTAAAATGATTCAGTATGATATAATGGTATATACGTGTCATTATGCAATTCCCCAAACCCGTAGAATGTACAATACTAAGAGTGGCTGTAATTTAAACTATGAACATTGGGTGGTCATGATGTGTCATTGCAGTTTCACTGATTTTAACATATGTACTGCTGTGATGTGGGAAGGTGGTTGTGGGGACGGGTGTCTATCACAGGTAGTTGTTCTAACAACATAATGGAATTAAACTAGAAACGAATAGCAGAAAAATAACAAAATTCTCAGCATATTTGGAAATTAAACAATACACTTCTGAAAAATAAGTAAATAAGTCAAAGGAGAAGTCTCAAGAAAAATTTAAAATATTTCAAATTAAATGGAAATGGAAATTATCAAAATTTGTGGAACACATCAAAATAGTACTTAGTGTAAAATTTATAGTGTTAAGAACTTATATCCTAAAAAAAGAAAAATTTTAAATCAGTTTCCATCTTAAGAGACTAGAGACAGAAGAGCAAATAAAGGAAAATAATTGAAATAATAAAGATTAGAGCAGATATAAATGATATGAAAAATTGGGTAAAAATCAATGAAACCAAAGCTGGCTCTTTGAAAGATCAGTGAAGTTGATGATATTGTACACAAAGTGACCAAGGTAAAAAAGGGAGAAGACACAAATTGCCAATATCAGGAATGACTTTAAGACTTTAATATCCACAGACATTCAAAAACTAACATAAGAATGCTGCAAATGACTATACCCATACATTTGACAGCTTAGATTAAATGGAACAATTACTGAAAGGCACAAACTACTAAAACTCACTCAAGAAGTAGATAACTCTAATAGCCCCAATATCTTTAAAGGAAGTAAATTTTTAGATAAAACTTATAAAAGAAAGTTTTTTATTCAAAGAAAAAACATACAAGCCTGGGAGTTTCCACTGGTGAATTTTATTGAACAACTTAAAGCAGAAATAGTGTTAATTCTACACAATGTCTTCTAGAAAATATAAGAACAGGAAACATTTGTGAACCTTACCAAGAGGCCAGCATTACCCTACTATCTCTTATGAACATGGACATGAAAATCCTCAACAAAATATCTGCAAGTCAAAGTAAGCAGGGTATAAAAAGATATAATACATCACAACCAAGTGAGGCTTATCCCAGGAATGCAATGTTGGTTCAATATTCGAAAGTAAATCAATATCTGTCATATTAACAGAGTAAAAAGAAGAAACCGTAAGATCATCTCAGTAGTTGCAGGAACATATTCTAAGCCCAACTATCCATACAGCATCCTCCCCAGAATGATTTATATAGGGCACCAGTAGAACGAGCCATTGTCCTCTTGCAAGGTCCCAAGGCCCTTTCTGGCAGCACCCATTGCAGACAAGTGGAAGAAACAAAAGGCATGGACATGTAGTAATGTCATTTATTTGTTATACTCACCTGATTCATATCATAAGACAGGCAAGAGATGAGAAGTACCCACAGGCTCTCTTGATGCTTCAGGCCAATGTAACAATTTTACACATGCCTCAAATCATCCCTTCCTTTGCATCACAGTCCCTCTGCAAGTTCCTTCCCCCACAGTGGCATTTCCTGGCTCTGGCTGGCTCTGCTTCTGTTTCAGTTTCTCTCATTTGCACATAGTCTTTCATGTTTCAGGGTTATAAGCACAAGGACTCAATACCAGGACAACTGAGAGAAAGAGACAGGTCTTGGTCTTGAGTGGACCATCTGTTCTTCTCAGGAAAAGTTGCACTGTGAGCTTCACTCATTTCACTTTTTCTTTTTTTCCCCCCATCTTTTGGTTCAATTTACTGAATGATTTCAGCATATGACCATGTACCATCCCAGGTCGAATCTCCCATCATTCCTTTTACATGTGTGTTTTCAGTTCTGACGGCTTTATACCTCATGTCTGAGATCTGTTGTTTTGCTAACACTTTTTCTTTTATTTCTAACTCCATTTTTAACTGTCTTTCCAGAAGGGCAGCTGTCTTCACGATAGTCGCTGTAGTGACGTCCTTCCCATGAAGCTCCTCTGCGAGGTCACGGATCCCATGCCTCGTCCTTTCCCTCTCAGAGCTGTGGCACTCGTGCTCCTGACAGAGTTGGCTTCTTATCTTGTTCAATTCGTTTTCATGATTTGGTTTATCTGGGGTCACTGAAAACACCTCTTTCTTTTTCCTTTCTGGTTCTTTACTAGGAGGTGCATAAGATGATTCAAGACTTTTTTTTTCTTGAGCATTTTGGCGCTCTCCTATTCTTAATAATTATGCAACTGCAATCGTTGCATTTCTGTAATTCTCAAGAGACCGTCACGTGACTGCAACTCACTTTCCACCTCAGAGAGTCCTGCTTCCACGGCCTGGCGCTGTCTTTGGTCCATTTTCAGTTCTTGTAAGAGCTTCTGATTTTCATCTTCTAGCTTATTCCTGCTTAATGCTATTCCACTCACAGCTGATTTTAATTTTTCAATAATGAACTCATCTCTCTCATTTTCACAACTGTGATCTGGTTCACAAATCAGCAAAGGAGTTTCAGAGCCGCTGACTCCTGTGCACTGTTTCCTACCATGTGGTTGAGTCTGGTAACTTTGTGCCTGTTTCTCTCATGTTTGGTTCAAGTTGCTCAGTTCAAAGGGTATTTCTTCTTCAGGGTGCGGTAATTTTCGTCGAAATTTGTTTTGTTTCATTTGGTATAATTTCAGTTTTTCAAAGCTGTTCTTTAGTTTGGAAAATTGAGCTTTCAGAGTTTGTAGTTGACCTTCATAATTCTGAGTCATTGCTAAGTTACATTTTTCCAGACCGTCCAGCTTCTAAGTAATCCCACCTCTTGACCTTTCTGATCCAGACAAGGTTGTGCCACTTGCCAACTCTTGATCCTGAAAATCTAATCGTGTCTCCAAGGCCCGCATCTTCCTTTCCCAGTCCAATTTTTTGTGGCTTACCACGATGTCAATTTGTTCCATCAGTTCCTGAAGTTCAGCCTCACAAGGAGAAGCTCCCGTTGTATTATGTGCTTTGTCCTCCATGTCAACAATCTGCTGCATCTGGTTTATAGTTCTTGAATTTTAATCTGCATCGCGCCGCGCTCTCCGGGAGGTCCGCGGCCCCGGGAGCAGGCACGCCGCGTCCCGCCAGCCCTGCCCCTCCGAGGGCCCCGCCGCCCGCCGCCGCGCTCCCGCCGCGAGGCCTCCGAGGCCGCTACGGGCTCTGCAGCTCCGCCCGCCGCGCGCCCGCCCGCCACCGCTGGTCGCCAAGGGGACGCGCGTCGCCGGGCCCCCGCCGCGGGCGGCCTGGTGGGGCTCCCGGGTCTCGCCGCCCCGAGACCGAGGCTCCCGGACACCACCTCTCTCAATCATTTCACTTTTAAGAACGCAATCACGTTAACTTTTTGTACTTCCTTTCCTTAATTTGTTGAAATGACCGACTTCATACATTCTCAGTCTCCTCCAAAAGTCTTTTGTGCCACTGAATGAATAACCGATTTTTGGTGAATACAGTCAAGCCTTCCAGTCCTTCCGAGGCACTAACAGAAGGTTATATAGCCATACTTTTGGGTTTTCTCTGGAGCATGCATTCCTGGCAGTGAATCCCTCTTTTGTGGTAGTTTTTACTATTTGGATAGGCTGCCAGTTTCCCAAATCATTCACTCCATTTCACTTTTTGCTTAGCAGACTCTTCCCTTCATTCATGTCTCCCTTCTCACATTTTACTATAAGCAGCAAGATGAAAATAGGCTGCCCCTTCAACAGTTGGTTTGGGACTCTGTCAGCTAAATGATCAAGTTCTGCTTTCTACATAACTGCAGAACATAATTTCACTAAATACTTAACAGAGATCCTCTTCCTTCAGTTTCTAATAACGTGTCCTCACTTTTTTCTGAGCCATCGCAGACAGTATTCTCCCAGTCCAGTCTGTGGGCTCTCACCAGCAGTGACCCTTCAGTCTGTATTTCTTAAATACGGTGACTTAGGTATTCTTTAAGTGAATTTAGGATTTTTCTACATTGCTTTTCACCTGAGTCCTCACTACCAGAACCTTTAGCATTCATCCCTCTATAATAGTCTGTTCAAAGCAACCTAGGCTTTTACTATCATGATCCTCATAGTTCTTCCAGGCTCTGGCCACTGCATGATTCCAGAGGTGCATTCACATTTTTAGATATTTGTTACAACCGCACCCCACTTACAGGAACTGAAATCTGTGTTTGTATCATTTTTTCTGCTGCTGTTGTAACACATTCACAGGTGTAACATCAGAAGGGAGGGAGGATCCTGGAGACCAAAACCCTGCCCACCACACTATTACTCCTACTGGGACCCAAGTCAGAGCTCTGAATATGCAATTATAATTAACTAAAGCTTAATCTGAGACTATGCAGAAAGGAGAAAACAGTGATGCAGCATCTCCCATATGGCAAAAAGGGAACCCCACAGATGTCTGCAGGCCATCAAGATGCTCATGAAAACAGAGGCTGGATTAGATGCACCCAGCAGTCAAATACTCAGACAGGAATATTAGAGGAAAGAGTAGAGAAATCCACTCAATGATTATACCAAAGAGGATAGATTACACTGAATATGCGCCTTCATTCCAAAGAAGATAAACATATATGCATGCACGTGCTTCCATATGCACACACACACACACAACACACCAACCATGCACACACAGATATCCGAAGGAATTTTTTTACACTTCAAGTGGGTCTGTTAGCTTCCGTGTGTGGCATCTATTTTTGGATCTCATCACCCTAATGAAAGTATTGACAAATGCTTCACAGCCAATTACTGTGTGCCAGATAAATGCATGTATTTATTCATGATGATTAAGAGGGAGCTCATTTCACCATAGTCTAGCAGAGTTTAAAATACAAATGAACTGACTGCCGTAAAGACTGCCCTCTTCTGAGCCCAACCTGAGGAAGATGCCATTCTGAATACAGCTTCTTGTCCAGTCCTATTTAGCATGAAATCACTCTTCTGTGCCTTCAAATACTGGTGTGAGGATAAGATGAAGCAGGAACCGGACGGATACCCCTCAAAGAAGGGGGCATGCACTCCCTTCATCTGAGAATCCCAGACCCCAAATCTATTCTACCTTCTGGGTTTTCCTTTTTCCAAATGGCTGTTACCCTGGTGCCATCCCATTGAGCTACATTTAATATTTATTTCTCTACCAGCAGAAGGAATATATTCACACAGAAAAGATATCCCTGAATAAATCTACTTTTGAAATTCTCTACTGCGAGATAAATTTTAAGCAGTGATGTGTACTTATGGAAATACACATCTGTACCCCATCTTTGTTGAGGTCTGTTGACAATTCCCAATACACTTTGCACCAAAAAATCTTCCTTTCATGACATCATTATTTTTCATTTTATCTAGATGAATGAGCAGATCATGAATGAATGATCTAGGGAATAAGCAGCCTTGCCTACCATGTGCTTTGTGTTGCTTCCTCTGACTGGCCTACTGGACCAGCTCACCCAAAATGGTGCATGCTCTCCCAGACCCATGAATATTCCACAATTGCACATAGCGGAGTCTTAACATCTTCAGGTTCCCAAAATGTGCACACTCAGCCTCGGTTGTCAGTGTTTTGAAGATACCAGATTTAAGCCTTTTTCAGCAGCTGAATGGCAGCTGCTTTCACCAGGGCTTTGAGGAGCCCTTAGGGCTCGACAGGGCTGCTGGCGCATCCTGCTTTTGGTCTCCCAGACTGGAAACCTGTACTGCGTACAGCCTGTGGACTTGCTCAGAATCTGGCCTCCCTACACCCAAGTTCTGCAATGTTTGAGAACTCTGAGAGAAGAAGGTGATAGAAAAATCATAAAGTTAGTACTTAATGTGTGATACTATATAGCTAAAATATTTTCCAAATGATGTGACTATGTTTTGGCTGTGGGGGAGGTGTTGAAGGGTCTTGTCTTCCTTCTGTCCTTTCTGCAAAAATAGTGAATGATGGACTTGGCAGTGAACTTCACCAATAAGGGGAGAATATAGAACGGGATTAGGGTCAAGATGTAGAGGTAATTAGTTAATACCATTTTTTTCTCTTTTGCTTTATGACATATTAGCAAATATTTTATGACCAAAATATAAAGTGTTTTGCATACTTACAAATATGTACACATTTGTATGTTAAATGCAAATATGTATATAATAAATAGTGTTTATTTAAATTAAGTTATTACTTTTTTAACACAAAATAGTTAACAAACCAATTACATTCAATTGAATCATCTAACACCAGTGAGAAGTTCTGGTTTCTTCCCATGTAGACCCAAGGTCTTGTCTGGCTCTTTCCTCAAGTGAGCACCTGAAGTGGGGTTTGGAAAGCAGTGGCATCCTGGAAGATATGTAACCTGTATAAGCTCAAATGTCTCATTCCAACATGGGAACTGCACCGTCAGGACCAGAATCAGCACATGAAACAGGGCCGTCAGTGCCTGCTCAAAGCAGACTGCAACCGGGGGTCAGTAGCTATTGGTTATATTAATGGTGTGTTTAGTAATGTAATAGTGGGAACCTCTTACATGATTTTGTTTTCAGAGATTTCCATTTTAACAGCCTTTTGGGCTTCACTCCTTCTCTATTTCTATTGTGTTAGAAATTAATATAACTTATCTCACTGGTGGTGAGTGGATATTCGCTATCTTCTGTTAAAACTTTCTCAGGGAAGACAAAGCTGTAGAAGCTTGTAAGCACTTGTCTTGCAGACGGCCTAGGAAATACCCAGTACTCTCTGAGATTTTCTGCTAACATATTCCCCGCTGCTTTATTATTATTTTTTCTTTACAAATCTCAAGCTTCTAATTTCCCAAACAAAACTACCTGGTGTGACTCACTTCCTTGTGCCTACAAGCGTTGAGAAAAGCCCTCCCTATTAACAACCAAACAAAAGGTAAGACGATTGACGCTTGTTTCAGGAGTCACGGGGCAAGATGAGGTTTTATGCCCAATTTGCATTGAACTATAATTCTTCTTTACAGAGTCTCTATGCTGTCTGCAGGTCACACTTACAGAGATCGCTTTGTAATGAATGGAGTCATGATTCTCTCCGCCGTCGGAAAGCCCTGGCGCTGCCCAGCATTTCACACCATTAATTGCTGGGCAGGAAATCATCTTCATTATGTGATTTGCATTTTACAGATTACAACCCATCACATCCAACATAGCCGCAGTTGTTTTTCTTAACAGGCAGGCAGATATTGTCACTTTGAAAATATGGAAGCTGAGACTCAGAAGAGCTGCCTCACTCAGGGTGAACTGTATGTTCATAGTTAACACAGTGACATCCAAGGACACAGATAAGTGTTTAAAGCCCCAAATATATGATTGATGCATAGTAAATCTAAAATACATAGTATAGTACATAATTATACTATATGTAAATTAATTATGTATTATACATTAATATTTGCTAAGATCTTAATATATTGAATATGTTTAATTAACATATTAAATATATTTAAGTAACATTAAATATATTTAATTAACATGTTAAATATATAATATCTAATTGATACATTAAATATATAAAGTATAAACAGTAACACACTTAATATTAACTGTATGTTATATTAAATATCAAGTATATTAAGATATAATCATCACAATATGTAATATATCACATAAATATCAAATACATATTTTATATAATATATTTATTAATATACCAATTATTAATATGTTACTATACAATATCGATGTGTATGTGTTAATATGTAATATATTAATATATGTCTGATATATGAAATTTTTGTATATTACTATATATAATTATATATAACATGATATAAAATAAATGAAGTATAACATAGATATAGAGTAATTTTATATATTTTATATAACATATATTACATATTAATGTATATAATATATAATATATAACTGTTATATAGTAAATTAAATTAATTATGTATTAATATACATCAATATAATCTAATAACATGCTTATATCAGCTAGTAACTGTTATATATTACTTATTAATACATTGTGAATAATACTAATTATAATAAATTATTAAAATAAACTGCTAATTATGTTAGTGCATATCCTATTAATATAAAACATATGTGAATTAATATGTACATTACTATTCTCTTGACAGCAATGAAACCACAGGAGAGGAGATGAGGGGTCTCACATGCTCCACTGCCCTTCTCGGTTTCGGCCTTCTGCCTTAGGACTCCCTTGCTCCTGGGCGTCGGTGGGTGGGTGGTGCTGAGTTCATATCAGCTGTAGGCTGACCGAGGGAAGGAGTGTCAGGCTGTGGCTTGAGGGGCTGAGGGTAGGTTGGTGCTTTCTGTGTGCAGAGGGGAAATCCTCAGGATATGAAATACTACAATACATGGGCCCAAGAAGAAGTCTCCTTTACTTTTCCCCTTAAATTTGGAATCTTTTTATTTTTCATGCTTAATATCCTTTTGTTTCTTTTTTGTTATTTCGAAATTTTTAAATGACTGTTTTGGGCTGAACCGTGACCTCCCAAAATTCATATGTTGACATCCTAACCCCCAGTAACCTCAGAATGTGTTTGGAGGTAGGCTCTTTAATGAGACACTTAAGTGAAAATCAGGCAATTAGGATAGCCTCTAACACATTATGACTGGGGTGCTCATAAGAAGAAATTGTAGCACAGACATCCAGAGGAAAGACTATGTAAAGACACAGAGAAGGAGGCTGTCCTCAAGCCGAGGAGAGAGGCCTCAGGAGACACCAACACCTTGGTCTCAGACCTGCAGCCTCCAGATCTGTGAGAATATAATTCCTGTTGTTTTGGCCACCCAGCCTGTGGTTCTTCGTTATGGCAACCTTTGCAACCTAACGCAATGACCGTCATCAATTCAATATTCCTGCAAATTTTATAATGTAGAGATTAGACTCCACTTGCATAATTCAGTTCTTAGTAAATATTTTATAAGGAGAAATATGTGAAAAGCTTAAAGTATTAGGGAGCTCACCAGGCTTCTTACCCTCACCCCCGTGGCCCTCCAGCCTGGTCTAGGACCCTACTGCATAGGTCACAGTATGGAGCAGAACGTGGCAGGGCTGGACCTCACCTGGCAAAGGGGAGAGTTCCCTCATTAACACATCTAGAAACAAAGTCATCAAATCCTCATTTATCAGAGAACATTGGGTTACAAAGAATACTCATCCATGACTTGACCCAAAGCAGCTGATGCCCACAATCGCTGGGGTTTTGCATTCACAGCAAGAAAATTCACTCCTGCGCCAGAAGCCTGGGGACAGGGCTCAGGTCTGCCTCCTTGGCTGTCTTTTTGCCCACAGAGTGATTCGAACGGAGAAGGAATGGGAGTGGTGGGAACCATTACAGCACATCTACTAATCTCTATGCCGTTGGGAATTAAATCAGACTCCAGTGTCTTAACCGTTTCAGTCAAATAATGTGGGTTTGCAGAGCTGTGGCCTCCCAACAGCACAAGGCCCAGACAACACAAGCCCAGGGCGGAGGCCAACACTCACTTAAGGGACCGGGAGGACAGCCAGAGTGCCGCTTGCATCTCCCCAGCTCCCCAGTCAGACGGCGAGCTTGAGAGTGAAGGAGGACAGACAGAACCCCGGGGTGGCCGCTGAGCCCTGGACAGGCAGCAGCCACTGGGCGGGGCTGGGGCATGGGCTTCATGCCGCGAGGCAGAACACTTGCCTTAGAAGAGAGTGCCTCAGGACTCTGCTGCAGACTCCCTTCCCCATCAGGCTCCTGGCCACGGTCCTACTCCACCCCAGGTGTCTTCCCCACATGGTGGCACTGGAGTGACAGCACTGAAGGCCCCACTCAACCTGCCAACACTCCCAATTCCTAAAATCCCAATGGCCCTGTGGTCTCAAACCCTCCCCGCTAACCTGTTCCGGTCTGTCTCCTAAGCTGCACCCAGCACTCTCTCTGGGCCCCACTGGTGATTCATAGCCTGTCACCCCACACACAGAAAGCCCAGACAAGAGACCTGCTCCCTAGAGTTCACCAAAATGGCCCTCTGGCTTCTGCTCTTGGACAGCTCGTTTCCTGCTCTCAGCTGCCTGCCTACCCCTAGCCTTCTAGATATTTGACTTCCTCAGCACTGCTACCCACATGACTCTGTTCAGCTCAGCCTGCTGTATATCCACCCTCAGTCCCAGCTTGAGTCAGGCTGGACCTCTAATCCAAGAACCCCCTTAATTTTTCTCTCTCTATAGCCTCAAGGAAAATACCCATGAGCACCAAAATGTCACTGAGCACAGAAGGAGCCTCCCCGGGGACAGTTATCCCAGCTTCTCTGCCTGAGAAGGGGGATCCAGACAGCCCTGGCTAACCACTTTCCCTCTACACCTCTGCCCATGCTGTTTTTGTGCCTGAAACATCATTAGCAGGTTCTCTGTGCCCTTTCACCCCTGCTGCAACACTAAAAGTACCCTGTCCAGGGCCCCAGCACCTGCTCTCAAGGAACATTCTATTCTCCCTCCCTTGACCACTTCTACTGCACGTGAGGGCCTGCCACACCGCTGCAGCTGTGTGTGTGTGAGTGTGTGTGTGTGTGTCCTGCTTCTACCTGAAAGCACAGTCAGTGGCACACGTTGTCCCGGCCTTCATGTGCCCTTAAACGTTGAGTAAAATGCTTGACAGGTACCTTCAACCTGGGTAAATGTTCACCACGTGAAGTCATGACCCATTTGTTGTATGCCTGGGGAGAAACAACATGGGGCATGTCTGCCAGCCACACGGCGGTGCCCTCCACACGCTGGGACATTCTTCGCTCTGGGAAATGCAGCCCCTCCTTCTGGTGCTTCCGTGTCTGGCCAGGTCAAAGTGGGTTTCCAGCACAAACCACAGGTCAGTCTCATTCTTTCTATCATGAGCAACCTGTACTTCAAAACACACCAACTTGCATGTGGGGCTGCTCCCGTGTTCCTTTGTTTATTTGATTTTTCTCTTTGGTTTATATGAATGAATTTTGTCTCCCCAGTTACAAGTTCCTCACCAGGAAGGCCCATAACTTCAACTACTATATTTATATTTTATCAGTATTTGGTTATTCAGTTCTTGATTTTTCTTTCAAGGAATGTCTGTCTGAATGACCCATCTCAAAAGCAGCAAAATTCAACCTGAAAGAAAGATCCAGCAGGGAAAGAGTAAAGTTCATCTGTGTCTAGTGTTTTCTGTGTGTCAGGCACTCAGAGATCCACAAATGTTAACCCATTTCATTCCAGTCAACTTCGTGGGGTATCTACTGGTATCATGCCCAGTTTGTGCATGAGGAAACCGAGGCAAGGATGTCCTCTCTGAACTTCCCCAAAGTCAAGCCAGCACCCACATTCCCAGCCACTTTGCACGGCTCACCACCCAGGTGATCAGCTGAGGTTTAGGCACAGAGCTGGCACAGTAAGGGTGGGGTACCAGGAGAGCTCCTCCCTGGCTCTCCAAGGAGTCATAACTCCCCCAGGAAATGAGGAGCTAGAGGGTTTCTGTGCCTGTCACCTTCTTTTCTACATGTGTAGGGGATTTTTTATCTCCCAGTTAGTGATCAGCCAGGGCAAGATGTAAAATGCTGCGCATTGTGCTTGCTGAACTCAAGGTACCAAAAGACTCAGTGAAGCGGAGAGCTAAGAGGACTCATTTCCTTCTTGGTTCCTTAGAATCCTCTGTGCAGGCTGTAGAGTCCCATAAAGGAGCTAAGGCTCCTAAGTGCCAGCTCCACCTTGTGAGCTATGTGAGCGGCGGCCTCAGTCTCCTGTTTGGATGACGCAGCCACAGCTGACAGCCTGACTGCAACCCCACAGGAATCCCTGAGTCAGAGCCACCCAGACAAGCTCTCCCCAGATCCCGACCCAGAGAAACTGTGTCGGTTAATAAACATTTGTTGTATTAAGCTGCTAAGTTTGGGGGTAATTTGTTACACTAAAGTTGATAACTAGTAAGATTATGGATTTTTGTGATTATTGCTTATGTTAGATTTTAGATTCCATAAAATGGTGACTCAGGTATATCATGTTACATCTGGCACTGTGCCTGAAACCTGATACGTCCTCCAGAAATGTTCATTACATATGGGAATGAGTACATAAATTTATGATCAAAGTCAGGGCTGATCTTATTCTTCACACATTTAGTTAGAACCTAATTGAAGTCAGGCAATGGAGCTAGGCTCTGGGACATGTCTGAGTTGGGGTCCCCAGAGGTCAGCTCTGAGATAAGGTTGTGAGCTGCCTCAGTCCAGGCTGTGGAGCTGGGTGCTCACTCAGAGCTCCCTGCCAGCTTCTCTGGTTGAGGGCTGCTTCAGAGTGTGCACCTGTCACCGTTTCTCACTGGCCCTGAGAGTGGGTCCGGGCACACTCCCAACAGGAGAACACGAGTGCCCAGGCTGAGCCCCACAGGCATGGGCAAGCAAGCAGCCTTTGGCATAGGTGGGCACCAGCAGTGTCTGCCATGGGGTGACACAGAAAGCAGATGCTCATCTCTTAAGGAGCTCAGACTGTGGTCAAAATAGGGACTCTGATTCTAATAGAAAAGTAGAGACAAACAATATGAATGAGTTTCTGGAGCCATGAGTGCTTTCACTACCCAAGGGGTTGAGGAAGTCTTCACAAGGGTGAGTGAAGCTGCAGAATGAGTGAGAATATTCCAGGAGGAGAACGGGGTGGGGTGGGGTGGGGGTGCGGGGAGGGGGAGCAGCTCATCAAAGGCACAGAAGTGAGAGGGCACGTTCCGTGTCAGGAATGGGAGATGCCCACTGGGACCTTGGGTCTCAGTCTTGAGGGAGCCGGTAAAAGAAGATAAGCCTGCAACCGAGGCCTCTCTAGCTATGGAGGTTGTTTCCTGGCAGCAGACGGGCCACCACTAGTGGGCAACCTGAAGCTTTTGTGAGGATTAGAGTCCACTCCCTACATCCCTAACCTTCCCCACACGCCCAACAGTCCCCAGATTCCCAACATCCCCAGTGTTCCCAGCATTCCCAACACCCCAGCATTCCCAACATTCCCAACACCCCAGCATTCCCAATGCCCCCCCAATTCCCAGCATTTCCAGTGTTCCCAACATTCCCAACATTCCTAACTATCTCAGTCCTCCCAGGAATCAGCACCATGTGCCAGATATGAGATACAGGCCTCAGAAGCTGAATAGATAGGAGCCAGCCCCGCTGCGCTGAATGAAGACTGGGGGCTTCCCAGTCTGTCTTTACAATTGCTGGGCAACTGACACCCTGGCCTATATGTGGAGATTGTTATGAACTGAGTGTTTCATCTTACAAAATGTCATATATTGAACCCCTTGCCCCCAATGTGATGGTGTTAGGAGATGAGCAGGGTTAGATGAGGTCATAAGGTTGGGACTCCAAGAAGGGGCTAGTACCCTCATAAGAAGAGGCACCAGAGAGGTGCCTGGTCCAGAGGTGCTGGACCTCTGGAGCACCAGAGAGGCTCGCTCTGCCATGTGAAAACACAGTGAGAAGGCAGTCTGCAAGCCAGGAAGAGGGCCTTACCCAACCCAACCATGCTGGCAGCCTGATCGTGAACTTCCAACCTCCAGAACAACGAGAAATAAGTATCTGTTGTTTAAGCCACCCATTTTGTGGTGTTTTGTTATGTCCACCTGAGTGACTAAGACAAGACTTTGCTAGAATGTTAGTCTTGGAGAGGCAGAAACTTGCCTTAAAAAGCAGAAGCCAAGGGGGTGAAGGATGCCTGTTCTCCCAGAAGCCAGAGCATAGGTTCTGAACAGGCCAGGCCCATGGGACAGCGTCTGCAGAGAACTTAATGGTGCGGGGCAGCTCTGAGGATACCTGAAACATCATCATGGACCCCTGATGAAGTGGGGACAACCAAGGGGTCAGATAATGAATGAAGGCCTGGTCTAGGCCTCTCGCAGAGGACATTGCAGGAGCTATGTGACTAAGACGTGCAGAGGACTCCTGGTTCAATGCATATCCATTATTGTCTTTTCATTATTTGCTAGTGATTTTTGGGCTTCTCAAAAAGGATCCCCTCTCACATAGGGTAGGTGATTTTGATCTCACCCAGTTCTTCTTAACTAAAGACGTGCTTCCTTGGAAAATTTTTCCTGAGCCTCCACACTCATGCTGAGCTGCACACCAGAGGAGGTGAATTGCTATCACCCATTCCTTTAGATAAGATCATTTTTTTGTGTGGAGTTTTATAAGTACAGGAGAAGAAAATTGTTTTCAACATTATTATTCTAGTTTGAAAGTCTAATGGATTTATTGTTTTCTGTCATAGGAATAAAAAATTATGACAGTTTTATGTATCTTTCTCTGCAGTTTCCATAGCAGTAAAATATTCACTCAATAAGGACATTTACAATTTTTTCAACTGCAGGTAAGCTTACATCTCTCTGAACTTTAAAGCCTTGGCAATAAAGCTTTCTCCCAACTATATCTCTGTTTTTTTATGTGCTTAAAATGTTCTATAAAGGGTAAATAAAATAGAATAGCAGGGAATGAATCTCTAAGTCCTCAAGAAATGTTGCTTTATGTTTGTATGGCATAATTTATTTAAACCCCCTTTCACTGGTAGCAGAAATGAAACTTCAGGTAATCGAGCAGCCCCCGCCTCCTACCCCCACATGCCTCTTTCCATCTTCCTCCAAGTTGTGGTTGCTTACTGGATTGTTCCTTGGTGCCATGGCTTCAGGGGTGAGTGGGGATGGGTGTCTGTCCTCTGTCATGTCACATGTCTACCATTCACTGAAGGGTGCATCTTCACAGCTGTCAGCCACCCGTCACTTCTAACTGCAGAGCCCCTTCAGTCCAAGCTCCTCCCAGCTACTTCGGGGTATTCTTAGGGACCTAGGAGTAGTCCCTCACAGCCTATGCCCCTCTGGAGCCACAGGACACTGGAGAGTGCCCTTTTGTGTTAGTCCTGACACTGGGGAAATTATTTTACTGCTTCTCAGGCAACACTGGAGTGC
Organism: Smutsia gigantea; assembly: GCA_032199065.1. NCBI lineage: Eukaryota > Metazoa > Chordata > Mammalia > Pholidota > Manidae > Smutsia > Smutsia gigantea. The sequence continues at coordinate 145,545 of JAVSCE010008643.1, forward strand.
AAGGGAGCTCTGTGACGCTTTTATGTGACCACTAGCCTATGTGACCATACAGCCAGGGCCAAGACTACACTGGGGCAGGAGCAGAGCAGTCAGAGATCCTCCAAAGGAGCGGGGTCCCTTATGCGCCTGGATTTGCATCTGGATTCTGCCTCGCCCTCGGGTGATCTCCACCTGTCCTCTCTGCCAGGGCTGTGGTTCGTGGGGGTACACCCTGGGACCTTGCTCCAAATCTCCCTGTCTCCACTTTTCTTCTCTGATGTTCTTCCATCCCTCTCCCAAACCAGGAAAACTTAATCTACTCTTCAGGGTGAGAAAAACTGACTCAAAATGAGCACATGTTGTTTCTCAGAGCTTGACTTTTAAAACTCAGAATGCTTTCATCTCAGGCTTTTGTTTCAGGCTTGAATTTCAAAAGCCTAGTTAAAAGTAGATCGTGAAATGCAAAGTCTCTCTCTCTGTGTCCACTGTGTTGTGTGTGGTACATAAAGGTACTCTGGTTGCTGCCTCAGTGGGGGTAAAGAGGAAGGATACCTGGAAGTCCAGCTATTTCTCTATCAAGATATCCCCCGACTGCAGATGTAAATATTTGAAGGCCATCTGGAAAGGGCTTTTTGCATGTGTCTGACTCGGTGATAACACTAATGATGACTGAGTGTGAACTGCTGATGATCAGGGGCTGGGGGGCTGGCGGAGAGCAGGTTTCATCAGGGGCTGTCGGGCAGTCGGGAGCGTTGTTTCCGGAGGGCCCAGTCCTGACGCCTTCTGCGGTGTGGTACAGGTCATGGGGGATCTTTGCAGAGGGAAGTGGGGGGTCTGGGAGAATTTTGGCTTGGGGATTTCATCACACAGCATGAGTTTAGCCCTCAGTGGCCGCCCTCTATTTAACTTTAATTACCTCCTGAAAAACCTCGTGCTGCCATAATATAAAGAAGTGAGAAAATGGGCTCAGTGGAGGATGAAGGGCAATCATCAGGGTCTCCTTTCCTTAGACACTCTGCAAACAGGTCTTCCGAGACGGGTGTGGACAGTGATAGAGGACAGCCGGTTTACCTGGACCCAGCTCTTCTTAACCTCTTTGCTCTGCCCACGTACACGCAGCCCCAGCCCTCCACTTTCTTCAAATGAAGACATCAAGAGGGATCTCTCTTTCTGCTTATTCCTCCAGAGCTAATCTGATACAATAATTCCTAGTTTAACTACCACTGCTCTGGGGTTGCATTTCCATTGTCCAGGGTTTAGAGTCCCTTCACCTCACTTAAGGAATGATTTCTACTGCAGTTGACGATGGGGTTATCTGGGCTCAGCCCTCGAGTCCCACACCAGGGCTACCTCTGCTCTTTCAGACTAGCATGCAATGGCCAAAATCTTTATGCTGCTCTCTGGGGGAGGAAGGGAGTAATATATGAAGGTGGGCACAGATGAGCTAAGTTTAAAGGTATCTGGGCTCACAGAGTCTGATGTTTGGGAAGGAACGTCTAGGAAGAAAAAAGTCTGAGTGAAGTTATAGAATCTGGAATATACAGAAAGTTCTTAAAATATTAAAGACAAACAAAAATTTGGGTCCGCAGAGTAAGTCTTCAGAAACAGGACATCCTCACCTCTCTGGGGCATTATATGTAACCATCTGTGCCTCACACACACTAATCTGGTTGTTACAAAGCACCAGTCACCAGGAGGCCCTGCAAGGTTTCCTCTGGCTGTTTGGAATTGGGGCTTTCGACCTGGACTCAAGGACATCTTTAGGGACAGTGTCCGCACTGCTTTCTATGGCAGAAAATGCCATTTCCAGAAGCACTACTCTGTACCTACCTATCTCAGAGAACCTGGGCAATTGCTGGGCAGTAGGGACCCCTTTGGGGGAAGGTGAGAAAAAGGGTCTCCAAAAACAGTTCCTAAAATGTGTGCTGGGCATTTTACCTGAAGTCTGGAGGAATGGTTGAATTGCTAGATTTGAAGCAAGATGTTGACATTCGTTCTGTGTAGTCAAGGAATCCAATCTGATGAGAGAGTCAAACATCCTCAACCCATAGAATGATAGATTTGGGAAGGGACTGCAGAAATCTTTGACTCGGACTCTTTCTTGATGTTCAGGACTGTATTAGTCAGCTCAGACAGCCATAAGGAAGTACCACAGACTGGAGGCTTAAAGAACAGGCATTTATCTCTTCACCGATCTTGCTGGGAAGCTAGACATCCCAGATCAAGATGTGGGCAGGTTTGGCTTCTCCTGAGGCCTCTCTCCTTGGCTTGGCTCTCCTTGGCTGCCTCTTTGCTTTGTCTTCATGAGGCCTTTTCTCTGTGTGTCCATCACTGGTGTTTCTTGACTTTCTTATAAGGACACCAGTCACGCTCGATTCAGGCCCCACCCTATGACCTCACTTAATTTCAATTACCTCCTTCAAAGCACTATGTCCAAATATAATCAAATTGGGGGTTAGGGCTTCAATGTATGGATCTGGGGGAGACATGACGCTGCCATAACAGTGCTCCATTGTGCTGCTAAATAATTTAGAGCAAGGAAGTGTTACACTGTCCACTGGCCCCCAAATAATTAAGGGTATGAATATAACGGGTGAGAGAGTGCAGTGAAAAACAATCAGCTCCTCTCTGAGTTTCTATTTCTTAATTTGGAAAACAGGGAAAGTGACATTTATCCTGCATGGATGGGTATTTTTTAAATAATGTTTGCAAAACAGGTACTCAAAAAAAGAGTGGTCATTCTTGTGAGCCACGGGCATCATCTTGGACCCTCCATTGGATCCCAAAGTTCAGTGAAGTCTTTGGCTCCCTTCAGAGAAGCACTTATCTGGGCCATTGCTGCACATGGTGCTATGGGGCTGTGCAACCCTAGATACAACACCAGGCTTGACACCCGAGCCACGTACCAGACACACAGGGGCCTTACACATGCTGTCCTTCCTGTGGGAATGTTATAGGGACTTCCTGTGTGATTCTGAACCGTCTGACATCCCAGGAGGACCAAACCCACTGGATGTTTCACCATGTCTGCCGATATTCTTACATAAACCTCTTCGCTTGTGGTCTACTGAAAAGCTCTTGCTTTACCTTGCAGCCTGAGAAAAAATATTTTTATTAAAAATAAAGAGAGATAGATAGACAGCTTCCATAATAATGAAGAGGGCTATATAAGGGACTTACTTAAAGTTGTAAACTAGAATGGATTTTATGGAGCTTCTGTGAAATTCATATCATTGGGGGAATGTTCTACTAGGATCTGGGTTCAAGGAAAAGTCCAGGAAGGAAACAAAGCAGAAAAGTCTGTGTGGGGCAGTGGTGGCGGTGGGGAGCTAGGTTAGCTGATCGCAGTGATAAAGAAGACTGAACTATGGAGCAGGGAAAACTACCTCTGGGAACAGAAACAGTCAACTTCAGCTTCCAGACAAAATAGAGTAACAATGTATAAATTTACTCTCATGCTCAAAACAACCAAAAAAGTAATTGAAATAAGTGAATCAATGATATTAAGCCACTTGCCTTTAGCAAAGGATAGCAATCACTGAGACATGGGAAGCAAAAAAAATGAGCCCTGCAGTTGCCTTGTTTTCAGGCTACCACCCAGAGAGGCAGAATTAAGACAGAGCCCAGAGGACTCCTTGAATTGAATTGAGGAAATGGATTGAGATTGCAGGAACACAGGGCAGATAGAGTACATGTGACAGACTACCAGAGAGGAGAGAGCTGCAGAAGTTCCTCCTGAGTAGTTAGCAGGGTATGGTCAAGGCATGCATGTGAGGAAACCACTGGAGACGGAGGAAAGAGTGTCTAAAAGGGATCAGAAGAAATAGTGTCTGGCACTCATGTGGGACCAAAATTATATCTGTTCCCACCACTGGACTGGTGGGTAATATATGGGGTATTTGGTAGGATCCTAGGAATGGTCTTGCCTCAGTAGTGGGTAATAATTAGCCCTTTTCTAAACACTAGGTCCTGTCTAGCAAAGCTTAAAAGCAGGACTCTAAAGGATCAAACTGTTTCCACATAACCTAATGGCAAACAGAGTTTAAGAATATTTGTGGGATTATAAATAGTCCATCGCTCAACAAGATAAAATTCACAGTGTCAGAAGAGTACCAGATTCAAGATGGCGGCATGAGAGGTGAGACAGAGAATTCCTCTCAAAACCACATAGTGTGAAAATATAGTTAATACAATTAGCCCTAAAACAGCAACAGGAAAGAAGGCTGCACCAGACTGTATACAGACCTCATGAACAGAGCAGACCTCATGAAACGGGGTAACGTGTGAAAGCCTGGATCCGGCAGGACCCAAGCCCTTCTCCCACCTCAGCTCACTGGTGGGAGGAAGAGAAATGGAGCAGGGAGGGGGTGGAAGCCTAAGACTGCTTAACAGCCAGCCCTGGAGGTATGTTTTGGAGCACAAACCTACACTGTGTGGTGCTCTGGAGGTTGGTGTGGTTGGGGAGCTGGGACAGGCAGAGTGCTTCAGAGACTGAGATTCCGGCCGTTTGTGGAGGATGGGATCCATACGTGGCTGCTCTGGGACAAAGGAAAGGCAAGTGGTCTGAGAGGCTTCCTAGCAGCAAGAGGGATGCTGAAGGGGCGGGATTTGCATGGAGCTTGCTACATGGGAGAAGCAATAGGTGGACAAGGTTGTCTGGGCGCACTCTTCCCAGCAGGTTGGGAACTTTGAGGAGCTTCAGGTGCTCCATCCCCCTGGCTGCCTACTCAGCTCTAAGGCCCCCCCCCCCCACTGTGACACGCAGCCTGCTGTGCCTTCCTCCTGGCCTGCAGGCATCTGCTCACAAACTGGCAGTCACTGTGCTGGCATCAGGTCAGCCACAGGGAGGCCTCGCCTACAAGAGCTAGAGACGCCAAGCACAGAGGCTTACACCTGTGTGCTAGGCCCACTGGCTCAGACACTGGAGATAGGCACTGCAGCCGGGAATCAGGAAACAGCAATTTCCTCCCCCCAGGCATGAGAGCTGCTCCCCTACAACCCCCAATTTCACTCTAGGGGCTGAGCAGCTCCAGAGACTGGAGCTTCTGGGCACTAGAGGGAACCACACAGACATATGAAACATCAAAGGAACCTGGCTCAGACCAAAATCTCACAAACCCCATAAAAAGGGCCAAATGAAACTGAATTCACCAATCTTCCAGAGTTCAAAACAAAAATCATAAACATTCTCATGGAGGTACAGAAAAATATTCAAGAACTCAGGGACAAATTTAAGACGGAGATTCAATCATTAAGAAATTCCATATCTGAAATGAAACATACAATGGAGGGATTTGAAAGCAGATTAAATGTAGTAGAAGAGATGGTAAATGGAATAGAAATTAGAGAACAGGAATACAAAGAAGCTGAGGCACAGAGAGAAAAAAGAATCTCTAAGAATGAAAGAATATTGAGAGAACTGTGTGCCCAATCCAAAGGGAACAATATTCACATAATAGGTGTACCAGAAGAAGAAGAGAGAGAAAAAGGGATAGAAAGTGTCATTGAGGAGGTAATTGCTGAAAACTTCCCCAGTCTGGGGAAGGACATAGTCTCTCAAGCCATGGAGGTGCACAGATCTCCCAACACAAGGGACCCAAGGGAGAAAACACCAAGACATATAATAATTAAAATGGCAAAGATCAAGGATAAACACAGACTTTTAAAAGCAGCTACAGAGAGAAAAAAGATCACATATAAAGGAAAATCCATCAGGCTATCATCAGATTTCTCAACAGAAACCTTACAGGCCATAAGGGAGCGGCATGATATATTTAATGCAATGAAGCAGAAGGGCCTCAAATCAAGAATACTCTACCTGGCAATGTTATCATTTAAATTTGAAGGAAGAATTAAACAATTTTCTGATAAGCAAAAGTAGAGAGAATTTACATCCCATAAACCATCTCTAGAGTGCATTTTGGAGGGACTGCTATAGATGGAAGTGTTCCTAAGGCTAAATAGCTGTCACCAGGGGAAATAAAACCACGGCAGAGTAGAATAATTAATTACTAAGCAGATGCAAAATCAAATCAACTACCCCCAAAGTCAATAAAGGGATAGATAAAGAGTACAGAATATGATACCTAACATATAAAAAATGGAGGAGGAAGAAAAAGGAGGAAAAAAAGAACCTTTAGGTTGTGTTTGTAATAGCATATGGAGTGAGTTAAATTAGACTGTTAGATAGTAAGGGAATTACCCTTGAACCTTTGGTAACCAAGAATCTAAAGTCTGCAATGGCAATAAGTACATACCTATCGGTAATCACCCTAAATGTAAATGGTCTGAATGCTCCAATCAAAAGACATAGAGTCACCTCAAACCCAAAGACATACACAGACTTAAAGAATAGGGAGGAATTTCACTCATATGTGGAGTATAAGAACTGAGAAAAAAAACTGAAGGAACAAAACAGCAGGAGACTCACAGAACCCAAGAGCAGACTAACAGTTACCAAAGGGAAAGGGACTGGGGAGGATGGGTGGGAAGGGAGGGGCAAGGGGGAAAAAGGGACATTACAATTAGCAGATGTAATGTTAGGGGGGCACGGGGAGGGCTGCACAACCCAGAGAGGACAAGTAGTGACTCTATGGCATCTCACTACGCCAATAGACAGTGACTGTAATGGGGTTGGGGGGGACCTGATGAAGGGGGTAGTGTAATCACCATAATATTACTAATTTAATTGTAGATTAATTATATCAAAATAAACTTAAAAAAAAGAATAGGGAGGAAAAAGATATTTCATGCAACTAATAGGGAGAGAGAAGCAGGAATTGCAGTACTTGTATCAGACAAATTAGACTTCAAAACAAAGAAAGTAACAAGAGACAAAGAAGGACATTACATAATGATAAAGGGGTCAGTCCAAAAGAGGATATAACTATTATAAATACCTATGCACCCTACACAGGATCACCTACATATATGAAACAAATACTAACAGAATTAAAGGGGGAAATAGAATGCAATGCATTCATTTTGGGAGACTTCAACACACCACTCACTCCAAAGGACAGATCAACCAGACAGAAAATAAATAAACAGACAGAGGCACTGAACAACGTATTAGAACAGATGGACCTAATGGACATCAACAGAACACTCCATCCAAAAGCAACAGGATACACATTCTTCTCAAGTGTACTGGAACATTTTCAAGAATAGGTCATATACTAGGCCACAAAAAGAGCCTCAGTAAATTTAAAAAGATTGAAATAGTACCAACCAGCTTCTCAGATCACACAGGTATGAAACTAGAAATAAATTACACAAAGAAAATGAAAAATCACACAAATACATGGAGGCTTAATAACATGCTCCTAAATTATCAATGGATCAATGACCAAATAAAAACAGAGATCAAGCAATATATGGAGACAAAAGACAACAATAATTCGACACCACAAAATCTGTGGAACGCAGTGAAGGCCGTGCTAAGAGGGAAGTATACTGCAAAACAGGCCTACCTAAGGAAAGAAGAACAATCTCATATGAACAGTCTAAACTCACAATTAACGAAACTAGAAAAGGAAGAACAAATGAGGCCCAAAGTCAGTAGAAGGAGGGACATAACAAAGATTACAACATAAATAAATAAAATTGAGAAGAATAAAACAGTAGAAAGAATCATGGAAAGGAGTGGGGTCTTCAAGAAAATAAAATAGATAAACCCCTAGCCAGACTTATCAAGAAAAAAAGAAGTCTACATACATAAACAGAATCAGAAATGAGAAAGGAAAAATCACTATGGACACCACAGAAATACAAAGAATTATATGAAATACTGTGAAAAATTATATGCTACGAATGGGATAACCTAGAAGAAATGAAAAACTTTCTAGAAAAATACAACCTTCCAAAGCTGGCCCAGGAAGAAACAGAAAATATGAATACACCAATTACAAGCAACGAAGTTGAACTGGTAATCAAAAAACTACCTAAGAACAAAATGCCTGGACCGGATGGTTTCACTGCTGAATTTTATCAAACATTTAGTGAAGACATAATACCCATCCTCATTAAAGTTTACCAAAAAGTAGAATAGGATGGAATACTCCCAAACTCATTCTACAAGGCCAACATCACTCTAATACGAAAACCATGCAAAGATACCACAAAAAAAGAAAATTACAGACCAATATCCCTGATGAACATAGATGCAAAAATACTCAACAAAATATTAGCAAACCGAATTCAAACATACATCAAAAAGATCATCCATCATGATTGAGTGGGATTCATCCCAGGGATGCAAGGATGGTACAACATTCGAAAATCCATCAACATCATCCACTACATCAACAAAAAGAAGGACAAAAATCACATGATCATCTCCACAGATGCTGAAAAAGCATTTGACAAAATTCAACATCCATTCATGATAAAAAGTCTCAACAAAATGGGTATAGAGGGCAAGTACCTCAACATAATAAAGGCCATATATGACAAACCCACAGCCAACATTATACTTAAGAGCGAGAAGCTGAAAGCTTTTCCTTTAAGATTGGGAACAAGACAAGGATGCCCACTCTCCCCACATTTATTCAACATAGTTCTGGAGGTCCTAGCCATGGCAATCAGACAATACAAAGAAATAAAAGGCATCCAGATTGGTAAGGAAGAAGTCAAACTGTCCCTGTTTGCAGACGACATGATATTGTATATAAAAAACCCTAAAGAATTCACTCCAAAACTACTAGATCTAATATCTGAATTCAGCAAAGCTGCAGGATACAAAATTAATACATAGAAATCTGCTGCATTTCTATACACTAACGGTGAACTAGCAGAATGAGAAATCAGGAAAACAGTTGCATCCAAAAGAATAAAATACCTAGGAACAAACTTAACCAGGGAAGTGAAAGACCTATACTCTGAAAACTACAAGACACTCATGAGAGAAATTAAAGAAGATACCAATAAATTGAAACACATCCCATGCTCATGGAGAGGAAGAATTAATATTGTCAAAATGGCCATCCTGCCTAAAGCAATCTACAGATTCAATGCAATTCCTATCACAGTACCAAAAGCATTCTTCAATGAACTAGAACAAATAGTTCTAAAATTCATATGGAACCATAAAAGACCCCGAAATAGCCAAAGCAATCAGGAGAAGGAAGAATAAAGTTCTTATGGGTGTGGGAATTATGCTCCCTGACTTCAAGCTCTATCACAAAGCTACAGTAATCAAGACAATTTGGTACTGGCACAAGAACAAACCCATAGACCAATGGAACAGAATTAGAGAGCCCTGATATAAACCCAAGCACATATGGTCAATTAATATATGATAAAGGAGCCATGGATATACAATGGGAAAACGACAGCCTCTTCAACAGCTGGGGTTGGCAAAACTGGACAGCTACATGTAACAGAATGAAACTGGATTATTGTTTAACCCATACACAAAAGTAAACTCAAAATGGATCAAAGATCTGAATGTAAGTCATGAAACCATAAAACTCTTAGAGAAAAACATAGGCAAAAATCTCTTGGACACAAACATGAGTGACTTCTTCGTGAACATATCTCCCTGGGCAAGGGAAACAAAAGCAAAAATGAACAAGTGAGACTTTATCAAACTAAAAAGCTTCTGTACAGCAAAGGACACCATCAGTAGAACAAAACGACATCCTACAGTATGGGAGAATATCTTCATAAATGACATATCTGATAAGGGGTTGACATCTAAATTACATAAAGAGCTCATGCACCTCAACAAACGAAAAGCAAATAAGCCAATGAAAAAATGGGCACAGGAGCTGAACAGACACTTCTCCAAAGAAGAAATTCAGATGGCCAACAGGCACATGAAAAGATGCTCCCCATCGCTAATCATCAGAGAAATGCAAATTAAGACCACAATGAGATATCATCTCTCACCAGTTAGGATGGCCAACATCCAAAAGACAAACAACAACAGATGTTGGTGAGGATGTGGAGAAAGGGGAACCCTCCTACACTGCTGGTGGGAATGTAAAATAGTTCAACCATTGTGGAAAACAGTATGGAGGTTCCTCAAAAAACTCAAAATAGAAATACCATTTGATCCAGGAATTCCACTTCTCGGAATTTACCCTATGAATGCAGGAGCCCAGTTTTAAATAGACATATGCATGCCTATGTTTATCACAGCACTATTTACAATAGCCAAGAAATGGAAGCAACCTAAGTGTCCATCAGTAGATGAATGGATAAAGAAGATGTGGTACATATACACAATGGAATATTATTCAGCCATAAGAAGAAAAGAAATCCTACCATTTGCAACAACATGGATGGAGCTAGAGGCTATTATGCTCAGTGAAATAAGCCAGGAGGAGAAAGACAAGTATCCAATAATTTCACTCATTTGTGGAGTATAAGAGCAAAGCAAAAACTGAAGGAACAAAACAGCAGCAGACTCACAGAACTCAAGAATGGACTAACAGTTACCAAAGGGAATGGAACTGGGGAAGGTGGGTGGGAAGGGAGGAATAAGGGGGAAAAAGGGGTATTAGGATTAGCACACATTATGTAGCAGGGGGGGGATACGGGGATGGCAGTATAACACAGAGAAGAGAAGTAGTGATTCTATAGCATCTTACTACGCTGATGGACAGTGACTGTAATGGGGTATGCGGTGGGGACTTGATAATAGGGGGAGTCTAGTAACCATAATATTGCTCCTATAATTGTACATTAATAATAGCAAAAAAAAAAAGACAAAAAACAGCAGCAGACTCACAGAACCCACGAATGGCCTAACAGTTACCAAAGGGAAAGGGACTGGGGAAGGTGGGTTGGAATGAAGGGAGAAGGGGAATAAGGGACATTAAGATTAGCACACATAATGTAGCAGAAGGGCACGGGGAAGGCAGTATAGCACAGAGAAGACAAGTAGTGACTCTATAGCATCTTACTACGCTGATGAACAGTGACTGTAGTGGGGTATGTGGTGGGGACTTGATAATGGGGGAATCTAGTAACCACAATGTCATTGATACCAAAATTAAAAAAATGGGTGAAAGTTATGAGTAGGCACCTCACCAGACAAGATATACAGAGAAAGATAAGCATATGAAAAAGTGCTCAACATTACTTTTCATTAGGGAATTGGAAATTAAAACAGTGAAATACCTCTCCACACCCATAAGAATATCTAAAATTAAAAAAATGTATATTTATATATATTTCAAATATCAAGTTCTAGAACGGATGCAAGAACCATTGCTCATGCTTCTGAAAATGCTGTGGATACTCTGGAAACTGTAGGGTCCTATAACATTATACCAGTTTACTGTTAAGACCTTGCATTGGCACTCCAGGATATTTACCCCACTGATTTGAAAACTTTTGTCCATACAAAACTCTGCATGGAACTATTTATAGAATATCCATTCACAATCGTTCAAAACTGCAAACCACTAATATACCCTTCAATGGATAAATAAACAAAATACGGTAAAAATAATGGGATAATACCCAATCATAAAAAGAACTACTGACAAAAGTGACATTAATCATTTCAAAGGCATAATGGTGAATGAATACAGTCAGTTTCAAAATGTTGCATATTGCATAATTCCATGTATATAACAGTCTCAAAAAGACAAAAGTACAGCAGTGGAGAACATATCAATGGTTGCCATATATCAGCACATATTAGGGTTTGGGAAGAGTGTGACTAAAAGGGCAGTAAGAGGGAGCTTCTTTGGGTGATGTGTCCTAATTGTGTTGGTGTTTACATGAATCCAAACAAGTGTTTTAAAAACGAAAAGACTGTATATATAAAAAAGTCAATTTTAGTATATATTTAAAAAGCCAAATACATTACTAAACATTATGTGCACACACACACACACACACACACACACACACACACACACACACACACATGTTATGTTGAAAACCAAGCAAAAAGTCCTAAACTAAGAGTAAATTAAGGACTGTCAAGAAACGCCTAAGGATGGTATTAATCAGCGGTAATAAAGCGCACGACTTGGAAGAGCGAGGAGTGGTTATATGGAGAAGGTGATGTGAGAGTGGGTCCAAAGCAAATGGGCTGGTCTTGGAAACAGCAAGAGGAACCATCAATGGTGGAATGAAAAAGTATCAAGAGGAAGGCAAGAAATGGGGAAAGCTCAGGGAACCGGTTTAATAGGCAAAAGGACCAACTTCGGATTAGACCTGATGCATTGGCCCCTAAGCAGGGCTTGGAAATGGTCGGAGGCGGTGGGAGAAAGTTTGGGGATGCTTAGTTAGGGATGAGCAAGGAGGGAGAAACGAGAAAGGCGCACACACAGCACTAGGCGTGCGGGAGAGGCAGGCTATTTAAGCAACATTGCCTGCAGTCCCGCAGGTAGGTGCCGAGGTCCCCCAGGCAGGACGGGCGCCGGGACGCGGGCGTCACCTGGTAGGAAGGCGCCTCGAGCCCTCCTGGGGGTTCTGGTCCGCTGTGCGCGTGGGTCTGCGAGCACGCGCGCTCCGAGCCCGGTCTCTTCGGGGCGGAGACCAGGCAAGGCGCGCGCCTAAACGCGAGAGGCGGGGGCGCGGCGCGGTCGCGGCCGGTGACGTCAGGGGAGCGCGCGCCGGACAGCCGCGGGCGGAGCCGGGAGGCGGGTGCTGCGCGCGGCCGCGGGCGGAGCGCAGGGGCGCGAGGGGCGGAGCGCGGCGCGGGAGGAGGCGGGGGAGGAGAGGACCCCGAGACAGCGAGTGGCAGTTGGGGAGGGGGCCGCCGAGCCGGAGCGCAATCAAAACAGCTGATCTGATTTTTCTTTAAAGCTCGAGAAAATGGAAGTCGGGTAGCGGCGACTGCGGCGCTGCGGGCTGGCCGAGCAGAGCGGCGCGGCGCGGCAGGTGAGACGGCGCTGGCCGCGGTGCTGCTGGCGGCAGCACGGTCGGGGCCGGGGACGAGGCAGGTGCGCTGTCCGAGCGCGGGCTCCCGCGGCTTCGCGGCGAGGCAGGTGGGCGCAGAGGCCGGACGGCCCGGGGGCTAGGGCGCGGGGATGCAGTGGGCAAGGGGGTCGCGGGCCCCGCGCGGGGCTTGCGGCGCGTCTGCATTGCGGGCTCGGCTCTGGACCCCGCGGGCGCCGCGGCCACCGGCTCCGGCCCGGCGCGGTCCGCGTCTCCCGGGCAGGGCGCGGCGCTCCCGCTGGGTTCCGGCCGGCGTGCTCCCGAGCCCCTTAACTGTCTACACTAAAACGTGATGACAGGCGTTGGGGGACCGTCCGTGTGGGCGCGCCGGGGGTCCCGCAGCTCCTGCAGACTCTCCGGCACTGCACGGCCGGGAGCAACGCTTGAGGCCGCGAGCCGGACGCCCGCGCTGTGGCTGCGTGGGCCACCGCGGCCCGGCGCACCGCTCCCTCGCTGCGCTGGGTCTGGGCGGACAGCAGACAAACCGTTAACGCAATTTGGCTGGGAACCCGGAGGCCTTCCCTAGTATCTTCTCAGTGGAGGGGAAAAAATTGCATCCACTGTGCTTTAAGTGCCCCTTTAAATTTGGGAGATGTCAGTGATGTCATCATTAACAAAAACTTTCCTTCATTGGACACAACCGTTCAAGTGTACCCTCCTCCCGGTGCACCTATTGCAGCCCTTAGAGAATCTTTGCAATAAAATGGATTTGCCTTTGCTCTCTAAATTCAGCAACCCTATACAAGTGAAATGGTTTTTATTTTTATTTATTGGCTTGGGAATTAATAGATTTGAGAGTGATTTAAGAGAAACTTGTTCGATCTCCATGGATCTGGAAATGCTTCATCCTCAGCACAGGGATCCAGGGGAAAGTCCTTCATGACACATGCTTATTGTCTTCCCGCATCTTTGTAAATGAAAGTGCGTCCTGAGATGAAAAATTGTAAAAGCTCTTTGATGTGGGAGATGTTGTGTCGAGGGAAAGGTGGACAGTGTGGCCTAAATCTTTATAGGCCTTGATTGCTTCAGGAAAACCTGCATGTCTCCTTTTATTGCCATCTCCCCCTCCTCAAGAAAGGGTCTGGGGGCAGCCTGCCCTGGGGAGAGGGGTTGCAGCTTCCCTGGGGTCCTCCCTGCCTTTCATTTCCTTACCATAGCAGCTGTGTGTCCCACCAGTCTCCAAGGCCAATTCAACACCCAAAGAAGGTGGAGAGAAGGCAGAGGCTGCAGACCTACCTGTGCAGCAAGCACACCAAGTTCTGGGGGGAACTCCCTCCACTAAACTGGAGGGGCATGCCATCATTATTGTGTGTGAGTGAGTGTTCCATTAGTACTGTTAACAGAACAAAAGTAAGCAAGTTCCCAGTCTGCCTCTCTACTTAAGTCTGTCATATCGAAAGGCTTTTCAATAAGGGACAGAAATATTGACATTTTTGTATTTAATAATAACTACTCCTAATTGATTAAAATAAGCATGGCTTAAATTATCAGTGTGATCATATTGGGTCTGTATGGAGTTTAATGCTGTATGCTGTGCACAAGTTTGAGTCTGGTCATGACAGTGAAGCTTTCGAACCCTGGATCAGTATGAAGAAAATGGGTTTACTTTAGCCACTTGATGTTCAGGATAGCAGCAGATGGAAACCATTGCTTTATGGAGACTTGCCAGGTGTGAGTTTCAGCATGGACCCTGTGTGACAGGTGTCCCACTTAAGGAAGTAACTAGTGAGGCCTTCAGCCCTGGTGGTGGCCAGCATTAGAGGTGTCAAGAAGCTGAACTGTCTGTTCTCCCCTTTGGAGAAGGGGAGTGCCGCTCCCTTGGAAGCATATGCAGTGTGTACTGGTCCCTTACTTCTTGGAGGTGCCAAATTTATTCACCATGGCAAGGCTGAATGAGACAGGAAGCCTTGTAGCAGAATTGTCTCCAATGTACATCTTCTTGGTGACTTTGACCCCATGGCATATAGTTGCTTTGGGACTGGAGCTTTTAAGTCATGGCTGAGATTTTTCTGTATTTGAAATATGCTCAATAGTATTAAAATTGTTTTTTAAGGCCCTGGGCTATAGCATCTTTAGAAATTGACTCTGAAACCACTCTGGCCACATACCCATTTTTTTTTCACTTGACCTGTGAAAATATTAAGATAGTGTTTTTAATTTAGCTCACTGTAGTACTTGTGAAAATACAAATGCAAATGTTTCCACTAAATCTGTAAGTATTCATCACTTATTTCCCATATCATTTTCAAAAACAATCATTCTAAAGCCTTTCCACCCCCTTATGCTTAAAGTATCATGTCTTCCGTTTCTAAGAAGCCTAAATTGCCTTGGCGTTTCTTTTGTTCCCTTTGGATCTTAAGGTCATTTTACTCCTGTCTTAGGCCCGGAGAATAAAGGCTGAGTCAGCTCCCGCAGGGCCAGCAGGGGGCGTGCTGAACGCGGCTTGGCGGGCCCCTACCTGAACTACCTTGGGAAAGGATGCGCGGCGGGGCATTGTGCGCGTGCGCGCAGGAGTGTGCACGTGTGTGCACCCCACTTCTGTGCGCCTGTCGCTGAGGGATGGAAACCGGAGGAAGCACAGGCATATCCTTGAGGACGGACACAAGCCAGAGGTTTTTGCTTTCCAGAGGTTGTGCCTTCCATGGGGCAGGGAGGTTGTTTTCATGGCTCCATGTCTTTGGAGAGTGGTGGATGGTGCTAGTCTGAAAATTCAGTACCTTCTCAGACTGTGGAAGGGAAAGCTCAGGCTTGGGAAGGAGCAAGTTGGCCTCATGAACGTTCAGCCTCCATCCTGGTGCTGGCGAGGGCATGATGATGCCAGCCGGGACAGCCGGTGGAAATGCCCCTTGTAAGTTTACTACTGGGTTTAACTCCTATTGACTTGCTGACTTAAACTCTGGGACTCTGTGTCAGTGGCATCTCCCAGGGGGTTTATTTGTCGGTCTTGCTAGAGTTATTGGCCTTAGGGTTTCTCTGATGGAGAAGAGCAAATGTTTAATCGCTGTACATTTTTTTTCTCATAAAAATGAAAACGGGAAGGGAGACAACTGTGCTTTTCACTTAAACTGTGTTGCCAGGTTATTCATAAGCAAGTTCCCTGTGAGGCTTCGTACAGGCAGTGAGCCTAGAGAGGCAAGCTCCTAAATGGAGGTCATCTTGCCGAACGGGGGTGGGTGTTTCCCGTGGCCGGGTGATCATCGCAATGCCTACATGTGATACTGAAAACCCGACTCCTCTCTCTTCCCCAGGTTCCTCATGGAGCCTACATGCATCACTCCTTGAGGGGAATAGATCTTCCCCTAGAGAACCATCTAAATGCTATGCCTGAATATCCAGTTATATTTCTTATTCCATTGAAAATGCATATAAAACCAAATTATTGATTTCAGAGGGGCAAGTGGGAATAATTTTACTTTCAACTTTGTGCTGAACAAGGTCTTTCCTTGAAGCACTTTAAATGGCTGCAAGGGGAGTACCACTAAATAAAAAAACAGGCCACACCCGACCCTTTTAGAAGATGTCCATCTCTAAGGACAACCACAGAATATTTTCAAAGGGGAACCCTGAGATCCAGAGGCATTACGTGGAAACAAAATATACTGGGTTCTTTTTGTATTGTGTCTAATTTGAAAATATTTTGCCCTTGAAATTTGGAGGTACAGTCTTATTGCCCTTGGTGTAGCCTGCTGCGTCCCCCAAATAGTCTGTCAGACCAGGAATAAAATGGCCTTAATGCAGATGAGACACAGTGGGCAAGGGAGGAGCTGCCTTCTCCACACTTTAGGGACAGAGTTCTTTATCATTCATAGTAACAGACTCAATTAGTAGGTTGAAAATGAGTCTTTAAATTTTGAAATTGAGAGATGGGCTGGATGCAGCCTTATTTATTACCTACCCGCATTGTAGAGGTGCGATGAAATGGCTGGTTTGTGCTTAGTTATCTCTTGGCCAGGAGGTAGGGGTTGCAGTAAAGACTGGGACTGGGAGGGTATAGACCCTGCATTTCCTCCTGCATCAGACACAGCCAGGCATGGGCCAGTCATGCTCTAGGCTCCTTGTGGGAAAAGGAGAGCGTTAACCTCATGTGTTTCCAAGACCTTATCTAGTAAAACTGCATGATTCCAGGAAATCCCAATCCTTGATATTACAGATTTCTGCTACCCAACATCTCACATTCTGAGAAGTCAAATGTGCATTAATACTAATGCAAGTTCTAAATATATCTCTCTTGGTTTAAGCAGATAAGTCTAAAGTAAACTAATTTTCTAGGTTAGAAGGAAGGTGAGTTTCTCCTAGCAAATATTTTCTCTTTGAACTTAGTTTACTCTTACATACTTTTTCCATATAAATATAATGAAAATTTGATGTCTGAATGAATATACATGAGTCAGATGCTGTATTGATTTTTATGCGATATAAAATGAGACCTTTGAAATTCATTTCCTTTTTGTTCTACATTTCGTTCGATTGTTTTATTAGATTACTGTAGAGTTTTACGTGATGCTATGGACTAGAGTGAACAGACTGCCAGCCCACCCCTTGGTAAGATTAGATTAAGTCTGTCAGTTACTAAAACAAGAGTTTAGTAGGAGCTCCCCACAGAAAGATGTCTATGTGGGACAGGAGCAGATGGGTGCTGCCCCTGCCAGGCTGAGTCTTGCTGCCTCTGAGAAGACCCCGCTCTGCTCTGCTTGAGGCTGATAGACTCATGATCTACCCAAATCATCTGTGTGCTTCCATTTTAGGAATAGTCCTCGACCTGGGGCTCCCCTGGTTCTTTTAAAGTAAGCTTCAGGTTGGCCTGGCACCTCCTTGTCGTGGGAGAGACACAGTGTACTGTGTCCTGGGACATCATGTGCCCCTCCTCCCCAGCCCACCCCCACCTGAGGGGTGCCCTTTTATCTTGGGGGTCCAAAGACTATCTTACAATCCATTTCCCTACAGTTCCTTTAATGACAACTTGAAGCCTGGAGGGAAATGTATTATTGAAGTATGAGAAACACATTTGCATGTGTGATTTTTCATGTCTTTAAAAAAAAAAAATATATATATATATATATACACACCTAAGATATATATAGTTAACTTAAAAAAAATAAATGAATTGGAATATTTGTTTTGGTAGTCTTTTAAATAATATCATGCCATCTCTTGAAAGAAACACCACTAAACAGGGACAGGTTGCCAGCCGACTTGGATGGGGTGACTACGTGTGTGACCTTGGGCTCAGTCCCAGGTGACCTCAGAAGGGAGAATATTTGGTCTGGTTCTCCTGCAGGTTTTGGGGGAGGAGCAGGTGGGAATCAATGAAGTGAGTTCTTAAAATTCTAAATAAATGAAGTGAGTTTCAGTAAAGGGATCTGGAGACAGTATGTCTATCTCATTCATCACTAGCCCAGTTTTTCTTCCTTGTTAGTTGAGGGATTTATAGTTTGCACTTGTACTCAAGGCATTGCTTGGATAAACCTGCTTTGACTTTTTTTGTAGAGGAAGGAGGAGGCCTGGGTAAGAAGGATGGATGACCTTCTGTGGCTTAGTGATTCTTGCAGTTCATCTCGATTGTTAGCCAGCTCTGTTAAAAATACTAAAGAAAGTTCCTCTGAATCAGACTAAATTACATACTCCCTGAGAATTTGGCTGTGTCTCCTCTTATCTTGGGCATGTGAATAGTGATGGGAATAGTGGGTCCCCAAGGGCTCATTGGATGGAAGAGTTATAGAGCACGTTTTTCTTACTCTCAGAGTTTATGAAAGATGAATTATGTACGTGAACAGCTTGGGGGTGGGGAGGAGAGAGAGAAAAGCATCCCCACGTGGAGTCCTGCCAGTCAGTGTCAGTGAGGGGCGGCGACCTAGGTCCTGCCAGTGCGGGTAGTCTTGATATCCTCCCTTGGGGAGATGCATGGCCAGGCCGATGTACACACCACTCTCCCCACCCTGAAACCTTGCAGGGCCTGCTGTGGTTCCTGGAGTACGGCTCTGAGACCATGGACTATCTTTTATTGTTGGTGTTGACGGACGTGAAGCATACAGAGGTCTCTGGGCCAATTCAGCGATGACACAGGCCCATGTGGAAGGAAGTGGCTCTTTTGCAGGCCTTGTTCAATATTAGGCTGAGTGAAAGCTCTGTGGGTGGGTAACTGTTTAACTTGACATCATGAGCGTGCAGTTATGGGTAGGCAAATTGAAAGGCTGAACTGGATCTCTTGGGAATTTGTGGCCTGGAATTTCAAAGATGGGTTTCAGTTCATGGACCCATCTCTTGATTATTTCCTTTGTAAAGTGTCTTGTCAGAGGTACAGATTATGAGTTGAGCCCCAGGTTCACTTGGTGGGAAGTGGCCATTAGACTCTGGGTTGTCAGCTGTGGTGTATGCTGTCAGCCTGGGAATCTGTCCACATCTTCTGACCTGACGAGGTCAGTAGGGTTTCCCCAGGTTTCTTCTACTAAAGATGACTTATCCCATGGACTGTCTGGCAGGCAATGTATTCAGAAATGTATTATCACAAAGGGTGCTTAAGGCTTCAGGAGCCCTGGACAGGGGTCAGTACGGATAGTAAATGCCCTGCTTAGCATTTGGGGTTTATTAGTAGAAGAATGTGTGTAGTTGCATTTAAATTAGCCTCCTTCTGTGCCCGGGGAGTGGCTACAGGGCCAGAAACATGGACATGGATAAGTGTGTGTGTAGTCCTGCAGACACCCTGGAGAAGGCCAGGCCTGGCCTGCTGGGAGAAAGTTCCCAGCCCAGAGATGGCCTCCTTCTTACTTCAGACCCTACTTTGGACACATTTGTCAGTCTTAATTTCACATGTAGAATGAAGAAATGTAGCTGTCTGACCTTTGACATCCAATTTAACTCCATGATTTCATGCAAAATAATTTCCTAGTTCTCTCCAAGTGCTGACTGATCAGGACACAGAAAGCCTTCCTCATGGCTGGGAGAGAACAGGTAGGAAAATATGGGTGTATCTTACAAATATTTGTATCCACTTTTCAGTTGGAGGAGAATGCAGAGTATTTTAATGAGTATTTATACTTAGAAATGAGTTGTGCGGACAATTTCTCTTTCTGACTGTAAAGCTCCTTGAGGAGAAGGCTGTGCAGTAGTTCCTACAGCATCTCTGAGGTGCCTTATTCAGAATGGGCTCTTACTGTGTTTGTTAAATGCATTTAGTAGTCCTATGGGAATTAAAATCAGAAATTTAATTATTCTTTCCAGAATTGCTCCACTCCCATGAGTTCAAAAGTGTTGCAGTTAAGAATGTGGCCTATGTAAAATTTGAAACATTTGCAAACTTTAGCCCCCAGTTTGGTAGTATGCCAAATGAACAAAACCCAGAATGTTTACTGATTCACTGTGATGGGACTTATTTGTCAAACAGCAAGAGTCTGTGATCTAAGATGAGTTACAGTTGCATATTTTCTGTTACATGTATCACAAACACTGTATGCAGTCTTAGGAAATATTAGCTACAGCTGTTTGGTAAGACAAATTATTCCACTCTTGAGTTTTATAACCTCTCCTTCCTGCCCCGGTTTTCCCTGTCTGGTGTCGCAGAGGGGCCTTGAAGGACAGTGCGCTATCCATGCTGAGGGGTGTGGGACTTCAGGGCTGACACTTCCTTTGGGCCTCCCTCCACACCCTGATGAATCTAGCCAGTGACTCTGCTGTCTGCTCTGGGCCCCTGCCTTCTTCCTACCTGCCATTGCTCTCTCAGGGGCTTATCTCCCTGTTCTAAAGGGTTCCCAGGAGGCTGCTGGGCCCTCAGACCCCACCTCTCTGTCCCTGAGCAAGATTCCTTATCAGCTGCCTTAATATTATTTCAGTTTGGCAAGAGAGTAAGATTTACCCAGCTCCCCGTAACAGAACAGAAACATGACACCAGGATGCACAGGTCTGTCCCCAGGGTATTGAGTAGGAAACCATGCTTCCTGGATAAAGTACTGCTAGGAAATTTTTCTTCTAAGTAATTAGCCTTCTCTGTCTTCGTCCCTTTTCAGCGTTCTCTCTCCTGCAAAAGTTGCCTGAAAAGAAAGTGAGCCATTGTGCCGGTGATAAAAAAAAGTGAGGCTCGCAGTTAAACACTGCTGGCTCAGAGGGGAAGTCCGTTACCAGAATGAAAGTCTGTGGTCCTTCCTCTCCCTGCCCATGCTCTGGGTGTACCTGGGCTGTCTCTGGAGACCAGATGTGGGGCCCTGGAGGAAGATGAGGGCAGGTGTCGCCAAGGAAAAGTATGCAGTCAAGTATAACCCTCTGCGGTACAGAAGTGCCCAGGGCAACAGAGAGGGGCCAGTTAAGTGTTTAAGGGTGGGTGAAGCAGTCTGGAATCACACCCAGACCCACCAACCCCAAAGTGCCATAGTCTTCCTAACAAGGAAGAAGAGAAGCAGAGACATCTGAGCAGGGACATGTTGGCCATGCACTGCCCGGCATGATGGGCTGACTTTTCTAAATTCGCAGCTGCCAAGCCTGCCGCAGAGCAGGACCCCAGTTCCTGACGCTGCGGCCTGTCAGTTCCTCAGGGTGCCCAAGAGGCCAGCAGTGGCCTTTTGCCCGGGTTCCTGGTGACGTTCCGTGGACCAGTGGAGGAAGACAGGAGAAAGCATCCCTGGAATGGACACCTGGCTGCCCAGCAGCAGACCTCCACTGAGGGTGCTCGCCCGGGCTGAGCATGGGTGACATAAGGAAGAGTGGGACACTGCATGATCTTGGGGCAGCGACCAGGGTGGTGTGGAGGCCACACCCGAAGGCACCATGGTGCAAAGCACAGACAGGCAAAGGCCATGGCTTCCTCCACAGCGGCCAGGCAGGGGTGGGTGGCCCCACAGCCCAGGTGCGTTCTTGGGGGGAGGTAGAGTCCTGCACCACCCAGCTCTGGTTCCTCCATCTGGACAGGATGCTGCCCTTTGTAAATTCTCTACGACTACAAATGTGAGAAACTTTTTTTTTTTTTGACATTGTCATTGTCAGTATAGGTACTTTTCAGAAACAACAGTAAAACACTGGAGGAAATGTAGGAAGAGCATAAATCATTTGGAGACATAAAATTTAGCATGAAGCTGTGAGATGACTCCCAGTGGCTCACAGAGGAGAAGGGCAAACATATGTCTGCTGTTGGCCCAGGAAGCGAGTGTTAGACTCAGGGGCAGAAAGCCAGCAGGGGTCAACCAAAATCAAGCTGCAGGTCATTTCTGTGGGGCCCCAGCAGGCGTGAGGCCCCTTATTCCTGGGGTTACCCCATGCCCTCTCCACAAATTACCATTTTCCCCAAATTTCTGGGCTGGTAAGATGCAAGGAGCTTGTATTTGACTCCTCTGCTCATCCTGAGTGTTTTCAGACACTTGGCCCTAGCCAGTCCCTTGAGTGTCTGCCTGATGGACCCCCACGCTCAGGACGTTGAGCAGAGTGGGTCCGTGTTAGGCCCCCACCCTTGCCACGCACTCACTCTCTCTGGCCACTCCTGTGGAGTCCTGCATCCTCCGCATGCTCTGTTTCCCAGAATGTTCACAGGGGAGGAAATAGGTACCATGTCCCCACAGAGGAGCCAGCAAGTGCCCAGGCTGGTCAGGGACAGGCAGCTCCAGTCCTGAGCCCCTGGACGTGGGGGTATAGGAGAGGCTGTGCTGCAGGGCTGCACCCACTGGGTTTCATTTCTGTTGGTGCTGCTTCCTGCTGTGAGTCCCTGGTTGAGTCAGGTCATCTCGCAGCCTCAGTGTCTCCGCAGGTAACACCTGCCTCACAGGTGACAGACAGCAGGTCCAGGGTACCTGTCAATTAACTCCCTGTGGCTTCTCTCCCAACCCTTCTTCCCTCAGGACAGAGCCCAAACTGCCTGTGTGTTAATTCCTTTCCAACGGAGTTGGGGGAGAGACCCATCCCATCTCTGCAGCTTTTGGGGACCTTGGTGAAGAATCTCTGGTCTGAGACTCTTGTCTCATTGTGGAATGAGGGTGAGACAAGGCGCTTCATGGGGTTGTTGCAAAGACGAAGGAGGCTGGTTGTCAGGGGCTTGCTGTTGAGTGTTGGGGATCACCTGGGAAAGTGGGGGATCACCTCGTCCAGGGTCTCCAGAGCAGGCCTCAGCAAGGGCCTTCTTCAGGAGCTCATGAGTTGCTGTAGGACAGAAAATAAGCTGGAGCCAGGAAGGGCAGCGTGGCCCTTTTAGGCATGCATCAGAATTCACTTCTGTGCTTGCCTCTGTAGCGAGCACTCCGAAAGATCATTCAGATCTTTGTTCACTGTCCATCATTGACATTAATTTTTCATAGACTACTGATGAGTTTAATTAACAGGTGGAGGGCCACATAGTTGAGAAGGTGGCTGCCATGAGTGAGCTCCACTTTGCTCTTCTGTCTCTTTTGGGGAAACATTTTGTAAAACATGCTCCTTCAGAAATTCTGAAGTCCAGAAAGATAAAGTGAATAAAGAACTTCTTAAACCCTACCTGTCCCCCGCCCCTCACCCCACATCACTGACCTTCCTTGCATACAGAAAGATGGAAGTGTGGCATTGTGCTATATAAAAATAGAGCCATACTATTTTTTGTTCTTTTTCCTCTGCTTATTCAACTTTTTTCCCCCCAAAAGCTAATATTTGCACAGGTTAAAAGAACTTAAGCAAAGCAAGAGTATACAGTAAAATGTGAGTCATTTTCTTATCCCAGATTCCAGTCCCTATCTCAGGAGTTAATTTCTGAGCTGTTAATTATTCCCGTGTATCTTTCTATAAACATTCTGTGGACGTCCAAATATGTATCTTTTTTTCATGTATAAACACATAGCATGCAATCCCTATTCTCTTTTTTGTTCTCAACCATATTGGAGATTATTACATTTTTAGTTTATAATATATGCTATTTAAAGGTATACATTTAAAATTTATTTTTATTTAATAATGAAGCATTTGCTAAGTTTAAGCTAAATGTCTTATTTCTTGGAGTGTGAAAGTCTTAAGACACCGCTTTGCTGATTTGGGTAGGTCAGCTGTGGTTACCAACATAACCCAGAATCTCACTGACCATCCAGGGGTAGAACCAGTAGCAGGGTCTGCCCACGTGTGGAAAGTGGTGCCTCTCCGTCCACTTGACACACAGCCATGTGGGTTAGCTGGATGCTCAGGAAGAAGAAATGGATTTAGGGAGCAGCAGCTATAGTTTCTTTCAGTTCCTGTAAAAAACTATAGGATACATGTTTGGGAAAAACTATAGGATACATGTTTGCTAGGTGCCATGTGTTTAGAGTTTGTATCAACTCCCTTCTGCTTTGAAAGATAACTAAATTGTATGCCCATACTTCCTTTCTCCTTCCTGCCATTTCTCCTGTCTTTTTGTTTATAATTTCTTACATTGTCAAGATTCAGGCCATTTGCCCTCTTAGGTAATGTCAGTTTCCACAGTTATTTGGTCTTAGTGCAATATTTAAGTAGATTCTAGGATCACAGGCTGTCAGTGCTTTTATCAGGATTTCTAGAGGAATTCTCAAGGGCTTTCTTTAATTCCTCTTTCAGTTATCTGGAGTTCATTATAGTTTGTTTGTTTTGATTTCCTGTTTTCTTTCCAAGTGGCGCATGAGACCTACCTGGAAAATTCTTGCAAATTCTTTCAAAAAAAGTCCTGAAAATTAAAAAAAATAATCATCAAAATATCTCTGAATATAAAATTCTTGAGTTATATTATTTCCTTAAAACTCTATGTAGAAATATTTCTACTATCTTTTAGCACTATTATTGTGGAGAAATTTGAACTCAGCATTCAGTTTAGTAATTTTGCCAGCCTGTTTTTGGACACTTTCCGGAAAGTGATCTTTCTGTATCATTTTCTCTAAAACTAAGTACAATATGTCCTTTAAATTGGCAGGGACAAGACACTTTATTTTAGAAGTTTCCTTCTATTCTGTCATTGACCTTTTTCTGTTAACAATCCAAGGATGTTAACTATGTTTAGTTTTTTTCTATTTCTCATCAGTCATGTCTTTGATAAACTTGGTATTTCATGTCCTTTCCCATTTCATTCACTTGTGTCTTTGGTTGATTGTGTTTATTCTATTATTTAATTGCTTCTAATGTGATTTTC
Source organism: Smutsia gigantea (assembly GCA_032199065.1). Classification (NCBI taxonomy): domain Eukaryota; kingdom Metazoa; phylum Chordata; class Mammalia; order Pholidota; family Manidae; genus Smutsia; species Smutsia gigantea. The sequence continues at coordinate 170,497 of JAVSCE010008643.1, forward strand.
ATCCATACCCCATTTATTTTATTTTTTATTTCTCCATTTCTTTCCCAATGCTTTTCTTTCTGTTGGTCTATAATCTCTTCTTTGATTTTTAAAATCTTTTTAGGAGAGAATGGTAGGCAGGATAATGGTCCTTCATGGATGTCAATGTTCTAATCCCCAGAATCTGTGAATATGTTATCATACATCGAAGAGGAGAACTGGAATTGAAAGAAAAAAATTGGATATGGAATTAATGTTGCTAAATCAGCAGACCTTAAAATAAGGAGCCTGTGCTGGATTATCTGGGAAGGCCCTATGTAATCAGAAGGGTCCTTTAAAGTAGAAGAGAGAGCCAGAGAAGTGTCAGCATGAGTAAACACTCGCACAGCTCTTGCTCCGGGAGGGCAACCAGGAGCCAAGGCATGTGGGTGGCCTCTAGCTGCTGGAAAAGGCAAGGAAAAAGGTAAATCTTATGGTAGGCAGAATGATGACCCCCAAAGATACTCATGTCCTGATCCCTAGAACCTGTGATCATGTTATTTTATGGGCAGAAGGACTTTGCAGATGTGGTTGAGTTGAGTTTTGAGGCGAGACTCTCATCCTGAATTATCCAGGTGGGCCTGCTCTGTGTCCAAAGGAGGCAGGTGGGTCAGAGTCAGAGACGGAGATGTGGCAGTGGAAACAGTTTGGGTGACGTGGTTCCAAGGAATGCGGGCAGGCTCTTGAAACTGTAAAAATCAGTGAGCAGATTCTTCCCAGGAGCCTCCCCAAGGAACGCAGCCTGGCAGTACCTTGATTTTAACCCAGTGAGACCCACTTCAGACCTCCGGCCTCCAGAACTACGAACATCTCTGTTGTTTTAAGCCACCACATTTGTGGTAGTTTGTTACAGCAGTAATAGGAAACCAAGAGAGACTGTGGGGAATAGTTCACTAAAAAGACTCTCCCTGTGTGTAAGTGCCACCTCACAGATCTGCAGGTGCTTGCTCTCTTCCTCCTTCCCCGCCCCCCTTTCTATACCTGGCTCCATCCTGGTTACTGGGTGATCTTAGTTATTTTGAATATGGTCAGTTCTTTGTTGAAGAATGGGTCTGGGGGTGTGTGTGGGGGGTGGGGGGTGGGGGGTGGCATTGGGGTGGGTGCACGCTTGGTTCCTTTGTGGCCTGGAATACACTGGTGCGTTTCCTCTGCTCAGAGGGGCGTTATCCCCCAGACTTCTGTGTTTAGGTCAGGTGTGACTCAAAGCAGGCCTGTGTGTTTCTGTCTCATATTTGCTGCCTTCCTTTCTCTCTGTGAGAAGCCAAGGGCACAGGCCAAGGTCTGCTCAGTGCCCCTGCTTCCATGATCATGTGACTTTTCATGACCAGCCACAGGAAGGCCAGGCCATTTCTCCCAGGGGGCCTATCTTCCCCAGGGCTCAGCAGGTGGGCGCTGGCTTGCATCCATTCCTAATTACCTTGGTTCTGGTGCGCTCAGCGATTTGTGCTTTGTGCTTGTGTCAGTCTCCTTGATTTGCTGAAGGCGAAATATATTTCTTTCTAGTTCTCTCTCTTTCGTTTCTCTTTTAAGTTGCCATGACCTAAGAAAAGTAGAGAAACTGCAAATTGACGGTTGCTAACATAAAACTATTTAAAATTGAATGTTAAAAACAATCTCTTGGGCTTTCAAAGAAAGTGTTCACTAGAAGCTGCTGTCTGGTGGACAGTTGTGTGGATGCTGAGAGATTTTGCTTCCAGCCCTTGTGCTTGGAGAAGAGAAATGGGTCACATTTCTCATGGGGCTGGACATTGCTCAGCATTTATAATTTTGGGGTTTCTTTCCCAAGAAGAGTTTTTGTTTTATTCCAGAACACTTTCTCACAAAAGCCCTTCTGTTAGATTAGACAAGCTATTGTATTAGAAATTTGGCATCCCTAGGCCTGCCAGGCCCGGCCTTCCTCTGCACAGCAGCCTGGGGGAAGGAGACAGATAGGTACCATGCTGGACATCTGGCCCAGTCCTCCTCTGCACCTGAGGCCTGACCCTGCATCTGCTGTGGGCTTACCAACTTGGAAATCTACAGGGCCTTTTGGACATTAATCAATAAAGCCTCGAATGAACACTTTCCGCTTTAATCACTAATGAATAGTAAATTGATGCTGTGATGTCTAAGCAGAGTAGCTGTCCCTGATTGCCACATGCTTCAGCAACATCATCTAGTTTAAATTCTAAAGCTGAATTGCGAGGCAGGTGTCACTGCTCAGGTGAGTCACGTAAGAGGGAGCACAGATTGCCAGTCTTTCTCTTGAGGCACAAGCTGTTTTCACGACCACTTGACTTAGTCCTTTACACGCAGGAGGGGCACACTTACTTTGCTGGGTGTCATTGAAGCTTATGAACGTTTTGCATTCTCTTAGGAGCTCTTCCTACATGCAACTCTGTTGGCCCAAACTGTAGTTTGGAACAGCTTACTTGTAATCATCTAAGACATGTTTCTTTGTTTTAAGCATTCAATTTTAAATAGTTTTATGTTAGCAACCCTCAGTTTTACAGAGTTTCTCCATCTTTCTTAGGACATGGCAACGTAAAAGTATTCTGAATCCTGAGGAAGGGAAGTTGAGGGTTTTGCTGCAGCCAGACCCCCTGCGAGCATATAGCTCCTTCAGCCTGTTGCACCTGGGCACCTGCCAGCCAGGTGGTGAGAAAGGAGATGAGCCCCCACACTCACTGTCCTCAACTGCCTCAGGGGGAAATCCACCATGAGCTAAAATAATAGGAAGCTGAAGTCTCTAAATGTTTCCCTTCTTCTCTTCCTACCTTCCCATTGGTGGAGTACACAGGGGTGATCAGTCATGAGGATGAGTAACCGGTGGACCACGGCTTCAGAGAAGCCAGCAGGGCCGAGCCTCAAATCCCATAGACAGAAAATCACCAACAGCACCCAAGAATGTGTTGAAATGGTCAGACACCATCACTCTGCTGTTGCATATTTGGAGAAAGGGCAAAATATTCCTGGCATTTGGGAAAGACTGCATTCCGGAGTGCCCTGTACAACCAGAATATGTGAGATTTTGGGGAAAGTAGCCCTCCAGGAGCTGGGAAGATGAGAGAATGAGCCATCCCTCTCCTGGTTTCTCCAGCCTCCCGCAGTTGATGTTTCATATCTGGCATCAATTCTAGGGCATTATTAGCCACTAGCTCTTCAAAGATTGCTGGTTACCATTGTCCTTCTCTTTCCTTTAACACTTAGTTATTTGTTGGGCCTGTCTGTTCCCTCCTCCTGATTTTTCAGGCATTCCCTCACTTTATTCTTTCTTCCAGCTCCCTGTACTGGCTAGCTTCTTCAGTGCTACCTTCCACTTTGCTGATGTGCCCTTTACCCAATCTACATCCAATCCACTATAAAACCTAGCCACTTTTTTCTTTCTTTCTGTGATTGTATCACTCATCTTCATGAATTTTCTTTGTTTCCCATATCCTTCGTCTTTTTAAAAGTGTCATAGTGTTTACTTAGGTTTTTGATCACTTTAAAAAAAGCTTGACTCCATCACCTAAAACAACATGTTATAGTTTCTGAGTAATAACTTGTTACCGGAACTTCTTGGTGGTGGTAGGCAGCTGGGGGTTTGTGCCCGGCCCCACCGTTCACTGGATCTGATGATGCCTGTTCTTGGGGAGTTGTTGTTTGCTTTTTCTTACTTGACTGCAGCCTCCTCTTTGGCTTGGCTTCAGGGTGGGTGCATCTGGCCAGTGAGGTTGTATTTGCTTCAGTCGGGCCCCTGGTGTGCTGTGAGCCTGGGGTCATCTTGCATGTTAACTCTTTGGGCTGGTGGCTCTCTGAGCTGAGGGCCCTTGGAGCCTGTGCCCTCTCTCTGTATGTTGTGCAGCCTGCCTCGAGAGTTGTGTGAGTGCTTTGTGTGTGACAGTGATGCAGTGGGTGGGCAGGTCAGGATGCATCTAGTCACAGGTTAGATCCTGAAGTCCTGTTGAACAGGTGGCTCTCTCAGAAGTGAGAAACAGCTTGGAAAGTGGAGCCATCAAAGGACAGGGCAGTAACCAGTACGTTTATGAGCCACGGCCTGGAAAGGAATGCCCAGTGAGCTGTTTCCTGACCAAGGGCTCCATCGTGGCTACAGCAGTGTTGGTCCCACTGGGGCGCTCCAACAACTGTGCAGAGACAAAGGACGGGGCTGGCTGGCCCTTTGCAATGGAGCAAGTTGTATTTCCTGGACATTTACTTGTTTGCTTCTTTTTATCATCAACAAGATTCAAAATACAAAGCATCGGGTGTGGAAGAGCATATTATACTCAGGAGATGAGTGTGAGTCAGTGCAGAGAAAGGAGGAAGGCAATCTATACACTGATGGCTGGAATATTCTTGAGCCTGTTACACAGATGACATATAACTGGGGTTTCTTTTGCAAGCTCAATAATGTAAGACTCTAAAAAGAAAGAGGCATAGAACATTTTAGACTATTGCCTACTATTGGGGGACCATCCCTTTAAGTTCATGGGGTCAGACACTACCCCCAGACCGCGTGCCCCAACACCGCACTGTGTGGCTGCCTTGCCCCGCCTTGCTCTCCCCGGGCGCACACCACAGCCTTCCCGTCAAGCCCTAACTGCTGCCTCTCCCTTGGTACCTTTTGGTTTCCCTTTAAAAGCCCTGTTGCCCCTCACTCACTGCACCTTTACATCACATGCAGGTAGGATCCTAGCTTCAAAAGGGCAGGTTGCAAGTCTCCACATTTGTGAATCTCACTTATGTGTGGCCTCCCTGGTGGTGATGGTGCTTTTTATAGTCGTGATATTGAAAGAGCTCTTTGTATTTCCCAAAGAAGATACACTTAGCTGTGTTGCAAGCCCTTGCACCATTAAGTGCCCCCACAAAGCCTTGCAGTAATCCCCCTGTCCACATGCACACAGAACATTTGGAAGTTTGAACTCATTTGTTGCTTCCCTGGCATGGGTACTCATTACCAAGTCACTGTGACCTTCTTCTGGTAATAAAGGGTGGGAACATTATTAGTTATGTACTTAGTGGAGGAGAACCTCTGTCTTGCTCTTTGCCATGTTACTGTGGCCCTTTGATCCTTTCTGTCATATACTCAGCATCAGACAAGTGTGAGCCATGGCCCTGCTCTGGGCACTGTTCTTCTGCATGTTGGGGATGAGGTGAAATTGTTTCAGGAGCATACAGCACCAATTTCCTATATGTACTCTTGGAAGGAGGTTTGAAGTGGTCATGTGTTTTTGTCAGAGGTCCCCAAGTGTTCTCCTGTTACATGTTGAACTTTCTGTGCAGTCTGACCACGCCCTTTGCTCACCCTGACATACAGCACTCATTTCATGCAGCCTGATCCACCCAGAAGGTGTGCAGAGGTGGTGGCAGACCCACTGGGCATCCTGCCTTCTCATCATAGTCTGGGGGAGGGCAAGGGAGGAATCTTCACTGTTCCCTTCAGGTCAGGAGCGGTGGGGCGACTCTCAGTGTTCTGTTGATTCTGCTTTACATTTAATCTTTCCCTAAATTGTGCTGCCCTTGGCTTTGTGTCATCTCATTCATTCGACTAACGTTTTGTATAAACATTTTCTTTCTCATAAAAGTAGTAAATACCCATTGCAAAAATACCTATTGGAGAAGTAGTAGTCCTCCTGTATGCTAAGAATGTTTCATCTGTCCTATTTTCCTTTTCACCTGGCATTATTTCTTGAGCCTTTTCCACATTATTAAATATTCTTCTTAAACTGAGGTTTCCGCAGCCACATTCCGAGGCACTGCATTAACTGACTGCACTGTGGTTGGGGAACTGACTATTGATTGAGGGCTCCCTGAGGGCTGGGCACTGTGGCTTTGCTGTGGTTGTGCTCCAGGTCAGACAGATGGAGGGTCTGTCACCAGCACGGCAGGTCATGGAAGACGAGAGAGCCACAGGTCTTGGCCATTCCTGTTTCTGAGTGCCACTGTCATCTTCCCGTCATTCCTGGTCTTTGGGTTTTCCCTGGGCCCCCTTTAAGAATTTTATTCTAGTCTCTGTCACACATGCCCATTCCAGCTTTCTTAGTGACAGGGTACCCAAAGAGTTGATGAGTCCCTATCCTTCCTCCATGAGCCACCACCACAGAAAAATAAAGGACCGCCTGGACCCAAGACAGAATAGTGGCCGCCTGTGTCCTGGTGGTAAGAGCTAAGCCTGCTGGGAGAGAGGTGTGAAGATCAGATTCCTGAGATCTGGATCCCTTTGGGATTTGACTTGGGGGATATGGAAGAAGTCAGGAAACCTGGAATGGTAGGAGACGCTGAGAAGACAGGAGATAGAGGCTGGAGGGACTGTGACCAGTGGTGAATGGGCCACCTGGACGAGTAGGCCAGAGTGGCAGAGTTGGGGGGCAGGAGGCAGGGGAGCCTGTCCATGCAGAGGGGTGAAACTGGCTGGAGGCAGACGCTGGAGGAAGGAACCTCTGAAACAGCAAGTGCCTGGCAGCCTGCCCTCTCGGGCAACGTCATGAGAACTGCCTCTGATGGGCCCCAGGTCTGTGGTCCCATGTGCTCTGGAGTTCCAGAACAACAAAACAACTCTCCCTCCCCCTCGGGGAGAGCTGGCTTCATGGAGTCAGAGGAGCAAGATGAGGGGTGCACGTGGCTGCCAGGCTGCCCCCGCCAGCACTGCTGGCTGGGTCCTGAGGGTGCTCGTACCCAGCTGCCTGTTGCAAAGCTGGGGCAGAGCAAGGACAGGAGAATCGGACGGGTTCCTGGGCCTCGTGCTGCTCAGTGGCGCCTTCCATTTCACCTCCCCTTGAGATCGAGGGTCCAGGGCATGGGACATGGTGTGTGCAGACAGCATAGAAGCAGGTGTGTGCTGTCCAGGGCGGAGGAGGGAGCGGCGGTGCCATGTAAGGTGGGGAAGGCCAGCACATCAAAGAACGCTGCTTTTAAAAATTATTCTTTTGAACTAAGCAGTAAGATGGGAATGGAAGGGTGTTTAAATGGCAAGAAACCAATTTACTGATGGGAAAGTTTTGGAAGATACTTCCAAATGAGCAAGTGATTAAGGGTCATCATCCTCTCCTGATAGGCAAATTTCCCATCAAAGTGATTATGTCCCTGGAACTTTGGGTGGACTTTATAGAGAAGGTTAATAAACTTTGACTTTAAAGTTGCAATTTATGTATCCACTCAACCAAACTCACAGCCCTCTGAACCTGGGTGGTCCTCACAGAGGCTGCATGTGTCAGCTGGGAGAGACTGACTCTAGGGCATCTCAGGCCGTCCGAGATGGCTTTGGTGCAGAGCACAGAGCCCATCCCACACAGGATAAAGGTGCAGTCTGGGACTTCATACTGTGTGTGACAGGCCAGTCCTGCTAGCCCTTAAATTATTTTGTTTGAGTCATAGAACAGAAAACAATAAGTAAATAGACCCAAAAGAGTAACTGTGACACAGCCAGTGTATGTACATGGTCACCGGGCTCAGCAAGGGCACACCTAGGATGTTGGCAGAAAATGTGGCCATTGCCTGCTGTAATCCTGTGAAGTGTAAGCGGTACAGACTCTCATTTTAAAGTTGTAGATTTTAAGGGAAGGGTTGGAATCATAGTGAAAAAAATCACTGTCAGAACATGATTTGAAGAGACCAGTATTATTGAAGCCGCAATTAATTGTTTTTGTTTTTGAGAAAAATATTTACAAGTTTTTGTTACATGGGAGATGAAGAGATGAAGGATCCACCCAGCAGGTGGGCGAGAGATTTGTTTCCGTGTGTCAGGGGCACTTTTCCACAGCACTGGCCTCCTTGGCTGGCAGGAGGGTGATGGTGGGGGCAGTCTTCAGGCTACAAGGCTTGGTTTGCCTTCCTCTTTTTTCCATCATCAGGTGAGGTCTAAGATCTGCACAGGTGTAAGACTGGACATGCAGACACAGGGCTTAGGCTCAGCAGTGTCTCTGCAAACCCTCAGCCCGTGCTTTCTGGGTACCGGAAGCATGAATTACGAAGCATGTCACCTTAGCATTTGGGTTCTTTGGGGGCAAGTAGCTAATACAAAACCATCTCCTGGAATGCAATGAATTTGGGATTTTCTTCTGTTCTGCTCTTGCTGAAGTCAGGAGAGATATGCTTTAAATAGGGAAGCAGCGATGTCATTCACAGGTGCCTTCCAAGCACTAAGTAGGTCAGGGTTTTGTCATGGTTTTGACGAGATCACAGGTGAGTCACTGTAAATTTGGAGAGAGTCACGAATCTTGTCAGAATTCAGAGTACATTTATGATCTAGTTCAATAGCATGCCTTGATTCTTGGCCCACGGGTTGTCCTTTTGGCCCCCTCACCCCACACACAGCACAGCCTCTGCTGAAACCAGCTGGCAGAGGGCTGGGTGCCCACTTGCCCTCACCACTGGCTGAGGAAAATCTTGCCTGCTTGACTGGTAGGAAAAACCAAGTCCTGGGGGTGGCAGGAGGGAACCATCTCTTCTTCCTTGACCGCTCCTTATAGAAGCATAACGCCACACAGAAAGCTGCACATCGTAAGTGTACAGCTTGATAAATGTTCACACACTAAACACACCCAGATCAAGGTGCTGGCACCCCAAGCCTGCCTGGGTAACTGCTCTCGTGGCTTCTCACACCATAGATTGGCAGCCTGTTGGTGCATTCTGTGCAGGAGCTCACACAGCGCGCGTGCCCTTCTGCCTGGCCCCTTTCCCTTCCTGATGTTTGCAGGGTTTGTCCAGGTCCTGGTGTGTGGCCGTAGCTTACTAATTCCCAATGCTGTGTAAATATCCGATACTCACTACTCACTATTGGCGGGCATTGGGGTAATTTCCAGTTTGGGGTCCTATAAGCAGTTATGGCTTTTATTCATTCTGGAACATGTCTTTTGCTGAACATTTGGATATGTTTATATTGGGTGCATTCCTAGGAGTGGAATGGCTAGGTCACAGGGATTCATGGCTTCAGCTTAGGAGATACTTCAGCTTCCTAAAAACACACTCTCTCCAGCAGGTAGTAACCAGAATGAGGTTTTTCAGGTAGAGTAAGTAGAGTTACAGAGTGTATTTTGGGTTGATAAACAAGCAAGAATCTAAAAGTACTTTAGTTAGCAATTATTAGTAATCTGAGAGAAGAGAACTGGTCTTTAGAGAGGCAAATTCTGCACTTAAATTAGGAATTTTTATTCTGGTTTCTGCTTGTGCAACTCAGTTTAACTTTTTCTCACTAGGCTCAGATCATTTTATCTACCAATAGATTGTGTCCTGCCCTTGACAAACCCACTCCAGGTGGGGAGTAAGGGGAAGGATCATTAGGTGGGCAGAGGCAAAGAGGAACTGCCAAACTGCCACTGTCTGCTTGCCCGCTAGGCTGCAGAGGCTACATCTTGTATTAAGACATGTTTCAGAACGGCACTCAGATGCTAAGGGAACCCACCACCCAAGTCACATTTCCGTAGCACTTCGTGATTTACACCAGGCTTCAGATGGCATCACCCCTCGGGGGGGCAGGGAGGTTGTTACCCTCTTGTCGCACACGATGAAGTTTGAGTTAATTTCCTGGCCCACGGTCTCAACATGACTAAGAAAAGGAAGCCTGGCCTATATGTTCTCTGGCCACAAACTCCATGACATTCTGCCGCCCCACAGCCCCTTCCTCCATCTACCAAGCAATAAATTAAAGGTGGTACTTTATTTTACAATGATTATTCATAAGTTTACCTAAGCAACTGGCTACTTTGGGCTTGGTGGGGGTTTGCCTTTACAGTGTCTGTCTCACAGATGACAGGGAACTGTCTTCAGCAGTGGGATGTGGCTGTCCGTTAGGTGGTCCTATCAGCCAGAAACCAAACTTTTTTTGTGATTTCAGGAATTTCAGGTAATGGGATGTAGTCCTACTGAGTAATGTGGAATCTAAATCTTCAAGAACATTTTGGCAGTAGTATAGATTTTCATGTTTCCTGTTCGTGTGTGGTGTTTTCTGAAACCTGAGAGTTCACCTTAAAAGCATATTTTCACAAACTACTGAAACTATTAACAGAAAAAAAAGACTGAAAAATTGTCTCATTAACTTCATGGTGTGTCTGTCATCAAAGGCAGTCTGATGACCTCCAATGGACTTGAGGTCACCTTTGACAGTTCTAATAGGAAACAGGCTACTGTTTGAAGGGGGGGCTTTGAGCTTTGATTGTGTAATATCCTGTAAAATTACTTCAGAAACTCCTGACTGTGTCTGGAAGTTGTTAACGGGAAATGTTCGCTAAAATAGGTTATTTTATTACCAAAAGAGATTTTATCTCGTGCAAATAGTTTAGTCGAGGTCTGACCAAGTTCAAGAGCTAAAGACAGAAACAAAACAAAACAGCCTCAGCAGCTATAATAACCCGACATGTATTTGTTTTAAGTAAATAAAGCAACTTGATAACTAAGTCATTTGTATTTTGCATCAGTGTTAAGTGACCCCTCACAGTATCTCCCAGGAACGTGATTGAAGTTTTTAATGTCGTGTCAGAATCCCAGCCTCCATGTGAGGGCTTCCATCCCAAACCAGCACCGCGTGGTGTCTGCACGGAGATGGTTGCTGTTTGTACTGAGGAGCTGGCCGGAGACGCACCTCCATCTCTGCAGAACTGGTCTGAGTCCCCTCCCACACACAGTAGTTCCTCGTTCCGTGACAAGACACCACATGTTAGTGATTTGGGCTATGGACGCACAGGTCTGAACTCCTTCCTTGGCCTTGAGGTCCTGCAACATGCCCTGAATTTCAGATTCATGTGCTTTTACTTTTGACAGCCGTGGTGATGGTGAACCCCCTCACATATCTCTGTGAGGGGGCATCTGGCCGTGCACCGTCGTCCCCACTTGCCATCACCCACATTCCGGCACCTGTGCTGAGTGGATGCCAGCTCAGGCTTCAGGCAGAGGGGTGTGTCTTTGGAAGGCTGTGTCTGGCTCCCCTGTATTAAAGACTCAAATTAGGGTATATTCCCTTTAGAGTTCAAAATGAAATCACACTGAGCCCTGCTGGTCACCATACATCCGCTCTTTCTCATTTAGTCGACAAGCCCTCACAGTGTTTGCAGTCTTGCTGACAGTGACTGGAAGGAGAAACAGGAGCATGGCTGCTGCTGGTCCGGGAGGAGGAGGACAAAGCCATGCCCCAGACCTGTGAGCTGTGCTTCAAAGCATGGTCCAAGCCAGAGGAGGTCTGGGCTCCACCAGCTGTCCCTGTGGCAGTGCCCTAGCTCCAGAGGCTGTGAGAGCAGCACACCGAGCCTCACAGAACTTGACCGCAGGCCAGCCCTCTGGTGGGGTCACCCCGAATATGTCCCATCTGTTCTCATGGTTTGCCATTTCAAAGATAAGGTCTGGACATGATCAGATGTGCTTTGGGCCTGGTCCCTCTGGCTATTGAATGGATTATTAGGGGTGGAGAGGCTGGAAATCATTTAAGAGTACTGGGGTCCCTCCTGATCATGTGGAGTAGTGGGGGTTCCTTCAGTCGGCCTGGGAGTAGGGTGGTGAGAGCATTTAGGAGTGTTGGCCCTTCAGGTCCTAGAAAGAGTTGATGGTAGCTTGGACTAGTGTGGTGGGGATGGAAAGACCTGGCTTTGGGATCTAGTTTCTGAAGGATTAGGTGGATTGAATGAATGGTAGAGGAAGGTGTGCAGGATGGTGCCACAGCTGCTGGCCTGGTCCCTGGGGGTGGCTCTGCCAGTGGGTGAGGTAAGATGATGAAGCTTTTGCTTGAGCAGAAAGTTTTTGTTTCTGTTTTCATTTTGATGAAGTAAAATTTATTTTTTTTAACTTTAGGTGTCATGTCTAAGGACTTTTCACCTAGGTAATAAAAGCCTAGGTAGTAGTGATTTCCTATGATTTCTTCTAAAATTTTACAATGTTGCATTTAAACCTATGGTCAATTTTGAGTTAAGGTGTGACGATTAGGTCGAATTTCAATTGTTTGTGAATGCCCAATTGTTCCATCACTGTTGTCCTTTCTCCATTGAATTGTTTTTCACCTTTGTCAGACATCAGTTGGCTGTACTTAATGGGTCTATTTCTGTTTCCTTTTCTTTTTTAATTCCGTTCCAATGATCTGTGTGTGTATCCTTTTACCAGTGCATCTCTGCTTTGATGGCTGCAGCATAATAGTAACCCTTAATGTCAAGTGCATTTTACTTGTCTTCCAAAATTATCTTTGCTATTTCAGTTCCTTTGCCTTTCCATAAATATTTTTGAATAAGCTTGTCTATATCTACAAAAACATCTTGCTGGGATTTCAAAAGGAATTTTGAGAGAATAGACTACTATGTTGTCTTCTAACCCGTGAGCACAGTACACCTCTCCATTTATTTGGATTTTATTTCATGTCTTTCATTGTCTTTTCAAAACTTTCAATACGTAAGTCCCATAAATGTGCTGTTTGATTTATACCTAATTATTTTATTTTGAATGATTACAAATCATATTGTGTCTTGATTTCAAGTTCCATGTATGCATTGCTAGCATGTAAAACAGGGTTGACTTTTGTATGGTGATTTTTTTTTGTCTAGCAGAGTGGTTTATTCTTACAAGTTATTGCTGGGAAAAGTCCTTCCAACAAACCAGTGCACTGAAAATGCCTTAGAGAAGAATCAGCTTTTCAGATTTCTTCACAAGTTTTATGTCTCACCTTTATGATTTTTATATGTTCAACGCTTTTAAAGAGCCGCTACTTCAGATGTCAGTACCTCTTTGGGGCTTACTTTTATTTCCAAGTTTGTGATTTTTTTTTAAAGTGGCTACTTCAAGATGGTGATCTGTTTTACTGTCTTTTCACTCTCTCTTTTTAGTTCCTTAATATGGGCATCCAGGCGCTCTAGAATATGATGAGACCTCAGTTCCTCTTCTTCCAAACATCTTGCAGTGATTGAACCAAGGGGAGATTCAGGCAAGGGACACTCATGTAAACCTAATTCCAGTTTCACCACCATTTCAGAAAGATGATGATTTTCTAACTTGAGTGACTCCATCTGATCCAAAACCTCCTTATGCTCCAGTGCTTTTTCTTCTGCCTTTTGTATCTCTGCTTTGAGTCTCTTTTCCATGTCAGGGGAAGAACTTTTGGCAGAAGCAGTCGTGGTATCTCGCTGATGGAACTCCTGAGTTAGCTGGGAGATCTCCACCTTCATTCCTTCCAGTACAGAACTGTAACTTTGTTGAGCCTGTAAAGTCTGTTCTTTCAGCTTGTTAATCTCTGCCCTGTACTCATTGTTATGTTATTTCCATTTTCTTCAATTCTTCATATTTTTCCATTAGTTCTTGGCTCAGCTGTTTACATGTTGGACTCAGACTCCAAGCTGCCTTCCAGACGAGTCACCTCTGTTTGCAGAAGTTCTTCACTATTGTGGGTCAGATCCAGTTGGGAAAGCATGTTGTCTAATTCCTCCTGTCCTTGACAGGTGTACCTCCTTTCTGCCTGGGGCTTCTCCAGTGACCTTATGGCCTCTACTGTGTGCTGAGAGTCAGTTGTCTTAAATTTTTTTTTTGGTATCGTTAATATAAAATCACATGAGCAACATTGTGGTTACTAGATTCCCCCATTATCAAGTCCCCACCACATACCCCATTACAGTCACTGTCCATCAGCATAGTAAGATGCTATAGAGTCACTACTTGTCTTCTCTGTGCTATACTGCCTTCCCCGTGCCCCCCTCCCCCACCCCTGACGTTATGTGTAGTTGCCTTTAATTTGCTTGTAGCTTTTCCTTTTGCATTCTTGCCTCATGGACGAAATTTTCTTGTGACTGAAGAGCTGCCTTCAATTTTCTCTTTTCTTCCTGCAAAACCTCTAAAAGTTTTTCAGATTCCCTCAATTTTTCTTCTTTTTGCTGCAGTTCTAATAACAGTCATATTAGTTCCAACCAAGTCATTGACCCTCATGGTGAGTCACTCTATCTCCAACTCCTTGGCACAGATAGTATCATTGGCCCACTACAGCTTACTGCTCAGATGCTGAATTTCTGACTGCTTGACGGTTCCACAGACTCTAATTTCTGTTTCCGATTGGCAAGCTGAGCCTGAATCATCTCTGATTGTTCAGCAGAGCCTTCCTTTGTGCGTCCAGAGAAGATACCTGTTGGTGATAAATCAAGCGTTGCTTCTCCCAGTCCTGTGATTTCTGACGAAATTCCTCTATTTTTCCAGTTAACCTCTCCATTTCAGACTCCTCTTCCCTGTGATTTTTGACATTTCCTCTGAAGTCCCTTATGTGCTTTTTCTGTAGTTTTTCTAGCTTCTCTTCAGTCTGCCTAATTCTTCATGTGGTTTCTTTATTAACTCCTGCTTATACTCTGTGGCCATCTCTCGCTTGACTGTTTTCATGTTCTTCCACCTACTGATGCAATATTCCAATCTCTTTGTGATTCACATCCAACTGACTCCTGAGTTTTAAGTTCCCGTTCACGGATATCCAAGCAAGCTTCTAGAGCATGCGTCTGCCCTTCCCATTCAGACTTTTTATGAACCACCATTATGTCATTCTGTTTCATGAGCTCCTGTAGTTCTGCCTCACAGGATGTCAAAAATTCCTCATCGCGTCCCCGATTTGAATTCCTTCCAATAAAGCCTCCATCGCCAAATCCCCTTTGTTCTGGCAACTGGCTGGCCGGGGCTGCGCCAGATGCGGCCATATCTGCTTTCGCAGGTCCGCAAGGTAGACAGGCGAGGCTGGGGGGTGGGGTGCCGGGCCGGTGGGGGCGGCCCCGGGCCGGAGGGGTGGGCCTAGTGGGCAGCAAGTTGCTGCGGAAGCCAGCCAGCGCCGTGGGGCCTGGGGCCGGTGCACCCCCGCAGCTAGTTTATGGTGGTCTTTCATCTGTGACTTTGCAGATGAATTCCTTTAGTTCCAGATTCCTGTTGATCCCTTAGGATTTTCTATGTAGACAATTACGTTATCTACATATAGCTTTATTTCTTCTTGTTTCAATCTATGTGCCTTTTATTTCCTTTTTGTGCCTTCATGCGCTTGCTAGAACTTCTAATACTATGTTGAGTAGCAATGGTGAAAGTGGACATCCTTTCTTGTTCCTGATCTTAGGGAGGAAGAATTCACACATTAGTTACGATAGTGGCTATAGGTTTTTCATAGATGCCCTTAATTATTTTGAGAAATTTCCCTTATATTCCTAGTTAGCTGAGTGTTTTTATCATGAATGTATGTTGAATTGTGTCATATGTTTTTCTGAGGCAATTGATATGATCATGTGGTTTTTATATATATCCTGTTAATATAGTGGATTATATTGCTTGGTTTTTGAATATCAGGCTAACCTTGCATCCCTGGAATAAAGCCCACTGGTGTATAATTCTTTTTTATATATTGCTAGCTTCTATTTGCAAATATTTTGTTAAAGTTTGTTGTGTCTCTGCTCATGCGGGATGTTGTGCCTTTTTTTTTGTAGTATTTTTGACTGGTTTTGATATTACAGTGAAGTACTGGCCTCATAAAATGAGTTGGGGTAATACTGTTCTTTATAAGCAGTTCTGTGAAAAGAATCATGAGTTAAACGTGGCATTCCAAAATTTTTTTTTAGATATTCTCAATCTAAAATGATAAAAGAAAATGAAAAGTGCAAAAAGAAAACCAGAGTACTTCAGAAGAGCTGCAAAGTGCTTGTTATGCAAGTACCCACTTCCAGGTTCTGAAATGGGGTCCCAGGGAGAGTTGTGAAAGATTGCCTCTGTACTACAGTTCTGCACTAGGGAGCATTTAAACGTTTTGGCACCTTTGGAGTCTGTCTGAAATACGAATCTTGAGTAAGAGGCAAATTATGAAATAATGCTGAGTATCAGGAAAAAAAAAGTGGATTTTTTTTTTGCTGTTGTTTTTATATTGCAGTGGAGTTAACACAGGGAAAATGTTTAGATAATTATGTTGGTTACCTAAACTCACATATGCAATATTTAAATCTAGGTCTAAAAAATAGGGTAGTTTGGAGAACAAAGAGGAAAATGTAACTTAAAAAAGGTAATGAAACAATAACTTCATTTCTTGTTGATGGTGACCAGTCCAGCTGCCTGCGGCTTTATCACTGGAGGTGAAAACTCAGGGATGCCTTTGCCTCGTTCCTAGTTGTGTTACTGTTCTAGACGGTGGCCAGGAGAGTGGGCTTTAAGAAGGTCAAGCAAGTGTGTGCTTCCTTTACAGTTACCAGATGAAGCAGATAGAAATACAGGATTCCCAGTTAAATTTGCATTTCAGATAAATAACGGATAACATTTTAGTTTTAGTTTGTCCCAAATATTGCATAGGACCTACTTACATAAAACATGTATTATTTTTCAGAAACTCATATTTAACTGGACATCCTATATTTTATCTTTTTCTATTATGTTAGCTTTTTTCCATATTTGTTTCTATACTTTGAACCCTGCTCATTTTCATTTGAGGAAGAGAATGTCAAAATCTTTATTGATTGCTTTATTTAATATAAGACAGTTGTCTTTGCCTGGCAGGTGAACGTGATGGCAGATCTTATGTGATACTCAATTTTTAAAAAATTTTATGGATGCCTGCAGCGGGGTGTTGAGCCCTGGCAGGGGTTCTGCACCTCCCAGTACTAGTTTGTGCTCTGTATCACCAATGCCCACTTACACTTTCTATTTCCAGTGATCTCACTTCATTTGCCTTGCCAATGTCTAATTATTCAAAAAGATTCTTATCCACACATTCACACCTTGGTCTTATTTGCAGTCACCCTCTTAGAATGGTGCCTAAATTAGTGCCCAGACACCACAGACACATAATATTTTTTACATACTTCCTGGGTCAGGTATATAAGTAGAAAGAGCTTATCTCTTGCATGCTATACTTAAATGATCTACCCTAGGAATATTTGTTCTGGCATTATCTATAGTGCCTAGATTAAATGACTGGCCTGAAGTAGATATAATAGAACATCTCTGTCAACACACTGAGGTTTCAGATACCAACAAGAAGAGGCCTGCTTGGGACAGAAGTATTAGTGGTCATCCTGCTGTCTCTCTTTACAGCACACCGTTCCCTAGAGGCCCCCTTTCTGTTCCCTTCCATTTTCATACTGTTCCAGGCAGGTGGCAAAACACACTGTGAACTTGAGCCACATTGTTATGGGCAGTGTGCTTATATCTGTTAGAAATTGTTTTAACTCAGAGGAAGGAAATACCCTTGACTATTGTTTGTGTTTTGGCTGTTTTTTAGGGCACTTGAGGCCATTGGAATTACAACTGCTAAAAAAAAGCTGAAGAGTAGTCCTCTTGTAAGGACCCAATACTCTTCAGTGTCAACTCAGAAAGAAACATCATAGGCAGTTTACCAGCAGCTAAAATGAAGGCACCTTGTGGCCTTCCTGTTTCAATTGTAAATTCCCAAAGAATGGTGGGCTCTGGGTGGGGATGAGTTGGAGAGCACCCCCGGAGACCAAAGCACCAGCTTCTAGGGCCATTTTCTTCATATGTTGTAAAAACTGAAATCACTATTCACAAGTTTGTGATTGATTCTCAAATTTCTACAATTTCCAACTTCACTTAGAATACAGGTTAAAATATTCTTTGTGATAGGCTGTCTTTTTCACTCAAAATATAAAAATGAGAAATTTGATAATTGCTAATATCTCTTGAATTCTGAGGATGTTTACATCTGGCCCAGTTCTAAAAGTGTCAAGAAATTGTAAATGTAACATTTTTGTATTCACCTAAATATGTTTTATTGGCCAATTTGCATAAATATAGGCATACCTTGGACATATTGCTGGTTTGGTTCCAGACCACCACAGAAAAATGAATTTTGCAGTAAAGCTAGTCAAATGAATTTTTTGGCTTCCCAGTGCATATCAAAATTATGGTAGTCTGTTAAATGTGTAATAGCATTATGTCTAAAACACAATGTTGATATCTTAAAAATACTTTATTGTTAAAAATGCTAATTATCATTTGAGCTTTCATTGAGTCATAATCAGTGACCACAGATCACCATAACAAATATAATAATAACGAAGAAATTTGAAATATGTGAGAATTATCAAAATGTGACCCAGAGATGTGAAGTGAGCAAATGCTGTTGGAAAAATGGGACTGACAGACTTGCTTGACACAGAGTTGTCAAAGTTTACGAACTTCCAATTTGTAAGAAAACACAGTATCTGCAAAGTGCAATAAAGTACATCAAATGAGGTTTTTCTATATGTATTTGCTAAGAATTGGTCTTTCGGTGCTCAGAATGGGTATTTTACCCACAATTTTCATGTTGTAATAGGAAGGGAAAAAAATTGCTACAATTCATTTACAATATTGGGGGATGTTTCTGTAGCCATTACACCAGAATAAATATTTTTCCAAATAGAAATTGCTGTTTTTGTAAATATTTTCTGTTTTTTAGCATTAACACTTAAACATAGAGAAAGTTCTTTGGTTTCTAATAACTAGGAATTATACACACACTTGGAGTGGAAATACACAGGGGAACTCATCAGAGTCAGGCATTTTGTGGAGACAGGGCTCTTGATTTAATCGCCAGGGCCAGGCTTTCTCTGCCTCAGTTCCCACCTGTGGAGCTTAGCAGTCTGCTGGGAGCTCATAATGTAAAATAAGCCCTCTATTTTTCCTCTGGGAAAGGAGCATAGAATTGCTTATTTCTTTAAAAAGTATTAAGGATGTCACCTCACATCTATTAGGATGGCTACTATCAAAAAAAACAAAACAAAAATACAGAACAGAAAGTAACAAGTGTTGGCCAAAATGTGGAAAAATTGAAACCCTTGTGCATTGCTGGTGGAAATACATAATGGTATAGCCACTATGGGATACAGTATGGTGGTTCTACAAAAAAATTAAAAGTGGAATTACTATATATATGTCTAGCAATTACTTCTGGGTGCACACCCAAGAGAAAAGCAAGAACTCTGAAAGATGTTTGTACACCAGTGTTCATAGCAGTGTATTCAGAGAGCCAAAAAATGGAAACAACCCAAGCGTCCATTGACAGATGGACAAATAAACAAAAGGTAATATATACATCAAACAGAATATTAAAAGAAGGAAATTCTGACACATGTTACAGCATGGATGGACCTGATAGCATCATGCTAAGTGAAATAAACCTGTCACAACAGGACTAATACTGTCTGATTCTACTCACAGGAGGTACTGTTAGGGAAAATACTGTAAAAACTTGGACTGGATCACTGACGGAAGAACCAAGTGGCCCTTGGAGGTTTATTTTACACTGGCGGGCTCAGAGGGGAGTAATCTCCCAAGGTCTGAGCCCCAAACAAAGGCAAAGGGAGCAATATATATCTTTCTGCTTCTGTATCTGTAACATTCCTTCTGCACAGCAAGCAAGCAGGCAGGGGGGAGTGAGTCTGGGAGTAAGGTTAGGGAGTGAGTTTAGGGAGTAAGTGCCTGGCAGAGCGGGGAGTGAAGGGGATGGGAAAAATGGGAAGAATTTCTGCTGTCTTTGCTAACTAGAGAAGAGAAGGGAGCTACCTGGACTAAAGTGCTGTCCTTGTAAATATTTCTCTATCAATACCACAGTAGTTGATTTCATAGAGACAATGTAGAGTGGTGGTGGCCAGGGGCTGGGGGAAGGTGGGAAATGGGGAGTTAGTGTTTAATAGGTACAGAGTTTCCGTTTGGGAAGATGAAAAATTTCTGTGGATGGATGGCAGTGATGGTCGCACAGCAATATGAGCACCAAATGGCACTGTGAACTGGGCACTTAAAAGTGGCTAGAATGATAAATTTCATGTTGCGTGTATTCTACCATAATTTTAAGGAAGAATCAAGGATATGTGCCTGTCTGGCGAGCCAAAGATCTGTCATTCCTTCCTGTGGATTACATATGCCACACTTGATCCCTGTAGGTTATATTTCAGGTTATGTGCCCTGAACCTATATAGTCTGCCCTGGCTGCCCATCGCTCAACACTGGTGTGGCTGAGGGTGCCTCAGTGGAGGGGGCAGGATGCCTGCAGTAGCTCTGGTTCAGGCTGGAGAGAGGAGTCCGGACTGTCAGCCTTCTTTTTAATTTCTTTGAAGTCAAATGATATCCACAAATTTTAAGTATACTTTTAGATGAGCCTTGACAAATACATGCCTCTGTGTAATCCATATCCTTATCAAGAATATGGAACATTAACAGTGACATTGCACCAGAAAGTTCTCTCATGTTCCACCTCCAAGCCCCTCTTCCCAGGCAACCAAGTTTTGATCTCTCTATAGTAGATTAAATGTGCCTATTCTAGAGTGTCATATGAAGGGAATCAAGCAGTAGGTACTCATCTACCCTCAGCTTAATGTTCCTGTGAGCCATCTGTGTTGTTCCTTTATCATTGCTTGTTCCGTTTCACTGCTGTCTATTCCATTGTCTCACCATGGCAGGGATTGTTTGGCTACTTTCTTGTTGCTGAACTGCTGGGCTGGTCCCAGTTTAGGGCTCTTATGAATAAGGCTGCTGTGAATATTTTTATACAAGGCATTATATAGGTAGATGCTTTCATTTCTCTTAGGTTAGCACCTAGGAATGGAATTACTGAGTCATAGGGTAGGTTTATAAAAGACCACCAGACCACTTGTACTCTTACTTACCCACAAGGCATGAGGGTTCTGATTGCTCTACATGCTTGCCAACATTTGGTGGTGTCAGCCTTATTTCCCTTAAGACATTCCACGGGGTATGCATATCATTGTAGTTTTAATTTGTATTTCCCTGTTAACTAATGATGTTGAAGTGTCTGTCCAGCTCTTTTATCCATTTTTTTACTAGGGTTTTTTGTCTTTATATTACTGAGTTGTAGTTGTCACTTTTGAAGAGCAGAGTCATAAAATTTTTGCGAAGTTTACTTACCATTTTTCATTTGTGGTTATTGTTCTCTGTGTCCATTGAAAACCTTTTACCTATCTCAATCCATGAAGATATTATCCTATATTTCTTCTTGAAATTTTGTAGTTTAGCTTTTACATTGAGGTTTGCAATTCATCTTGAACTGATTTTTGTGTATGTGGTGAAGTAGGGGTTGAGGCGCATTTTTCTATATGGATATCCAATGTTTCCAGTACCATTTGTTGAAAAGGCCATCCTATTCATACTAAATCATAATGGCGCCTTTATGAAAACTCAACTTATCATACAAGTGAGGGTCTATTCCTGGGCTCTTTTTCTGTTTCATTGGTTGATTTGTCTATCATTATGCCAGTACCACACTGTCTTGACTATTGCACCTTTACATCCCAAACTTCTGTCCGCAGTATTTTTATAGCTTTGCTCCAGTGTGATACGGTAGATAATATTAACATTATTTGCTCACACTCACTTTCCTTATGTGTAGAATAGTGGTGCTCTTCGCTGAGTGGTGGTGGTGACCATGTGAATTACTATGGCAACATGTGGCCCAGTGCTACATAGGACATGTTCAGTGAGTGTTTATCTCCCTGTTGGTTCTCTTAAGTGGCGCCCATCTTTGTGTACCCTCACCACATCTCTGTGGTGTGGTTGGGAGGTCAGTGAAGGAGCAAAGGGATAAAATAATTTTAATTACAATTTTGATTTTATGGCAGAAAAAAAGACCAAGTTACAAACAAACTACTTAATTCCAGGGTTGACCTTGGCTATTTTATTTTGCAGCATTCTCTAATCTTTTAAAGATTACTTCTCTGAGCTTCAGTTTTCTCATGTAAAATGAAGATAATACCCCTCAAGGTCGTTGTCAGACACATTTGCATTAAGGGATGTGAAAGCACTTTGTTGGGTCTAAAACATGGTAACAGCATAAAACGGCCACCTTTCCCATTCTTCTTCCATTGGGATTGCAAACATTCAGAGGGCAAGGGATTTTTTTTTCCTTTTTTTCATGACTCACACCTTTGGGCTCACATCATTGATTTGGCACCTGTTTCATTTTTTTCACTGCCATTAAAGTAATTGCTTCTATCAGGATTTTCCCAAGACCATAGGTAACAACATATTTGAGTCTTTGTTAGTATCTGTTGTCACACACTAGAAGTGTTTACAGACTCAAAGACCCAGCTCTTGCCTTCTTGAAGGTTTTGCTTAAGACACAAAGAAAGTCAGTTTTGAACAAGAAATAGCAACTGTGGAATGCCAACACTCAGACTTGAGTAAGCTGCAGATGAGGGAGATGAGACTGGCCATCCCCCCCTCTCCAGCCTTCCATGCCTCTTGGGATATGTCTGGAACATCCGTTAGTCCCTTAACCCAGGGGAAGGGTGAGAGCCCCAGGCAAAGGCAAAGTGAGCCGTGAGGAGGATGAAGAGAAAGTTAAGAATGACTCCCTGGAGGCAGAGATTGCTGGGGGTCACCATGAGCCCTTTGCAGTCGTTTTGAGGACCATTTAAGAGTGTTTCAGGTGAAGTGTGTCAGGATCTCAGTCAGCAAAGTCAGGTGTCAAGGAACAGCCCTTTTCCTTTTCTATAAGTCTGCTTGGATTCTGATTGGGAGCTACCATTGCACCAGGCTGACAACTCCATTTGTACTGTACACGAACTGGCTCATGGCTTAGGACTTGCCCAAGGTGAGTAGGGAGAGAGGAAGTATGGGAGGAGGCAGTGAAACATCTCCAGCTAGACAGTGTGTGGCAATAAATGCTTTATATTAGCCAGCCCTACCCTTGAAGTCCAGAAATTCAAGGAGATGGGTTCTTAGGCAGAAGGTACTGATGGGTAAGAAAATATTCCAGACAAACTTGAATCAAAGCCTTACACTTTCTCAGCATAACCCCTCAGTTTACTTCACACTTACTTTCAATAAATAGCTGATCTTATTCAGAGATGACTAAGGACTACAAATGAACTCTAGTGTGCAGAGAAACCTGGAAACAAAGAAAAACAAAAACAAAAAAGACTGAGAAAGAGTGTAGACAATTCAGAAGACCAGCTCAAAAGTTCAGAAAAATGTGTTCCCAGACCCTAAAAGAAAATGCTGGAAACATGATATCTAAAGCACAATTTGAGTATAGAAGAAAAATTCAAAAGAGTGAGTGAGGCAGAAGAAAACAGGCTCAAGCTGGCAGAATTCAGGAGGGGAGAAGGGAAGAGAAAAAAGTAAAAAATGATAACTGACACAAAGACCAATTTGAAAGCTGCAAAATAGGAAACCTCATTGAAAAAAACAATCACTGAGGGCAGACTGGAGGAAACTATACAAAAGGAACCAAGTATCACCATAATTTATTAGATTTCTCAACAAAGAGTTTTAGAAAAAAAAGTATATGATAAGACCGTGTAAATATTCAGGCCAGACTTGACTGTCATTCCAGAGGATTACTGCATTCAGGCAAACATTAAATAGAATGACTGAACCTGGACCCCTTTCTTAACACCATATACAAAAATCAACTCAAAATAACTTGAAGACTTGAATGTACAACTTCAAACCATAGAAGTGCCTAGAAGGAAACATAGGACAGAAAACCCTTGACATCAGTCTTGGTGATTTTTTGGATTTGACACCAAAAGCAAAGACAACAAAGGCAAAAATAAACAAGGACATCAAATTAAAATCTACAGAGCAAAGGAATCTTCAAAAAATGTGAAGGCAACTATAGAATGTGAGGACGTATTTGCAAATCATATATCTGCTAAAGGGTTAGTAATATCCAAAATATTAACACAACTCAGAAGCACAAAAACAATCTGATTAGAAAATGGGCAGAAGCACTGAACAGACATGTTTCCAAAGAAGACCTACAGATGGTCAACAAGTATGTGAAGAAGCTCAGCGCCACTAATCATTGGGGAAATGCAAATTACAACCACAATGAGATGCCACTGCATTAGAACGGCCACCATCAAAAAGACAAAAGATAGCAAGTGTTGGCAAGAATGTGGAGAAAAGGGAATTTCTATGCATTGCTGATGGGATTGCAAATTGGTGTAGTCACTATGGAAAGTAGTATGGGGGTTCCTCAAAAAATTAAAAATAGAATTACCGTAGGATCCAGCAGTTCCACTTCTGGGCATATATTCAAAGGAGATGAAAATAGGATCTTGAAGAGATAGCTGCCCCCCCGTGTTCACTGCAGCATTATTCACACTGGTCAAGACATGGACGCACCTAAGTGTCTGTCAACAGATGAATGGATAAAGAAGACGTGAGAGGTACATACGCACACAATGAAATATTCAGCCATGAGAAAGAAGGAATTATTGCCATTTGTGACAACATGGATGCACCTGGAGGGCATTAAGCTAAGTGAAATAAGCCAAAGACAAATACTGCTTGTTATCACCTATATAAAGAATCTTTTTTAAAAAAGCTTGAAACTTACAGAAACAGAGTAGAAAAAAGTGGTTGCCAGGGGCTAGGGATGGGGGAAATAGGAAGATGTTGGTAAAGGGAAACAACAAAACAAAAGAAGAATGATATTGAGTCGTGGTGCCTTGATTTTCTTGGTATTGAGGCAGAAAACATAAGGGTCATAGGTAGGGTAGAGCCATGCTGGGTCAGCCTCTGCCAAGCTGCATGTTCTGAAAGGATACTGATAGATTCTGAGTGGAACAATGGGTGTCCCAATAATTTGTTATTTAGCCAAACTGCCCTAAGTCCAAAGACAAAGACAATGGACAGATATTCTCAAGCCTGCCAGAAATCAGAGAGCTTAGCTGCTTTGAGCCCTTTTGAATGAGGGTTTTGAATAAAACTATTGAATGTTGAAATCCTGACAAAGTAGAAATGAATAAAAGTACAGAGCTTGGTATAAGATGGGTGGTGAACCTCAAATCTGTTTAAATGTAAAAATAAGAGAGATTGGCCATGCGTGTGAATTACAGTGGCAGCGCATAGTATAAATGTTATAGACCTTACAAATAGTAATATAACTTAGGGAAATCACTGGGTGGGGGAAGGGAGGGGCTGTGCAAGTATCAATGTCCTCATTTTTCTTAGCACAACAGTCAGTGGTCACCAAGTTCAAAATACTGTTTTGAAAAATAAGGGCTGTAACTTCTAGGTTTTTCTAATATTTATGTCACCTGCAGAGCAATCTTTTAGGAAGCTGTCTCCTACAGTGAAGAAGTATTTCGCTGAACTTTAGCAATTCTTTGTGTTTTGCTATCACATCTTTCCTTCCATTTCTTTGTCCTTCATGAAGAATGTTACTTACCAAATGCTCAGTGTGCTGTAGGGATGGGGAATACCTGGTGAGCTGGCACTCACAAACAGGTGATGAGTGTTGCTATGTGAAGCATGTGAAGTGATGGAGAATCAGAGATGAGATGTGGCTTAGGTAAGACTCAGGTGCTAAGCTGGAGCCCACCAGGCTAGGGAGCACACTGAGCAGGAAGAGGCTGGTTCCAGACACAACAAAGGCCTTGTTTTTAGTGCTGGCAGGTGGTCTGCCTACTGCATAATCCTGTCCCTGCAGTACTCTTTGTGTCTTGGACTGTGTCTAGATTTTATTGCCTACTTAAGCAGCTGTTTGGACTGTCTGGAAAATGTTCAATGACTGTATAAAGGTAGATGGATGAATGGATGAGTGGATGAATGAATGGACAGATGGATTCTTTGAGGGTGTGAGGTTAATGACATCAGTTGATGCCATTAGCTGCTTTTTATGTTTAATATGTTTGAAGTATATTGCCTTTGGGAAATACTGAGAAATCCACCTTTTACAGCATGTGATTCAGGCTGCTAATGATGACGCATGACCAGCCAGTATGACATTCTGGCATCCTTCCGTGAACCACATGCATTTGTCTGCTAGGAGTTTTATGTTCTAAGGTACATGTACAAAGAAGAAACTAAATCCATGGCCAAGATCCTCATCTGTATTTATTTGTGAAGGAAATAAGTTGATATATTTTTCTCTCAGGTTCAGGAGGCAATGCCCTTTTGGAGGCAACACTTTTGCTAACTTCCTGCTTACCTATCCTATACAATGTGAGTGTTGAAATCACAGACATGGTGATGCTTGAAAGCAGGGTGAAAAGTCATTTTAGTTTCTTTAAGGTAGACATATCCTCTCTGTGGCCAGATTCTTGATGGGCATCTGCATTTTGACAATCGAATATATAGATTCATTATTTTGTTGGAGATGGTTGTGATTTACTGGTTTATGCATGGAATGCTCTAATCTAAGCCCCACAGGGTGGGGCAAAGATGTCTCTACTCTATAACCTGTTTGGTGGGATTGGTGGGAGGTCACTGATGTGGAGGAGATAGCAGGAGAGGTGCTCTGTGTACCTGTATTTTTGCCTTTGAAACATTGGCTGGAGTGTCTTTTGAATCAGTTTTTCAACACAAATCCATGCCCATTGACCAAGATTTTTGTTCCATTTCACCCTCTATAGTTTGTATATGAAAGAGTAGATATTTTAGAATTTTTCACATAGAAAATTGATCAAGTTGAGCTTTGTCTTGTTTTGACCAGTTATGGTCTGTGGAGATTTTGGCAGCTTCCATTAGGTACCAGTACTCTCTCTTGAGATTCCCGTCTGCATCTAGATATTTCCTGGACACTGGCACTACCATGCATACCCAAGATCTGCCCCCTTGGTCCAGAAGGGCCTTCTCCGCCCATCTGAGCAGCTGGCCAGGAGCAGCCAGCGTGGCTGTGAGCTCTGCCCCTTAAAGGGCCACTGGCCTCCTGGATGTAAAATGAAGTCTTCTGACTGACTCCTGATCTCTTATGTAAGAAAGTCTGGGCAACTGACACACTGTACTATTTAAAGGAAGTTTTCTATGACTGTGCAAGTGGAGAGAAGCTCGTCTGCTTATTTGGGATGATCATTCACTGCCCAGAGAGAGGCTGGGTGGCCAGGTTAGGGCACAGCCAGCGTTTGAAGCCCAGTCCCTCCATGGCACATGCCTTGTGACCTGACACTCCTGGAGTCTTTTTTTTCTCATCTCTAAAATGGGCACATTGGTCAGATTTCTCATTTATTTTTGTTACTTTGTCTTTTTGCGGGCAAACAGCTGAAACTGGCAGAACCGGGAAGCGGGTCTCCAGGGTCCTGAAGAACCCAGTCAGATACAACTGGATTTCAGGACACACTAGCCTAAGAGGGCAGTGCTGTGGGAAGCCCAGGCCTGTGTGTCCTGCAGAAAGCTCTGTTTCTTGCTGTGTGACTGTCACTCTCTCCATGCTGTCTGGCTTCCTCCCAAATTTCCTAATCCACATGGGGGCAGACGGCCATCAGAAGCCCCCTCACTTCAGAGAGCTCCCACCTACGACACTGAAAGCACAAGCAACTAAAGAAAAAAAAAATTGGACCACATAAGAATTAAAACTTTTGTGCTGCAAACGATACCTTCAAGGAAGCAAGAAGAGAATCTATAAAATGGATGCTCACTGGAAGTACTTTCGATGAATCAATCTTTCATCATCCTGCAAGCCTCAGATAAGAGTGTCCTTCCCACTTTCTGCCTAAACCGAGGCCAGCACCACATAAATCAATAATTTTAAAGGGGCAGTCCACTAGTTAAAGATACCCATTTTTGTATTATGAACCATAAACTCTGTTATGCTTTATTAACAAACAACTTCAAAGTCTTAGTGGCTAATGAAAGTTTCTTTTGCACTGCTGTTCCATGTCCATTGTGGGCCAGCAGGGACCTCTGGGATGCAGACTGATGGAGCAGCTGTGGCAGAGGCCATTGTAGGAGGCCAAGGGGGAGAACCCATGTGGGGAGTCTGGCTGTGGCTCTCAGGCTGCCATCAGGAAGTGGCACAACATTGCTGCCTGCTCTTGGTTAGCCAACACACTGCAAAGCCATAGCCTCATTCCCAGGGGCAAGGAAGCCATGTCACCCATCACCTGGAAGGAAGGAAGCCAGACACTCCATTAGCAGAACCGGTGACTTTGAAAATTTCAGCTTCCATTTTTCTCCTTATAAACAGACGCAATAATGAATATCTTTTCTCGTTTTCACTCATTTCTTCCTGTCCTTTTATTTCCTAAGCATAAATTTATAGACAAAATTATTGTGTTAAAATGTTTGGTGTGTGTGTATATGGAGTAGAAATCAGGTGCCAGCTTGGCAGGTGGACAGCAGCTTGCTGTGAAGGAGACAGTGGTACCCTTTGCAGCCCAAGCCGAGGTTGTGGCTCGTCAGGTATAGGTGGTGGTAGATTTCAGGCTCCGCCTCCGCTTGCCCCTCAGCCAGAGGATAGGGCACTGCGCCATCTTCTTAGCTGTGGGAAGGACTTGCAAAGACATAGAAAGTGCAGGTTGCCATCCAGAACCAGGTGTTGCTTTCAAAAAGTGCTAATGTGTCCTGACTTGCTGGGGCTCACAGGAGAACAAAAACCTTGAGTTTTCAAAGATCAACAAAGGGAAAGACCCAAAAGTAGAGACATTCATTGTATAGAATTCATTCTAGTCTTAGAATTATATTGAGTTTCTGGATAGAGCCCAGCATGGCAGGAATGTGTGACTAGGTAAACCTAGTCTCCCGTGCTGGAGTTCACATACATGAAAGGGGAGGTCCCCTCCTTCAAATTAGTTGTTCTGTCAATCCTAACAAGAGAAAAACTTCTTTTTAGAGTTTTAGGAAATCTCACTGATGAGCTCTGAGTAATGGGGAAATGAGCTAGGATGGTGTGAATACAGGGAGGAGAAGATGTAGTGGCTGGAATTGGATAACAGCACTGTGGACAGCAGCTTCAGTGACCTTGAAATAGGTGGGGCTTGGAAGCCCCACAAGACTGGGACCCAGGGAGGCCCTTCTCGTAGGCAGAATGTTTGCATCCTCAGTCTGGAAACATGTCAAGAGCTGCATCATTTTATTATTTTCTCTCACTTGGGTTCTGAGAATGTAGTTCTGGAATTTTGTTGTCCATATGAGCTGAACTGATTGAAGACAGTATTTTGGGGGTTTTGGGGTTGCTTATTAGTCTGTCTTTTTATTTATTTATTTATTATTATTTATATATTTTAATAATATAATTTATTTCATTATCATTAATCTACAATTACATGTGCAATATTATGGTTATTAAACTACCCCTTCATCAGGTCCCCCCACCAACCCCATTACAGTCACTGTCCATCAGTATAGTGAGATGCTATAGAATCACTACTTGTTTTCTCTGAGTTGTACAGCCCTCCCCGGGCCCCCCAAAATTACGTCTGCTAATCGTAATGCCCCTTTTTCCCTCTTATCCCTCCCTACCCACCCATTTTCCCCAGTCCTTTTCCCTTTGGTAACTATTAGTCCGTTCTTGGGTTCTGTGAGTCTGCTGCTGTTTTGTTCCTTCAGTATTTTTTCTTTGTTCTTATACTCCACATATGAGTGAAATCATTTGATACTTGTCTTTTTGGCTTGGCTTATTTCACTGAGCATAATACCCTCTAGCTCCATCCATGTTGTTGCAAATGGTAGGATTTGTTTTCTTCTTATGGCTGAATAATATTCCATTGTGTATATGTACCACATCTTCTTTATCCATTCATCTACTGATGGACACTTAGGTTGCTTCCATTTCTTGGCTATTGTAAATAGTGCTGCATAAACATAGGGGTGCATCTGTCTTTTTCAAATTGGGCTGCTGCATTCTTAGGGTAAATTCCTAGGAGTGGAATTCCTGGGTCAAATGGTATTTCTATTTTGAGTGTTTTGAGGAACCTCCATACTGCTTTCCACAATGGTTGAACTAATTTGCAGTCCCACCAGCAGTGTAGGAGGGTTCCCTTTTCTCCACATCCTCGCCAACATTTGTTGTTGTTTGTATTTTGGATGTTGGCCATCCTCACTGGTCTGAGGTGATATCTCATTGTGGTTTTAATCGGCATTTGTCTGATGATTAGCGATGTGGAGCATCTTTTCATCTGCCTGTTGGCCATCTGAATTTCTTCTTTAGAGAAGTGTCTATTCATGTCCTCTGCCCATTTCTTAATTAGATTATTTGTTTTTTGTTTGTTGAGGTGCGTGAGTTCTTTATATATTTTGGATGTCAATACTTTATCAGATACATTATTTATGAATATATTCTCCCATACTGTAGGATGTCTTTTTGTTCTACTGATGGTGTCCTTTGCTGTACAGAAGCTTTTCAGCTTGATATAGTCCCACTTGTTCATTTTTGCTTTTGTTTCCCTTGCCCGGGGAGATATGTTCATGAAGAAGTTGCTCATGTTTATGTCCAAGAGATTTTTGCCTATGTTTTTTTCTAAGAGTTTTATGGTTTCATGACTTACATTCAGGTCTTTGATCCACCTTGAGTTTACCTTTGTGTATGGGGCTAGACAGTAGTCCAGTTTCATTCTCTTACATGTAGCTGTCCAGTTTTTCCAACACCAGCTGCTGAAGAGGCTGTCATCTCCCCATTGTACATCCAAGGCTCCTTTATCAAATATTAATTGACTGTATATGTTTGGGTTAATGTTTGGATTTTCTATTCTGTTCCACTGGTCTGTGGGTCTGTTTTTGTGCCAATACCAAATTGTCTTGATTACTGTGGCTTTGTAGTAGAGCTTGAAGTCAGGGAGTGTAATTCCCCCTGTTTTATTCCTCCTTCTCAGGATTGCTTTGGCTATTCGGGGTCTTTTGTGGTTCCATATGAATTTTAGAATTATTTGTTCCAGTTCATTGAAGAAAGCTGTTGGTAGTTTGATAGGGATTGCATTGAATCTGTAGATTGCTTTAGGTAGTGTAGCCATTTTGACAATATTTATTCTTCTAGCCAAGAGCATGGGATGCATTTCCATTTGTTAGTGTCCTCTTTAATTTCTCTTAGGAGTGTCTTGCAGTTTTCAGATTCACTTCCTTTGTTAGGTTTATTCCTAGGTATTTTATTCTTTTTGATGCAGTTGTGAATAGAATTGTTTTTCTGATTTCTCTTTGTTAGTTCACCATTAGTGTATTGGAAAGCAACAGATTTCTGTGTGTTAATTTTGTATCCTGCAACTTTGCTGAATTCAGATATTAGTTCTAGTAGTTTTGGAGTGGAGTCTTTAGGGTTTTTTATGTACAGTATCATGTCATCCGCAAATAGTGACAATTTGACTTCTTCTTTACCAGTCTGGATGCCTTGTATGTCTTTGTTTTGTCTGACTGCTGTGGCTAGGACCTCCAGTACTATGTTGAATAACAGTGGAGAGAGTTGGCATCCCTGTCTTGTTCCCGATCTTAGATGAAAAGCTTTCAGCGTCTCACCGTTAAGTATGATGTTAGCTGTGGGTTTGTCATATATAGCCTTTATAATGTTGAAGTACTTGCCGTCTATACCCATTTTGTTGAGAGTTTTAATCATGAATGGATGCTGAATTTTGTCAAATGCTTTTTCAGCATCTATTGAGATGATCATGTGGTTTTTGTTCTTCTTTTGTTGATGTGGTGGATGATGTTGATGGATTTTCGAATGTTGTACCATCCTTGCATCCGTGGGATGAATCCCACTTGATCATGGTGTATGATCCTCTTGATGTATTTTTGAATTCGGTTTGCTAATATTTTGTTGAGAATTTTTGCATCTACGTTCATCAAGGATATTGGTCTGTAATTTTCTTTTTTGGTGAGTTCTTTGCCCGGTTTTGGTATTAGAGTGATGCTGGCTTCATAGAATGAGTTTGGAAGTATACCCTCCTCTTCTATTTTTTGGAAAACTTTAAGGAGAATCGGTGTTATTTCTTCTCTATATGTCTGGTAGAATTCAGAGGTGTATCCATCTGGTCCAGGGGTTTTGTCCTTGGGTGGTTTTTTAATTACTGATTCAATTTCGTTGCTGGTGATTGGTCTTTTTAGTTTTTCTGCTTCTTGCTTGGTCAGTCTTGGAAGGTTGTACTTTTCTAAGAAGTTGTCCATTTCTTCTATGTTTTCCAGCTTGTTAGCATAAAGATTCTCATAATATTCTCTTATAATTCTTTGTATTTCTGTGGGATCCGTCGTGATTTTTCCTTTCTTGTTTCTGATTCTGTTTATGTGTGTAGATTCTCTTTTTCTGTTAATGAGTCTGGCTAGGGGTTTATCTACTTTGTTTATATTTTCAAGGAACCAGCTCTTGGTTTTATTGATTTTTTCAATTGTTTTATTCTTCTCAATTTTATTTATTTCTTCTCTGATCTTTATTATGTCCCTCCTTCTGGTGACTTTGGGCCTCATTTGTTCTTCTTTTTCCAATTTCAGTAATTGTGTCTTTAGACTATTCATTTGGGAATGTTCTTCCTTCTTTAAATACGCCTGGATTGCAATATACTTTCCTCTTAGAACTGCCTTTGCTGCATCCCACAGAAGTTGTGGCTTTGTGTTGTTGTTGTCATTAGTCTCCATATATTCTTTGATTTCTGTTTTGATTTGGTCGTTAACCCATTGATTAATTAGGAGAGTGTTGTTAAGTCTCCATGTATTTGTGAGCCTTTTTGATTTCTTTCTAAAATTTATTTCTAGTTTTATACCTTGGTGATCTGAGAAGTTGGTTGGTAGGATTTCAATATTTTTGAAATTACTGAGGTTCTTTTTGTGGCCTAGTATGTGGTCTATTCTGGAAAATGTTCCATGTGCACTTGAGAAGAATGTGTATCCTGTTGCTTTTGGGTGTAGAGTTCTGTAGATGTCTGTTAGGTACATCTGTTCTAGTGTGTTTTCAGTGCCTCTGTGTCTTTACTTATTCTCTGTCTGGTTGATCTGTCCTTTGGAGTTAGTGGTGTGTTGAAGTCTCCTAAAATGAATACACTGCTGTCTGTTTCCTCCTTTAATTCTGTTAGTATTTGTTTCCCATATGCTGGCGCTCCTGTGTTGGGTGCATATATATTTATAATGGTTATATCTTCTTGTTGGACTGACCCCTTTATCATT
Organism: Smutsia gigantea; assembly: GCA_032199065.1. NCBI lineage: Eukaryota > Metazoa > Chordata > Mammalia > Pholidota > Manidae > Smutsia > Smutsia gigantea. Next base: position 203,200 of record JAVSCE010008643.1, read on the forward strand.
ATGTAATGTCCTTCTTTATCTCTTGCTGTTTTCTTCGTTTTGAAGTCTATTTTGTCTGATACAAGTACTGCAACACCTGCTTTTTTCTCTTTGTTGTTTGCATGAAATATCTTTTTCCATCCCTTCACTTTTAGTCTGTTTATATCTTTGGATTTGAGGTGAGTTTCTTGTAGGCAGCATATAGATGGGTCTTGCTTTTTTATCCATTCTGTTACTCTGTGTCTTTTGATTGGTGCATTCAGTCCATTTACATTTAGGGTGATTATTGATAGATATGTACTTATTGCCATTGCTGGCTTTAGATTCGTGGTTACCAAGGGTTCAAGGATTGCTTCTTTACTATTTAACAATCTAACTTAACTTTCTTGTTAAGTAATTGTAAACACTGTCTGATGTTTCTTTATTTCTCTCCCTTCTTATTCTTCCTCCTCCATTCTTTATATACTGGGTGTTTTACTCTTTGCCTTTAGTTAGTATTTGGATGGTCTGCTTTCTTTGCTATGATTTTATTTTCTCTGGTGACATCTTTTTAGCTTTCGGAGTGCTTCCATCTAGAGCAGTCCATTTAAGATATCCTGTAGTGGTGGTTTATGAGAGGCAAACTCTCTCAACTTTCGTTTGTCTGGAAATTGTTTAATCCCTCCGTCATATTTAAATGATAATCGTGCTGGATACAATATTCTTGGTTCGAGGCCCTTCTGTTTCATAACGTTAAATATATCATGCCATTGTCTTCTGGCTTGTAAGGTTTCTGTTGAGAAGTCTGATGATAGTCTGATGGGTTTTCCTTTGTAGGTGATCTTTTTTCTCTCTCTAGCTGCCTTTAATAGTCTGTCTTTATCTTTGATCTTTGCCGTCTTAATTATTATGTGTCTCGGTGTTGTTTCCCTTGGGTCCCTTGTGTTGGGAGATCTGTGGGCTTCCGTGGACTGCGAGAGTATTTCCTTCCCCAGCGAGGGAAAGTTTTCAGCAATTATTTCTTCAAAGACAGTTTCTATCCCTTTTTCTCTCTGTTCTTCCTCTGGTACTCCTATAATGCGAATATTGTTCTATTTGGATTGGTCACACAGTTCTCTTAATATTCTTTCTTTCCTAGAAATCCTTTTATCTCTCTCCGCCTCAGCCTCTCTGTATTCCTGTTCTCTGATTTCTGTTCCATTAACAGTCTCTTGCATCTCATCCATTCTGCTGTTAAGCCCGTTGATCGCTTGTCTGATTTCTGCATTGTCTTTCCTCACTTCCCTCACTTCCTCCCTCAGCTCTTGCACATTTCTCTGTATGTCCATCAGCATGGTTATGACTTTTATTCTGAATTCTTTTTCAGGAAGACTGTGCATTTCCATCCTTTCAGGCTCCCTCTCTGGGGTTGTCTGGTTGATTTTGGTCTGAACCATATTCCTCTGTCTTTTCATGGCTGTAGAATTGGTCAGTGGTAGTTGCCACGTATGTCAGCTGGGCTCTTTAAGAGCGCCTCTTGGGGTGCCGAGTCCTCTTGGGTGTAGCTGCATGCTGTGTGCTTTCCTGTGTATTCTGGTCTCTCTTTTAGGAATAGATGTATTTGCTGTGTTTTCGTAGATAAATATAGTGTTCGGAGGAGATTTCTGCCACCCTGCTCACGCCGCCATGTTCCCGGAAGTCATAGTCTGTCTTTTAAATGTGTTGTCACATGGCAGGTGTCTTCTTGCTATTCAGGGTCAGTACTCGTTGAAGTGCCCCTTCTCCTAGCAAGTCGGTGCAGTCCCTGTTGGCCATCCCCATGTGAGTCCATGAGGGTGGGGCCTCCTCTCTACCTCCCTGGGCCCTCCCTGTGCACCCCAGCACCTGCCTTAGCACATATTTGTTGTTTTGTTTAGATTTCACTTATGTGCTGCATTGTTTAAAAAAGCACTTAAGGCAGTTATCAGTCTAATATATATATAAATTAAGTTCTGGGGAATATTATTTGTTTGCCAAAGTATTTACTCTCTGATTCCTTTAAGTAGTAAATGTTTTAATGTACCATTAACACATGATTCAAATTTTAAACATAATTTCCCTTAATATAATAGAGAATTGTTAACTAGAAAAAAAATAGTGTAGTGTTTCAGATGGCTTTTTTCCTGGACTTAACACGAAAGAATAAAATACCTTCTTTGTGTATGCCAAAAAGGGCATGCTGGAATTGTATGTCTGTATCTGGGCCCACTACCTAAGGTTTGATGTTACCTTAAACTTTTTAAAATTGAAGTATAGTTGATATACAGTATCGTTTCAGGTGTACAATGTAGTGATTTGACAATTCTATACATTACAAAATGCTTAACCACAATAAGTGTACTTAACATAATCTGTCACCATACAAAGCTATTACAATATTATTGACTAGATTCGTTATGCTGTACATTTCCCTCCACTGACTTACTCATTTTACAACTAGAAGTTTGTACCTCTTTACCCCCTTCACCTATTTTGCCTACCCCTCTACCCGCCTCCACTATGGCAAACCAGTTTGTACTCTGTGCTTATTAAGTCTATTTCTGTTTTGTTTATTTGTTTGTTCATTTCTTTTTTTTAGGGTCCACTTATAAGTGAAATATTACTGTATTTATCTTTCTCTGACTTATTTCACTTAGCATAATATCCTCTAGGTTCATCCATTTGTTACAAATGGCAAGATTTCATAATTTTTAATGGCTGAGTAATATTTCATTGTGTGGGTATGACATCTTTATCCATTCATCTACTGATGGACACTCAGGTTGCTTCTATATCTTGGCTATTGCAAATAATGCTGCAGTAAACATAGGGGTATATATAGCTTTTCAAATTAGTGTTTTGTTTTCTTTGGGTAAATTCCCAGAAGTGGAATTGCAGGGTCATATTTTGATTTTTAGTTTTTTTGAGGAACCTCTATACTGCTTTCCATAGTGGCTGCACCAACTGACATTCCCACCAAGGTGTAGGAGGGTTCCCTTTTCTCCACATCTTTGCCAACACTTGTTAATTCTTGTCTTTTGGGTAGTGGCTATTCTGATTGGTGTGAGGTGACATCTCTTTGTGGTTTTGATTTGCATTTACCTAATCTTTAGCAATGTGGAGCATCTTTTCATGTGCCTCTTGGCCATCTGTATGTCTTCTCTGGAAAAAAGTCTACTCAGGTCCTCTACCCATTTTTTAATTGAGTTATATGAGGGTTTATTTGGTGTTGAGTTATATGAGTTCTTATATCTTGGATATTACCCCCTTATGGGACATATCATTTGCAAATATATTCTTCCTTCAATAGGTTGCCTTTTCATTGATGGTTTCCTTCACTATGTAAAACCTATTTTAATCCGACAACTAGACATCCCCAAGGCATGCTGCTTGAGATCTTCTGACACGAAGCAGGGCAGTAGCCTGTGTGTTCAAAGCAATGTCCTCATCTCAGCAAGAAGCAAGCCTTGGAGGCCCACAGGGGCCCACACTGGGGCGTGTGCCCTGGTCACTCACTGTCGCTAGGGGAGGAGCTTAGCTAAAGACATCAGTTGCCACCTGGCCTGCAGGCTGAGAACATGGGAGGGACTGTTCTCCACAAAGAAGCCCTGGTCCTTTAGGCAGAGAGAGAGGCTGCAGATGAATGCCCAGTCCCTGGGGAAGCTTCCTGTTCATTATTCCTGTAGGTTGCATATATTGTCTGTCATTATGAGCAACCACCTATTTCTGGTGGCAGAAGACCTCCGCCAGCCCCCCCTCCTACCTCATATCCCAGTGTTTTGTTTCCAGAATTAACCCACCTAGGTTCCTTCTGGTTTGGGCAGACTTGGTCTGACCATCTGCTCAAAACAAGCCCCAGCAGAGCATGTTCTAGCCTCTCACAGGCCTTGGTGGGAGGCCAATGGTAGGAGTGCTGGAAGCACTGGACAACAGTGAGCTTGGATGCAGATTAGATAAATGATCTGGCACCAGCTCCTTGCTGGGTAATGTCTGTCCATCTGTGAGACAGGATGATCATATATCACTTAGCTGACTGCAGGGGCTGGCCAGGATGATTAGATGCAGCACAGATGTGAAGGGCCGCCTGCATTTGAGGCCAAGGGACTGAAGGGGTCCCTGTTTCCTGCAGCAGGGTAGTTGCTCAGGGAGCCGTCTGATTCACAGCTCTCAGCTCAGGCATGTTGCTTCCCCTGCTAAAATCAGATGCCATAAATAACTGCCCCCATTGCCACAGCATCACAGATGTCCTGGCAGGGGGCATTTGGAGGGAGGTTTTTACATTGCATAGAATTGAGCAATTGAAAACATAGATACACCCTCCTGGGGGTCCTGGGAGGCAGAAGAAGGACTCGGGGTTCTTGTGCATCTCTCATACGGGACAGGGAACAAATGCTGCGAGAAGACGACTGCCTCTTTCGCAGCCAGACAGGAGAGTCAGGGCAGGATGTGGGAGTTGATTCCAGCCTCAGCAAGTCAGGTTGGTCACCCAAGCTGTATAATCAAGAAATACTTGGCCAATATATGCACGAATTCATACCTATGCAAACATTAACCACTCAGCAAACTTAGATGAAACTTTAACAGTTTTAAAAATTCCATTTTCTTAAGTTAGGATCCTTCTTTACAACTTGGTGCAGCCAAAGTTAGGGTGTGTCAGATGATCCAGGTCACAGCATGTCGGTCATTGTCAGCAGTCTTTGGAACCCTTTGTTTTTGCAGCACCTGGCAGGGCTGCTTCCCGGGCTCTGGTGGTGGTAGGGCCAGAGGGCTGATCCTACCCCAGGAGTTGTGAGCAGGAGTGATGTGCGTCAGTCTGGGCGGGGGTGTTTAGTTGTTGGAGCATGGTCCTCAGAGCCCCCCAGCTCTCTGCATGGTGCTGGGCAGCGTTTGGGTTTGCCCCAGGCCTGCAGCCCAGAGTGAGGGGCTGTGATCCACCTGTGAGGGCCGTGCAGCATGAGCCAGGGTGGGTATGAGCTGCTAGGTTATTAGTTGTGGTCGATGCTCTCACTGCTTTTTTTTCCTACAAGCAGTTGTCAGACTGAGTCTGTGTCTTAGATTTGAGGCATCATGATAATTCCTCTGGTTTCTTTCCAGAGTTCCAGGTTAAGGAATCTTTTCAGGCATTCTCAAGAAAATAGGAATGCAGCCTGTTGACTGCAGAGGCAGATATTGGGTATGGATATTCCAGGAGATTTGAATTTACACAGGCATTTTGAAAACTAGAAATCTCTGCAAAATGGAGATTTCCCCATTTATGTTTCATGATGCTAAAATATGTTCCATTAAAAAATAAATAAGGTTCTTTGATCCAAGAAGTTTGGGTAATGTTATATACTCTCATCTGTTCTTGAAGATGCATAATATCATTAGCACCTGTAGTAAAGAAACTGTTTACTCAAGTGTAATCCACTGTTTCTTACTTGACTTATTTGTCTTCTCTTCCCCTGACTCCCACACATCTTTCAGGCCCAGTGTTTACAGAAAAGTTAATATGTGAAATGTGGAATTTACTGAATCTTGGTTTAGTAGAATAGTGCTTCCTCATGTCTAAAAGCTGCATGATGTGTCATGTAGGAAATATTATGATGTGCATTTTATTCCACAGTTCCTTCCTTTCCTGTTCTTTCTGAAGCAACAATTTATTGAGCTTCAGCTTTGTACAAAGCTAACTAGGGCTGGTTGGTGAGTAGAACACTATGTCTGGGCCATGTACCCATGCATCAGGGTCAATGTGGGAGGCCTTTGGAGCCCTAAACATCCCTGGCCTGCACCATTGCCTGCACAATGGGATGCTCTTGGTGTGGGTTCTGGGAATCTGCATTGAGAATACACTACATGTGATTCACGAGGTCCCCAGTACATGAAAGGTACTGCACTAGATGCCTTTTTCTGCCTTCTCTCAGTTTGGGGTTAGGTTCTGGAAATAGCTGGGAAAGGGCCTGGCCTTGGGGACCTGGGTGTGGGGTCCCGAGGTTGCCCAGGTGATATATCAAGACCTCTTATCTGTATTTGTATTGAGGCCCCCTGTCCCCTTAGCAACCACAGCGAAACTTCCATATTAGAGGAGGCTGCCACTTCCATGTTAAGGGCACTGAGGACCAGAGAGGTCCCCAAGGCGGCTGCGAGGGGCTCAGGGCCTGCACTCGGGGGACAGGGCTGATGAGCCTTGCACGTGGCAGTGCTGCAGCTCAGACTCGTGAAGCCCACTGAAAAGCTGACGATCTAGCCTTCGTGCTCTGGGCTGATCACCCACTCGGTGACGCGCGGAGGGTAATGTGGTTGGAGACGGCGGCCGTGGGAGCAGGGAAGGGGCTTCGTGGCTGCTGGTCAGACTGTTCTTCCTCTTGGATGCTTTTCATTCTAGCCGAAGTGAGGTGTGAGGGATCTGACACCTTTGATGAGGCAGTTCTGGAATTTGTTCAGGCCGGAAGGAGAGAAATCTGGCTCTTTCAATCGGCCAGTGAAGTGACTTAAGGGCTTGCATTTCCTTAGGAGCTGTTATCAACCATCACCTGAAGCCTCCCCAAGGCTCTTTCTTCTCTCCTCCAGCAAGGGCAACTGTAAGTGAGGCAGAGCACAGACCTTCAACTTCTGATGGGGTTGCATCCGGATAAACCCATTGTAAGCTGAAAACGTCAAAAGTCAAAAGTGCATTTAATACACCTGACCTGCTGAATATCATCACTTAGTCTGGCCTGCCTTAAACCTGCTTAGAACACTTACATTAGCCTACAATTGGGCAGAATCATTTAACACAAAGCCTATTTTCTAATGAGGTGTTGAACGTCTCATGCAATAGAGAAGCTTGGTGCCCTTTAGCAATGACAGCTGAGCTCTTGCATTTTTAGAGGAGGCTGCCACTCGCGTGTTAAGGCCAAGTGCACTGTATTTACTCAATACTGTACTGATGGAGTTGTGGCTCGCTGCCACTGCCCAGCATCACAGGAGAGGATTGGACCTCATATTGCTAGCCCAGGAAAAAAACAAAATTCAAAGTTCAAGGTACTGTTTCTACTGAATGCGTGTTGCTCTCAGTAAAGTCAAGTAAAAAATTCATGAGCAAACCATTGTAAATGGAGGACTGCCTGTAATTTAAATTCTGCCCCTTTTACATTCAAATTACCTCCCAGTGGCCCTCGGGAGGGGGTTGCCTTAGATCAGCTGATGCTGTAACTGCCCCATTTCTGCAGGGAGAGTGCTGAAGGCATACGTGACCTTCCTTGGGACAGGGTGGGCAGGAACATTCTGATTTGATAGGCACTGAGTCTGGTAATTTGGGAGGCTTAAAATTGTACCAAAGCTGAGGTTCCCCGTCTTGGGACCTTTGTCAACACTCCCCAGGTGAGTTGGCCGTGCAGCCAGGGGCTTGTGAGCCCAAGTAAATGAGCAGCTCTGAAGGCCTCAGGCTGGGGTCTCCTCCGCCCCTGGGAGGGCTGGGAGAGCAGCTCAGCAGGGACACCCATCTCCTCCTCCCTGCTCAGCTCCTCCTCTCAGAAGCCTTTCTGGGCAAGGCCCTGGCCAGAGAGAAGCTGACCCGTCCCACCCACTCCTCCCACTGCCCAGCCCCTGAGCCCTGCTGTCCCAGCCCACTCCCCTTCTGTGGCTGAGGCAGCCGCTCTTCCCCATAACCCCCAAGGTGGCTGCCTGGCTCCAGGGCTGGGTCCTCTTCTTTCCAGTTCCATGGGCTTTGGCGACATCTGTGGACTGACTGCTTCCCTGTCCCACCTGCCTTTATATGTCAGCATTGTGAAGGAACAGAAAGCAAAAGTTCTCACAATATACACCCTCGTGGGCATACAGGCCACAGCACACACTCATGTGTTCACACGTGTGCTCGCACACACCTGCACACCCTACACGTGCAGGTGCACAGTCATGCACATGCACTCACGTGCAGGCACCATGCATGTACATGCAGAAGCATGCTCATACATGCATGTACACATGCCACACGTGCATACTTTGGGCATGCCCAGGGATGCCACACCAACATGTGTGCATGTGCACACACATCCTGCACATCCTCTCCTGTTGCAGTTGATGGGCTGCCTCAGGCCCTAGACACCAGGCAGTCATTGGCCTGTCCTTTTCCTCTGCCCCTCCACCCAGTCCTTCACCAAGGCTCATCCGTTTTAGCCTCAAAATATATCTTGAGCCAGCCTAACCTCCTGGCTGCTCTCTCTCTATCTGCCCCACACAGTTGCCGGAGGGATTTTTAAGTGACGTGATAAAATCCTTTTGCCTTTCTGCTTATAACCACCCACCCACTAAGACCAAGGCTCCTCAGGCTCCCCGGATCTGTGCCCTGCCTAGAAACCCACACTCGGCCCTGCCCTGGGTGTCCACTGCTTCCTGGGCAGGAAACTTTTTCCCAGGCCTTCCCTAGGGGCCGTGGAGCATCTACTGGGTCTGGGTCAGGCAACCACCCAGGGGCCCTCCTGATACCCTGTCATAGTAGGCCCAGCACCCTCTGCCTTTCTTCTTTCCTACGGAGCCTGCTCTGCAAGTGTCTTGGTGAGGCGTCTCTCTCCTGTCTGTGTCTGTCTCCTGCACCAGTGTGTTGCTCTGGCCCACGAAGGGGAGGCTGTTCACCCAGGACCTCCTCCTCACACAGCTCTGAGAGGCTGGGCTATGTTCACTGGTCCTGTAAAAACATGGAGCTGGGATCCCCTGGCCTGGGAGAGTGACTGGCTCCTGCTTCCATAGCTGTGTCTCCTGGGCAGAACGCCTCACTGCTCTGAGCCCGATTTCCTCCTCTGCAGGGCTTGACTCCACGGTGTGCATTTGTTGTCCTAGTGAAATGCACTGCAGTAATAGTGTAGTAATAGTAGTAGTCAGGCAGGGCCTGACGAGGAAGTGAAATGAGGGAGATTTCTCAAGAGCCTGCATGCATTCTGGACTTGTGGACATGCGGACACAGACTCAGAGGTGGCTGGCTCAGGTGGGTGTAGGACTGGTGCACCCTGCAGGCCCCCAGGGCATGCCACTGAGCATTTGGGGTGTGATGCTGCCAGAGGCTGGGCTTTGCCCTCCTAGATTCAGGCTCCCTTTCCACTGCTCCACTGCCTTCTAGGCGGGGCACAGATCCTGGGAGAATCCACAGGCTTCCTCAGTGGGCTCCGCCTCTGGTTTTCTGTTGGGACTGGACAGGTCAGCCTAGCAGGAGTGGGTTGGGTGTCCGTTACCCTGCTGCCCTCTTTGCTGAGTTCACCACTCTGTTGCAGCATATTTTGGCCCATCTTGTCCACACAGCTGCCTCCTGCCTCCCCATTATGTGTGGCCCTGCGCTGTCCCATGTAGGTCCGGTGGTCCCTGGCCCCCACCTTTGTAAAGGGGCTGGTTATTCCTTAAATTGTCCTTATTCCCATGAGCTGCTGCCTCTTTCTTGCCTGGTTTCCCAGACATTCTCTTTCCCAGTCTGTCCTGAACTCTACCGTGAATGTCAAAGGAAACAGCCAGAGTACAGCCACTCGCTGAGTCCTCACCCGGGGGAAGCCTCTGGGGCTTTTCAGAACAGACTGCCTGCATTTGCCTCAAGCCGACATTTCTCCCTCTATTGCTTAGCCTGAGATTTGAGAGTGGCTCATGGAGGAAGTGCCGTGTGGGTGGCAGGCTAGCCCAGGAGCGTGTCAATGAAGTAAGGGGTGGATTGTTTCATTGTTCTATGCTGGGACACGTGTAGTCTTAGAAGGAATTGCCACAGAAGTCCTTTAAGTTGTACACTTCTCAAGTTTTGGTGATATTTGCAAAAAAAAAATGCGTTTCTCATTCTTCTTTGGGATACTTCCTCCCCAAAGTGACGTTTGTGTGTATTTTCCCCTTGAAGCGGTAGAAGGGGAGGTGGTGGCATGGTGTGTTGATGGGTGGGAAGGAAAGGGGTAGTGACCCAAATCAGTGATGGCCAGTGGGCTTTCTCTAGGCCCCCATGAAGTGCAGCATGCTGTGGCCTGGTACTCAGTGTGACAAGTCCAGGCTAGACCTCTGCCGGGGACGAGGCTGGGGACTTTGCGTGGCCTTTCGTGGTTAGAACTACTCTTGTCCACATTGTTCCTCTCCTTCTGAAAGCCCTGGAGCTGATTCCCTCCGGCCCCACTTCCCTGTGGACACCTGCCATCATTTACAGCCCTGCTTACAAGCTGCCCCCTGTGGGTCACCTGTGTCCTGGCCCTCGGCCGTCATCAGGGCCCTTGTGCTCCCATTGCATTGCAAGAAGGTAGCTGTCACCACACTCTGAGGATGCTGGTCCCTTGCCACATCTCCCTCCAGCTCATGGAAGACAGAACTGCCATTCTCACCTTGCCGCCCCCTACGGGGACCCAGTGGGCCTGCCTCCGGTTGCTCATCAGGTGAATACAGGACTACTTGTCTCTTCCCCAGGAGGCTGGTCCATTTAAGCATCCTGCCTCCCAGGGTAGGACATGCTCCCGATTTGGTCCATGGCTTTATCCTTTCCATCATTTTAAGTCCCAGCCATCTGTCTGGAGTAGCCCCCAGGTCCTCCCTATCTGGTTCTGCCCTGTGATCTGCTGAGGGCATCTGCTCCTCCATCTATCTGTGCCCACAGCATGTTTACTGCTACACCTATTTTATCAGGTTTCTTTGCTTTTCTTTGTTTTTTAGAATGCTGGCTCCAGGTGGGTGCTGTGTACCCAAATACCCATTGCTTGGCACGTGATAAGATGTGAGCAGCTTTTGTGGGTGCAGTGAATGCCTGAGTGAGGGCGTGAAGGAGTGCATGCCACTGATTGCTGCGTGCAGCCCAGAAAGGCTGACAGGGAAGCAGCATGCTGCCCCGGTCCAGGGGATCATGGTGTTCTGGCTGGGCCAGACGCCTTGCAGGTGGGGCCCTGGGCTGACGCAGCACCGTGCAGGTGGCCGGCCTTGCTGGGCCCTGGGGTCCCTGCTGTGGAGTGAAGACAGTGCAGCCATCGTTTGAGGGTGGATGGACCACCGTTTACAGCCCTTAGGTCAGAGTCTGCGCCCAGTGCTGCTGCAGAGAATCCTGTTAGCCCCACTGCTTCTGCCTCTGTCTCCTCCTGCCACACACACACATCATACACACCACATACCACATACACCCTTCCACACACACACACATCATACACGCCACATACCGCATACACCCTTCCACACACACCACATACCACATACACCCTTCCACACACACACACATCATACACACCACATACCACATACACCATTCCACACACACACACACATCATACACACCACATACCACACACATCATTCCACATACACAGGACATACCACATACACCATACCACACACACACACCATATATATACCATATACCACATACATACACCATGCCACACACACCACACGTAATACCTACCATACCACACAGACACACCACACACCATATTGTACACACATACCTTACCACACAGACACACATCACATACACATATTTCACACACCATACCACATACAAATACACACACCACACACATATGCCAGAGCACACACATATAACACATGGCACACAAACACAAACCACATATACACACACCACATACACAATGTACCACACACACCCCACACACTCCATCCCACTCCACACATACACATCAAATCAATCAGAAGGTCCCTGTAATTATTTTCCCAAACATCTCTCACACTATTTCCATTCCTACCATCCTGACTACCATTATGGCTCTCCCTGACCTGAAATGTTATTATCTTTTCCACCAAATGTAATTTAAATTGCTCTTAATGGTAGGGACTGAGACAGGCAGTTGAATCCATGAGCCCCTCTGCAGTGCCGGATCTGTGTACAGTGTGTCTCAACTTGCCCCACCCACCCTCTCCAGTAGGAAACCCTCAGCCCTAGCCCCAGAGGCCTGCAGGTGAGACGCATGCTCCTTCCAGGGGCAGGTGGTATGGGCCCTCAGCTGCCTGGTTGAGACTAATTGAATTTGGGGCTTCTCATAAGAGGGCACCCTGCCTCACCTGCTGGGGGTCCTTTAGGATGCAGAGCCTCCTGTGCATAAATATCCGAGCTGGCTGCCTCTGCAGAGCCAAGAGAAAACAGCATTCATGAGCAATTCCAGAAGGGACCAGGTTAGTCCTTGGGGCACCCAGCCTCCAAGAGTTAGTCCAGAACCATAAAAAAGTGGCTTGTTTTAGCAGTGAGCATAGAAGCTGTCAGCATTACCTGTTGAGGTTGTTCTAGTCTGGTCAGGCTATCATAACAGCGCCGTAGACTAGGCAGCTTATGCACCAGACGTCTATTTTCTCACGATTCTGGAGGCTGGAAGTCCATTAAAGTGCCAGCCACTTGGTTTCTGGGGAGTCCTCTCTCCTTGGCTTGTAGATAGCCACCTTCTTACTGTGTTTGCATTTGGTCTCTTCCCTGTATGTGCATGGGGGGAGAGAGCAATTGATCTTTAGCATCTCTTCTCTTATAAGAACACTATAATACTGTTAGATAAGGTCCTACTATTATTTACAGTAGCTAAGGTATGGAAGCAACTTAAGTATCCATCAATATAAGAACAGATAAAGAAGATGTGGTACATATACACAGTGGAATATTACTCAGACATAAAAATGAACGAAATCTTCCACTTAATACAACATGGATGGACCTAGAGGGTATTATGCTAAGTGAGTAAGTCAGACAGAGAAAGACAAATATCATGATTTTACTTATATATGGGATCTATACAGAACAAAACAAAGCCAACAAACAACAGAAATTGACTCATAAGTACAGAGAGCAAAATGGTGGTTGCCATAGGGAAGGAGGGGTGTGGGGTTGGGTGAAATAAGACGAAGAGGATAAAGAGGCACAAACTGGCAATTTTAAATAAGTCATGGGGATGAAAGTATAGCACATGGATGGACTTAGAGGGTATTATGCTAAGTGAAGTAAGCCAGGCAGAAAAGACAAAAGCCATATCATTTCACTATATGTAGAATCTAAAAAAACAAAACAAAATGGACAAAACAACAGTAGACTTAGACACTGAGAAGTGACTGGTGGTTACCATGGGGAGGGGTTGGGGTGGGTGGGTGAAATAGGTGAAGGGGATAAAGAGGCACAAAATATCAACTGTAATATAAATTAGTCATGAGAATGAAAGTACAGCATAGAGAATATAGTCAGTAGTTCTTTAACATCTTTCTATGTTAACAGTAACTATGCTAGTTGGGGGTAGGTATTTAATAATGTATATAACTATCAAATTACTATGTTGTATACTTGGAAACAATATAATATTGTATATCAATTATACTTGAATAAATATATCAAACAAAGAAAGTATAGCATAGGGAACATAGTCCATAATATTGGAATATCCTTGTATGGTGACAGAGGGTAACCGCTCTTATCATTATGAGCATTTAGTAATGTATATAGTTGTTAAACCACTATGTTGTACATCTGAAGCCAATATAGTATTGTATGTCAACTATACTTAAATTTAAAAAAAGAAAAAGAAAACAGCATTTAGGTTAGTTTGTGGCCAGGTGTGACTCTAATTTGGTGGAATGTGGGTGTGGGAAACTGAGGCTGGGCATGTCTTCCACTGCCTCCCACCCCATCTTCTGCCCTCTGCGCTTTGTATGGGTTTCCTCCCCAGCTGCTGTCTGTCTTGCTCTCCCCAGGCCCCTCTCAGTCTCCTGGCTACCAGTTGGTTTGCTTTTCATTCATTCTCCACTTGGATCAATTGTGCAAACCGGTTAAAAAGGAAAAGCAGGATGGCAATGTGCCATAAAGTGTGTACAAGGAGGCAGGCCAGGCCTCACCCAGCCTGTCCAAGGCCGGGACACTGGAGCCAGGCTTCATCAGGCACCTGGCCAGCTGAAGGAGCCGGCGCCACAGCCTGTGGTTGGGTTGTGAGGCACAGGGAGAGAATGTGCGTCTTATGTTCATTTGTTTGTTTATTCTCACACTGGTGTGAGTGCCTCTGTGTGCATAGCGTGGTGAGGCCATGGGCCATGCTGTCCCCACAGCCAAGAACGTGAAGTGGAACCCACGTTGCACTCTGGTGTCTCCTGAAAGGAATATGTGCTAGGGTCTCTTATGCTTGGACATCTAAAAAGTTTATAAAGCAAGTTGTAGGTAAATGTGGATTGTAATCCCGAGGCTGGTTCTCTCCAGCCTTCGCAGAAAGCAGGTGGGGTCCAGAAGGACAGCACAGCCAAAGCCCGTGCTGGACCTGCTGTCTGTCTTGCTCTCCCCCTGCACTGACCCCAGGCAGGCCAGACGCCTTCTCTCACTCCAAACAGCCTGTTTTCTGAGAAGTTTTCCTAGCTCATGCTCCTGGAAGTGCTCATCTGATGGGGTGCCTGCATTTCAGGATACGTAAGCTTCATTTTGGGGCTCATGTAACAGAGGCAGAGAGTTTTGCTCTATGGGAAGATGCTTTGCTCTGAGAGTTTATTCTGACGCCTTGTGGATGGTTTGGCAATTCTTGAATTGTGTCCTATCTGAAATTTTGTGAAGAATATTTGAGTTAGTTTTCCTATTGGTATAAAACTTTTACTCCACAATGTACAGGCACTGTGAGCTCAATTGTGGAACACAAAAGCATGTGTTTGGATTTTCTCCCTTTTGACCCTGTCTCAGTCCATTCAGACTGCTATAATAAGTGTACCATAGCCGGACAGTTTATAAACAACCCAAAGTTTAGTCTCACAGTTCTAGAGGCTGGACGTCCAAGGTCGTGGCACCGGCATGGTTGTGTTCTGGTGAGGGCCCTCTGCCAGGTTGCAGACAGTCCATTTCCCTTGTCCTCACGTGGTGGAAGGAGCAAGGGAGCTCTCTGGAGTCCTTTTTAGTGTAAGAACACTAATGTCGGTCATGAGGGCTCCATCCTCATGCCCTAAGCACTCCAAAGGTCCCGCCTCCAGTACCATCACACAGGGGCTATGGTTTCATTCAGTACAGGAATTTGGAGGGGACGCAGACATTCCAACCATCGCAGACCCCTTCCCTGTGTAAAAATATTACATGTTTCAAGGTGTAACTGCTTTGACAGACAAATGAAAATGACATCTATTATTAATTAAAAAGAAACTTTGATAAAATAATGGCAGCTGGAGACTGGGAAACCTTCTCTGGATCATTAAATACCGAAACAGCATCTTGGCAATAGAGGGTCTCTGAACCACATGATTTCCTCTAAATTCTTGGGAAGAGTTCAGATGGAATGACATAAACCATGGAGTGAGCAACACCCTAGGAGGATCCACTCACTTTCTCTGGTGCATTGTTTGTTTTTCACTCTGTGATTTCAGGTCCATTTTGCTCCTACGAGAAGGCAAACATCTGATAAAACCTAGCCACCCATTACTGGGAGACTGGCTCCAGTGGGCGCCACTCGCATTGAAACTGTCTTATGCGGGCTGGCATTACTCGGCACAGCTGTAGTGCCTGGGAAGGCCTTGTAACTTCACCAAGTTCACTGAGGGCATTTCCACACTCTTTCTGGAATTCTGTTAAAACTGGAGCTGTAGCTTTTCCAGGTCAGCCTCCCAGTCATTTTAAGCTCAGGTAAGAAATTGGGACTATTTCTCTGTTTCTTTTGCTGTATCTCTTTGGCCAAAGAAGAGTGCAATTTGGAGACAGTCAGAAAAAGCAATATGTAAGAGCTTAATAATAGGAACCTAGAATTAAAAACAGAAATTAAGCATATTCATAGTAACTTGTAGTAACTCATAGTAACTCACATGATCACGCACATTTTCACAGATGCATGTGTGTGCGTGTGTGAGTGTATGTATGAGTATGTGTATTTGTGTGTGTGTGCACATTTGTTTCCCTGCTAGACCAGGTGTGTAGAACAGTAGCAGAGAAAAGCCTGGAATTCAGTGGTAGGAAGACCTAGGTTGAATGACAGCTATTGTGGGCAAGTTACACAGCCTCTCTGAGACTCAGTGGCCCCTGCCAGGTGGGAATGATGTTACTGACCCTACCAAGCCTGTATGGGGATAAATGAGGCAATGCTGTGAAAAAACTAGCACATTACCTGGCACATAGGAACTGACAAATAAACAGCAAGTGAACTGAATTGACTTCAAATAACCCAGAGTCTAACTAGGACCTACAAGCAAGAGAGGGAGACATGGGGTTGGATGGGACGTGTAGCCAAAGGCCAACCCTATTCCTTGAAGAGCCAGTGAGCCCACATCCTCATGGTGGTAGGTGATGGTGTCTGTGCTCTGTGGACCCTGTGGTCTTGAGCTCTCAGGGTCGTAGACCATGTGTGCACATCTGCTGGCTCTCCAGAGGCAGGGCTAAGTGGAGCCACGCCTCTCCGGTGGGAGGCCCGCTCCTCCTGGTTTAAACATTTATGCTGCGTTGTGTAATGCTCTGTGGTCACTTTTATTGGTTACATACTTTGATAAATTATCTTTCTTTTTAATGAGAGGAACTGCTTTCTCTACATGATCCCAGGACAAGAGATATAGGTGCTAGTGCTGATGGAGAGACACGGGCCGTTAGCCTTTGCACCCAGGCCCGGCAGTGGTCTCGGTGGGTACACAGCCCCTCAGTGAGCCATCCAGGGGTCTCTGAAGGTAGTGTCAGTAAACATTTTGAATAGAACTTTTTAATCATAGAAGTCTTGAATGCCTGGTGTACTATATTAAACAGACTAAATTGAACTTTGACTCATTTGCCAATGGATTTAAGAGGTTGGCTTGGATGGTCTCTTCTTAAATGCATTGCTGAGAGAATTGAGACTTACTGACTCACAAGAAAAACTCTCCTTTGTGCACATGTGTGTCTTTGAACTCCTGGAAGGCACATTAGTGAGAGTCTAGGGAATGTTCCTGTCCAGAGACAAACTGAGTATTGCAGGACAAGCCATGTGCTGCTGGAGGATTGAATGAGACTCAGAAAACTGTGTTTACATGAGCAAAAATCTTACCGAGACTATTGGCAGTAGAAAATGATCATAGTTCTCTGTACAAAATGAACCTCAAGGAGCTTAGGGATTGGAAGCCAACAATAGTTTCGTATAAAGCAGTTTATAGTTATGTGGCTATGATCATGATAGATTACTTGGAATGCATTCTGAACTTGTAGGAAGTTTCCAGATCTTTTTACTACATTTTGATGTATTGTCACACAAAAACTTTCATAAAATTTATTTTAAATAATACATTATGGCAATTTTGGGCAGCCAAAGAGAGTCTTGGAAATGTTCATCTTACTCTGGTCTCTTCCCTTGCTCGATAGCTGAGGGTGTATTTTAACTGTGTATTCATTAATGAACTGTAGATGTTTGTTGTTCATTTTGTTAGGTTTTGGAGGAGGGAGATCTCATGACAGCCTAAACCTTCTCTTAGCTGTCAGTGTTACACAGGAAGCCCTTGGGGGCCATTCTCCAAGGGAACTTCAGGTTGAGACCACACCCTCTCTTCCTGTGAGTCTGTTAGTCTTTTTACACACATCTGTCTGTAAGTAAAGGCACTGAATGTGATGTAACTGGGTCTTCGATTTTGCCAAATATAAATCGGTCAGATCCTATGTGTGCCTCTCTTCAGGTGACCTTTTAGTAAGTCACAAGCCTCCCTTTGGAGGCCACACTGCCTCGTTCTCTGGCCATGTGCCTGTGTGGATAGGAGCAGTTACCACTGCCCATTCCCGAGAGAAGGGAGGAAGAGGACATGCGTGTGTGCTGAGCACCCGCCAGTCAGACACCAGCCCAGTACCTGCCTCAGGCCCTTCCTGTGTACAGCGCTGGGCAAGGTAGTCCGTCATCACAGGCATTCAGGGAGGACTCTGGGCTCCAAGGGAGAGGCTGGAGGGGTCCGGGCCTGTCTACGCCAAGCCTGTTTGCACGTGCCTGGCAGTGCAGGTTCATTGCTAAGCTGTCCACTCTCTGTAGGTTACAAGATGCCTGCGCTTGCCTAGTCTTTTTCAATTCTTTAAAACCAAGGCTTCATACGCCTTCTGCACAAGGTAGCCTTGGGGCAGGCAGGGTCTCTGTGGGGCCGACTTCCTGCCTTTAAACTGATCCTGGATCCTCTTTCCCTTCAGGGACAAGGGGAATGAAGCAGGCTCGGTCCTTCTAACGGGTGGTCATAGAAAGCATTTCCTCCTGCAGCCCAGTTTAGGGGGAAGAGGTCAAGGGTGGCTCCCGGGCAGTTTCTGGGGGTTCTTTAGTCGGGATGCCGGGGGGCTGAGGGGCCTCCCCAGGCAGCTGCCTCCTGATGTCTGTGGTCTTCCTAGGCTTCCCGACACAGTGCTTGGGGCACATGGGTATTTCTCATGCCTGTTATTCCTTTAACAATTGCTCTTGTGCACTTTGTGAGCAGTTCTCCTAGATTTCAACAGAAACAGCTAGTCAGTGCTTGAACCAAAGTGGTCTGAACAGAAAAGGGTTTGCCCTTCCCAGGGCCCACAGGGTTGAAATGCTTTGTGCTCTCATCCTGTGTGGTGGGTGTGCCAGCAGGTGAGGTCCAGGCCTGGGGTGGTGTTTGCAGAGCCCCTGCCACAATGGCTCCCCTGTAGCACCTGCTGGTCTACGGTGCGGGTCTGCCCACCCTGCCACCCTAGCCCCACCCCAGGGCAAGTGAGGTCTCCTTGCTGACTGAGGTCGGTTTCTGCAATTGGGCTGGCTCGCTGCAGCGGTGGAGGGCAGAGTGGATACAACCCCTGAGTCCTGTCCAGCGGGGGTGGACAGGAGAGGAGGGCATAGTCCCAGGGGAAGGAGGTGGGCAAGGCAGGGGCATGAGCAGGTCCTGAGCTTCGGGAAGGGAGAAGTTCCTTGGGGAATTTTTGGTTCAGAGAGTTGGGGTAGGGCCTGAGTGTTCCCCATAAATTGTGAGAGTAGGAGCCCAGGGAGAGCTGGGGTTACTTGGGCTGCAGCCAAGGGGCTTTCCCCAACATACTTTGGGAGGCATGTGGGGTAGGGGAAGGGAACCTCCCTCCCACCCCTCTCTGCAGGCTTATTTCCAACTATTTGGGCAATTTCATTCAAAGAAAGGGTCTGTTTCTAAAAGAGTTTGGAAGCCATCCTGGAGCTTGGGAGTAATGGCAGGCAAACGCCGAGGACTGCACCAGGATGTAACTTGATTAAATTAATTAATTTCACTTTCAGCAATACAGTGTGCTTGCCTCCTACCACTTTGACACTCTACTCTACAGTTTTTAGGGAAGCTTTTGTCCTACGCTCCAATAAGGGGATTAGGCTTGTCACCCACTGTCACTTCCTTGACCTGCAGCCACGGGGAAGCTTCAGATTTCTGCGGCAGGTGTGTTGAGTTGGGTTATGCCACTCTGGGCTGAGAATTCACTGCTTCTTCCGTTGTGCATCTTGAAGGATCTTCTCGTGGATGTAGTTCCCACCAGCCTTTTCACCCTGGCCCAGCCTCACCAGTGCAGCCATGCTCTGGACAACAGCTGCAAGGAGCATTGCTTTCTGATCCTCACAGTGGAGGGCTGTCATGGGACTCACGATGCAGTTGGAGAAGGTGGGAACAGGGAGGTAGACATCAGAGAGACAGTTTTTCAAGTTGCAGTTAAAATGCTCTGAGTTTAGCCATAGGCAGCACCTGTGTAAAGTAAGTGCATCCTTGTTCCTAATGGAGCCCCACCAACTGAGGGGCAAGATGGCTTCTAAAAAGAATGCTGGCTTTCCCCCAGTGTCCTGGGGAACACAAGCACAGTGGAGTCACAGAGCTCAGAAAGGGGTGCGTCTGTGCGGATTTGCTGGGAAACCTGTGCCATCAGTGAAGTGGCAACAATAAGAAACAAGCTTATGATATACAAGTTTTAAGAAATGTTTTGTGAATGGAGAAGAGATAAAGGGAAAATGACAGTTTAGTAAATGACTTTATGGTTCTACTTAAGGTTTGAAAGTGATGTTGAAGGCTGATGTGGAAAGATGTTTTTATCCCTGTGTCTTGAGCAGCAGGCTGCATGGCATGGAGGCAAGATATTTCTGGCTAATTCAAAAACACCGGTGCCAATCTGGAGTTTGCTGCTAAGTGCCCTGGTGACGGGGGCCACTTTGAGCTTCTATATCCTTCTCTAGAGCACGATTATTGGTTGTGTGGATTTGTGGCTTTCAACTGTATTATTTTCATTGGCCTTGGAATGCCCTGCTCAATTAAAGTTTTACTCACAGAAGTAAGTGGGTAGGCCTGTCCACTGATCCTTCTGTCCTGCAGCCGAAAGGGTGCCAAGAGGCCTGGGGGGGAGCCTCTCAAATGTGTGATTTCTGGGGCTCTCTTTCACTCTGCAAAGTTGCAAAACCTGACAGCCCCCAGCAGTGTTTGCACTGACTCCCAGTAGGGGTTCACTTCAGGCCTGAAAGGTTTTGACCTGAAATAATTCATGTAGTATTTTAGGAGCAAAGAGCTGGTGACTATGTTTCAAATAAAGAGTAAAAAAGGAAAGAACTATGACTTCTTTTCTTAATTTTCTATAAAAGGAATTAATCCATTAAAAAAGGTGTACCTCAAGCCTACTTATTCCTGCATCTCAGATGTGCTACAGCAGGACTGAATTTTAATAACGTCAAGTTTATTTCATGAATAGTTACTTCTAATATGATATTGACATAATTAAACTTAATATGAGACTGAATATTATTGTACCTCTTTAATTATGTCTTATAAAAGCCATAGCTTAATGGGAGATAACTACATGTTGGTCCATGGAGGTTATGTGCACTAAAATAGTGTTACTTGAGTATAATATAAATATATGGCTGTACGTACTGTATTTATCCTGAACCTATGCTGTGTGATTGTTTATATATTTTATGTATATGACCTCATCTTTAATTATCATGTTATTATATAGATATGCATATTCATAACATATTATTGTATTCTATTTACGTACCTATATTTAAAGAACCATCAACCACACAGCATAGGTACAGTATTTAAAATCATCCTGATTTCTCTTGGTTTTTAGTCCTGGTTGAAAATAATTGAACAGTAAACCTTATATTCCTGTACACACACACACACAACACACTCAGTCACTACAATTTATCCTCAGAAAATTCTAGCACCCACAAAGTAGATCATGTTTCCTCTAATTTGTTTGATTTAAAAAAAAACCATACTTTAAAAATGTAACTGTTTCTCCAAAAACGCAATTTTATGTACTTTAAGAAAATGTCTTATGTACCCGTGGTGACATGCCCCTGTTGGCCTGGGTAGCAGCAATTCAGAACCAGGCCCAGAGACTCTTCCAATAGGACCTACACGTGTGGAGTGCCCAGAAGGGTGGGGATCTGAGGAAGTCGGTATGGAGGCAGCCCAGAGGTCGGGGCAGGGACAGCCAGGTCGGTGCAACTCCTGCATGCTCCCCCCCGTCCTGTGGGTCTGGCTGGCCTGAGTGTGAGGGGAGCACCTGTCTCCCCTGAGAGCCACCAGGTTCTCTCTTCCTTCCTGGCCTCCTGTCACCCAGAGCACGAGGCTGCTCGGCTTCACCTGCTGGCCCTGCCCAGGCGCCATCCTGCTTGTCGTGGTAAGTGCTCCAGCAGTTGTTCATTAGGAGGACTAATTGTAAGATGGAATTTCTGGCCATATCTTCTTTCCAGAACAATTTGTGGAAACCTGATTCTTTTCTGTTTAAATAATGGGGCTGCTGGATAATGCTGTACATTAAGCTCTGTGTGTATGTGTGTGCGTTTCTGGTGGTGACAGTTTCCTGGTTTACTCATTTCTCTGGCTCACCATTTAGAGGCCCTGAAAGTGTGCCTCCAGGACCTGTGGAGGAGTCCACACGCTGGCTGCCCAGGGACTCCTGTGCACATGCTGGGGCTCCTCCCCGTGACCCCCAGCAAGGGTAGATCTGTTTATGGACCCTGTGGCTCCCTCTAGCAGGAGACAGCAAAGAGTTCGATCCCCCCCTGGTCAGGGGTCTTAGAATGAACCAAAGAAGCCTGAGACCTTGATTTTCGTGGCTGTGAACCAGAGGTAGTGTTTCCTTCCCAGATTATCTCTCTCTAAAGGACAGGAGGAACTTGAAGTTCCACTGCAAAAGGCTTCTACGAGACGGAGGGCCCTGTGAATGGAGGAGCAGTATTCAGCCCTGGACACAGCCCCATGCAGCTGGAATGCAGGGCCTCAGGGAGGCCCTGAAGATCCTGGACTGCCACCGAGGGTGATGGGGTCGCTGGTGTCAGTAGCCAGCTGTGGGGCCATAGGATGAGCCAGCTGCTCTGTCCCTACTGGCTGTATGTCTGTGACCCTGCATACACTTCCTGATGGCCGCAAAGAGCCCCAGTGACTTCCAACCTTGTGGAAGCTCAAAACCCAGTTTCCCTGGTCTGGCCCCACTGGCCAAGCACAGCAGGGGTAAGCACTGGGTCACCAAGACCCTGCACACAGGTGTCCCAGCCTCTCCTTGGCTGGACCAGGGTGTGCTTGTCTAACGGAGGCTTGCATGGAATAGTGTGGGCCCTTGGGGCTTTGTGTCTGGGAACAGACAATGTGCTGAGCTATGACGTGAGCCTGAGTTACGCAGGCCCCGTGCTTTCACGGTCAGGGCATTTCTAGCCCTTCTCTTCCCTACCCTCCTTCAGACAGCCATGCCATAGCTGACCAAACGTGGAGCTGCCTCGGGGAATACCGGTCTGCCAGACCATCCATCCACCCACCCATTCACCCATCCTTCCCTCCCACCTCTGCTGGAATGTGTGGGACACCCTGATAAAATACACAAGCATCTGCCCCCCTGGTAGGGCCAGTTACCACTCAGATGCATAAAATGGTGACTGTGGAAGCAGCAGAAAGAGATGGACAGAGCATGCCGTGGCAATCTCAGAAGGCTCCCTTGAGGAAGTGACCATTATTTTCAGACCTGAAGGGTGAGTAGATGCTAAGAAGGTAAAGAGGCGAGAAAAGAGCACTCCGGAGCAGCCTGAGCAGAGGCTCCGTGGCTGGAGCAGAATAGGAGGAGCCCAGGCTGCACTGGGCGGGGCTCTCTGTTCAGGTTGGGAGCTGAGCGATGGGAACATTAATGGTTTTTTGTGTGCGCAAAGAACAGGTTCCCTTTGTGTTTTAAGAAGGGTCCTCTTGCTGCAGGTGGAAAGCTGCCTGGCTTTGGCAGGGAATAAGGTAGGCCTGTCCCCAGGCCGTCATCGTCCAGGCAGGAAGCAGTGCTTGGCTTGGGGACGTAGTAAGAGCTCCTTTCTTCCTCCTGCCCTCTTCCAAGCCCATCTCCACCCCTCAGGTCCTCCCGGCTCTTTGACACGGCTCCTGAGACCTTACCTGGTATGCCTCTAGGTCCAAGTCCTCTGTGAACATGTGAACGTACCATGTCTCCAGGTGGCCTTCAAGTCCATGAGGCAGGGGTCTTGTTGCTGAATTGCTCAAGCTCTTACCCACCAATCACCAGAAGGGGTCTAGTAGGATCAGTGAGAGGAAGGGTGGGTCGGTAGATGGATAGGTGGGTTGGTAGATGGAATGGGTGGATGGACAGAAAGCAGGTTCTACAGAGAGTAGTCAGACCTGTATTTGAGCCATTTTTCTGTAACATCCTGTGTTCCCATGGGCAAATTACTTAATCACTCTCAATCTTGATTTCCTTACTTGTAAAATGAGGGCTAAGCATATCTACCAGTGTGTGTTGTGAGGATCACATAAGGAAAAGTGTGGCAGTGGGTTATTAAGTGTTAAGTATGGCATGAGTGCAAACCAGCATTGTCACTATGCTTGACAGACCCTACAAGTCCTGTGGGACAGCAAAAGACCCCTCCTTTGAGTCTCTCAGCATCAGCAAGAGGCAAGACTGTTGGGTCTGATACCTAATGCTCCCATTTGTTAACCAACACTCATGGGAGGACGGTGTGCTCACGTTCAGGGTGGGTTTTCAGTGTGCACTGGGTACCTTGCATCATTAATCATCATCAGCCACACGTGGGACATGTGTTCCTAATCTCACAGCCTGAGTAACAACCTGCCGCCAGCCTACTCACTCCCTGTGGTTTCAGATGCAGTAAGCACCCTCCTTGCTTTTGTGTCTAAGGTGTGGTTTCTGTGATTAGAACATAACATGAGTCCATCGTTGACTTGAAGGAAACTCTGGGTTGCATGTGAAGAGCTCCTTCACATACTGGTTGTCCACCCATATTGTTCGGCCTTTGCCTCTCCGGGCCTGTGACCCCTTGGCTGAATGGAAGCCCAAAGTCCCAAGTTGAACAGCAGCAGGTTGTTGGGAGAAAACACATGAGCCAGAAGGGTCTGGATTCCAGCCCCAAGCCCACTGCTTAGGAGCCAGTTGATGGAGCATCTCCCTTTTCTCTCTGATTGTATTTTCTTGTTTGCAAATTGAGAATAAAAATATAGCTCTGGGGCTACCGTCTGGATCAAAAAGGGAAAGTTTGTGCAAATCACCAACATAGGCTATTGGATTGCTATTCAGCAGGTAGCTCTTGTTGTCACCATTAGACCGATGAGCTTTGATCCCCTTTACCACCCTAAATGCATCACATCATTTGTTGCCTGGACACCTCACTGGCCCCCACCATCATTCTGTTTCCACTCCAGGTTCTGCATGTCCCATATCACACCATGGCTGGAGAAACCTTTCAGCAACACAGGTGAGAAGGATAGAGCTCTTCTGAGCCCTTCTCGTGGCCTCCTGTCATGCCCAGAATGGAGCACGCTGCCTGTGGCCTGCGGGCCTACACGGCCCAGCCCTGTGTCCCATCCAGATGCCTCTTTGCCCTTCCTCTCCATGCCAGTCACTCTAGCATTTCTGTTCCAGAAACCACCCCAGCCTCACTCCTGGCTTAAGATCTTTGCACCCCATGTTCACTCTCCTGGGAAACTCTTTCTCCAGACCCTCATATGGCTGCCTTCTCACTCTGTGGCCCTCAGTACCACATCTCTTCCTGAAGACCTCTGTGGCCATCTCATCTCAACAGCCCCTCTACTGTCCCCAACATACCTAACTCCATGTGCCTCTGTGAGACTGACTGCATTTTCGCTCAAGTCTTGTCTCAGAGTTATTTACTCAAGTGGTGATCTCAAGAGGTGAGACCGTAGCTCCTTCCAGAGAAGGAGCAGGTTGCTTTCTACCTGGTTTCACAGCAGCAGGTACCCTAGGCTCAGTATGTCTCAGCTGTGAATGGAACCCACTGTGTAGAGCATCCCTCTGGGCTCTGCAGGCCGTGTGGCCTGGGGAACCGGAACATAGAGGCTGATGCTTCTGTTCACTGTGCTCGGAGTCACCAGCTGTCTTGCTGGGATGCAGTAAGTCTCCTGTCTACTTTGGGCACTTAAGGGGTTGCCGCAGCTTTACTCCTGGCCCTCCTCTCTGAGGTGTTGGTTGTTTGCTGATGGACTGGTGAGGTAAGCAGGAGCAAGAGCAGAGCTCAGACCCAGTACTGCCCACCTCTGTGCCCTGCCCTGTCTGAGGGTCTCTGTAATACCAGCTGGGGCCCAGGAGCTGCCCTCATACTTTATGTTTTCCTCCGCCACCCACACCTCCAGTGCATGAACATGGGAAATCTGCTCTGACTGGTCCATGGCCGCACCGCAGGTGCCTGGAACAGCAAGCAGGCACAAGACACCAGGTAGCACTCTGCAATCACTTATTGAATGAAAGAATGAACTCTATACATGATGGCAGGAAGCTCATGGGACCACCTTTATCTCAGTGACCACCTTCATCTCAGAATTTCTGGGAGCATCATGTTATGGAATGAATTGTGTTTCCTGAAATTCATATGTTGAAATTCTAACCCCAGTGAGACTGTGTTTGGAGATAGGACCGTTAAAGAGGCAGTTAAAGTTAAATGAGGTCATATGTGTGGGATCCCAAGCCAATATGATCAGTGTCCTTATAAGAAGAGGGAGAGACACCAGGTGTGCATGCACACCAAGAAACCATCAGGAAGGGACACAGAGAGAAGGCGGCCAAGGAGAGAGACCTCAGAAAAACCAAACCTGCCAACACTTGGATCTTGGATGTCCATCCTTCAGAACTGAGAAAAAAAAATTCTTTTGTTTAAGCCAGCAGTTTGTGGTATTTTGTTACAGCAGCCCGAGCAAACCCACGCAGTGCTTGGTAACAGATGTGCTAGGAAGCGATAGTGGCAGCACTAGAGAATTGAAGCACGTGTGGATTTTTCCTTAGAACAGTAGGAGCAAATCCCTGATTTTGGAAGGGAACTCAATCTAACTTTTGTAAACGTGAATCCAAGTTTGGGATAGAATGTGCGTCATAAAGCAGATAACTCCCTTTTGAGTCCAAATATTGTGATGCACAGATGGAACTGGAGGAATACGAATGTTTGTGCATCATGGTGGAGCTGGGCACCCCGAGGCCTGGTCTAGTCCAGCATGTCCTCTCACTGGAGGGAGAGCACTGAGAGCAAAGCCGGGGCATGGGGAGGGATCTGAGTGGGGTTTCAGGAAGCTGGGAAGGGAGGCCTCCCTGGGGGTAATAACATGGACTGGAAAACTGGGGTAATCAGACTCAGGTTCTTTTGGGTGGCTCCAAAGACTGGCTTTGAACTGGAACACTCCAGAAATGCCTTGAATCTACTGGGAATGATGCCAGTGTGGTGCAGTCTTCTGGGATATGGAGGGAAGAGGAAGAGTCCTCTGCAGGGTGTTAGAGGAGCGAGGCTTTCCTCCCAGCTGTGTCAGTGGACGGCCATGGCTGCATAACACAGCTCAGCTGCCACCCCCGCCCAGGCTCAGGCCCCCATCTTAAGAAAAGGGGATGTGGTCAGAGCAGCCAAACGTGGGCTGTGAGTCATGGAGCTGTTTCCTCTCAAATGATAGCTAATGCCAAAGAACCACGAATGCACAACTTTGAAACTGGTTGAAGAATAAGGAAGAGAGTCTTTGCTTTCAGGGTCTAGGTTGAATATAAAAACTTTGATTATGAGAATACATAACTTTGGGAATACAGTGAGGAGATGTATTCAGGCTGTGTGGTCAGCCTATATAAGGGAGATAACATGTTTAAATAATGAAATTTCAGCTAGAAATGAAGAGTTATTTTTTAAATATAATTTATTTTATTATCATTAATTTACAATTACATGTGCAATATTACGATTATTAAACTACCCCTTCATCAGGTCCCCCCCACCAACCCTATTACAGTCACTGTCCATCAGCGTAGTGAGATGCTATAGAATCACTACTTGTCTTCTCTGAGTTGTACTGCCCTCCCCGTGCCCCCCCAACATTACATCTGCCAATCGTAATGCCCCTTTTTCCCTCTTATCCCTCCCTTCCCGCCCATTTTCCCCAGTCCCTTTCCCTTTGGTAACTATTAGTCCGTTCTTGGGTTCTGTGAGTCTGTTGCTGTTTTGTTCCTTCAGTTTATTTCTTTGTTCTTATACTCCACATATGAGTGAAATCATTTGATACTTGTCTTTTTCGGCTTGGCTTATTTCACTGAGCATAATACCCTCTAGCTCCATCCATGTTGTTGCAAATGGTAGGATTTGTTTTCTTCTTATGGCTGCATAATATTCCATTGTGTATATGTACCACACCTTCTTTATCCATTCATCTACTGATGGACACTTCGGTTGCTTCCATTTCTTGGCTATTGTAAATAGTGCTGCAATAAACATAGGGGTGCATCTGTCCTTTTCAAATTGAGCTGCTGCATTCTTAGGGTAAATTCCTAGGAGTGGAATTCCTGGGTCAAATGGTATTTCTATTTTGAGTTTTTTGAGGAACCCTCCATACTGCTTTCCACAATGGTTGAACTAATTTGCATTCCCACCAGCAGTGTAGGAGGGTTCCCTTTTCTCCACATCCTTGCCAACATTTGTTGTTGTTTGTGCTTTGGATGTTGGCCATCCTCACTGGTGTGAGGTGATATCTCATTGTGGTTTTAATCTGCATTTCTCTGATGATTAGGGATGTGGAGCATCTTTTCATGTGCCTGTTGGCCATCTGAATTTCTTCTTTAGACAAGTGTCTATTCATGTCCTCTGCCCATTTAATTGGATTATTTGCTTTTTGTTTGTTAAGGTGCATGAGTTCTTTATATATTTTGGATGTCAACCCCTTATCGGATACGTCATTTATGAATATATTCTCCCATACTGTAGGATGTCTTTTTGTTCTACTGGTGGTGTCCTTTGCTGTACAGAAGCTTTTCAGCTTGATATAGTCCCACTTGTTCATTTTTGCTTTTGTTTCCTTTGCCTGGGGAGATATGTTCATGAAGAAGTTGCTCATGTTTATGTCCAAGAGATTTTTGCCTATGTTTTTTTCTAAGAGTTTTATGGTTTCATGACTTACATTCAAGTCTTTGATCCACCTTGAGTTTACCTTTGTGTATGGGGCTAGACAGTAGTCCAGTTTCATTCTCTTACATGTAGCTGTCCAGTTTTTCCAACACCAGCAGCTGAAGAGGCTGTCATCTCCCTATTGTATATCCAAGGCACTTTTATCAAATATTAATTGACTGTATATGTTTGGGTTAATGTTTGGATTTTCTATTCTGTTCCACTGGTCTATGGGTCTGTTTTTGTGCCAATACCAAATTGTCTTGATTACTGTGGCTTTGTAGTAGAGCTTGAAGTCAGGGAGTGTAATTCCCCCTGTTTTATTCCTCCGTCTCAGGATTGCTTTGGCTATTCGGGGTCTTTTGTGGTTCCATATGAATTTTAGAATTATTTGTTCCAGTTCATTGAAGAAAGTTGTTGGTAGTTTGATAGGGATTGCATTGAATCTGTAGATTGCTTTAGGTAGTATAGCCATTTTGACAATGTTTATTCTTCCTAGCCAAGAGCATGGGATGCATTTCCATTTGTTAGTGTCCTCTTTAATTTCTCTTAGGTGTCTTGTAGTTTTCAGAGTACAGGTCTTTCACTTCCTTCGTTAGGTTTATTCCTAGGTATTTTATTCTTTTTGATGCAATTGTGAATGGAATTGTTTTTCTGATTTCTTTCTGTTAGTTCATCATTAGTGTATAGGAAAGCAACAGATTTCTGTGTGTTAATTTTGTATCCTGCAACTTTGCTGAATTCAGATATTAGTTCTAGTAGTTTTGGAGTGGAGTCTTTAGGGTTTTTTATGTACAATATCATGTCATCTGCAAATAGTGACAATTTGACTTCTTCTTACCAATCTGGATGCCTTGTATGTCTTTGTTTTGTCTGATTGCCGTGGCTAGGACCTCCAGTACTATGTTGAATAACAGTGGAGAGAATGGGCATCCCTGTCTTGTTCCCGATCTTAGATGAAAAGCTTTCAGCTTCTCGCCATTAACTATGAGTTAGCTGTGGGTTTGTCATACATGGCCTTTATGATGTTGAGGTACTTGCCGTCTATACCCATTTTGTTGAGAGTTTTAATCATGAATGGATGCTGAATTTTGTCAAATGCTTTTTCAGCATCTATTGAGATGATCATGTGGTTTTTGTTCTTCTTTTGTTGATGTGGTGGATGATGTTGATGGATTTTCGAATGTTGTACCATCCTTGCATCCCTGGGATGAATCCCACTTGATCATGGTGTATGATCCTCTTGATGTATTTTTGAATTCGGTTTGCTAATATTTTGTTCAGTATTTTTGCATCTACGTTCATCAGGGATATTGGTCTGTAATTTTCTTTTTTGGTGAGGTCTTGCCAGGTTTTGGTATTAGAGTGATGCTGGCTTCATAGAATGAGTTTGGAAGTATTCCCTCCTCTTCTATTTTTTGGAAAACTTTAAGGAGAATCGGTGTTATTTCTTCTCTATATGTCTGGTAGAATTCAGAGGTGAATCCATCAGGCCCAGGGGTTTTGTTCTGGGTAGTTTTTTGATTACCAATTCGATTTCGTCACTGGTGATTGGTCTGTTTAGTTTTTCTGTTTCTTGCTTGGTCAGTCTTGGAAGGTTGTATTTTCTAAGAAGTTGTCCATTTCTTCTATGTTTTCCAGCTTGTTAGCATATAGATTCTCATAATATTCTCTTATGATTCTTTGTATTTCTGTGGGGGTCTGTCGTGATTTTTCCTTTCTCATTTCTGATTGTGTTTATGTGTGTAGATTCTCTTTTTCTCTTAATGAGTCTGGCTAGGGGTTTATCTATTTGTTTATTTTTTCAAAGAACCAGCTCTTGGTTTCATTGATTTTTTTCTATTGTTTTATTCTTCTCAATTTTATTTATTTCTTCTCTGATCTTTATTATGTCCCTCCTCTGGTGACTTTGGGCCTCATTTGTTCTTCTTTTTCCAATTTCAGTAATTGTGTCTTTAGACTATTCATTTGGGAATGTTCTTCCTTCTTAAATAGGCCTGGATTGCAATATACTTTCCTCTTAGAACTGCCTTTGCTGCGTCCCACAGAAGTTGTGGCTTTGTGTTGTTGTTGTCATTATTCTCCATATATTCTTTGATTTCTGTTTTGATTTGGTCGTTAACCCATTGATTAATTAGGAGAATGTTGTTAAGTCTCCATGTATTTGTGAGCCTTTTGATTTCTTTCTAAAATTTATTTCTAGTTTTATACCTTTGTGATCTGAGAAGTTGGTTGGTGGAATTTCAATATTTTTGAAATTACTGAGGTTCTTTTTGTGGCCTAGCATGTGGTCTATTCTGGAAAATGTTCCATGTGCACTTGAGAAGAATGTGTATCCTGTTGCTTTTGGGTGTAGAGTTCTGTAGATGTCTGTTAGGTCCATCTGTCCTAGTGTGTTGTTCAGTGCCTCTGTGTCTTTACTTATTTTCTGTCTGGTTGATCTGTCCTCTGGGGTGAGTGGTGTGTTGAAGTCTCCTAAGATGAATGCATTGCTGTCTATTTCCTCCTTTAATTCTGTTAGTATTTGTCTCACATATGCTGGTGCTCCTGTGTTGGGTGCATATATATTTATAATGGTTATATCTTCTTGTTGGACTGACCCCTTTATCATTATGTAATGGCCCTTTATCACTTGCTACTTTCTTCGTTTTGAAGTCTATTTTACCTTGTACAAGTACTGCAACACCTGCTTTTTTCTCCTTGTTGTTTGCATGAAATATCTTTTTCCATCCCTTCACTTTTAGTCTGTGTATATCTTTGGGTTTGAGGTGAGTTTCTTGTAGACAGCATATAGATGGGTCTTACTTTTTTATCCATTCTGTTACTCTGTGTCTTTTGATTGGTGCATTCAGTCCATTTACATTTAGGGTGATTACTGATAGGTATGTACTTATTGCCATTGCTGGCTTTAGATTCGTGGTTACCAAGGGTTCAAGGGTTGCTTCTTTACTATCTAACAATCTAATTTAACTTTCTTGTTCAGTTATTGTAAACACAGTCTGATGTTTCTTTATTTCTCTCCCTTCTTATTCCTCCTCCTCCATTCTTTCTATAATAGGTGTTTTATTCTTTGCCTTTAGTTAGTATTTGGATGGTCTGCTTTCTTTGCTATGATTTTATTTTCTCTGGTGACATCTTTTTAGCCTTAGGTGTGCTTCCATCTAGAGCAGTCCATTTAAGATATCCTGTAGTGGTGGTTTATGAGAGGCAAATTCTCTCAACTTTCGTTTGTCTGGAAATTGTTTAATCCCTCCATCATATTTAAAGGATAATCGTGCTGGATACAATATTCTTGGTTCGAGGCCCTTCTGTTTCATAACGTTAAATATATCATGCCATTCTCTTCTGGCCTGTAAGGTTTCTGTTGAGAAGTCTGATGATAGTCTGATGGGTTTTCCTTTGTAGGTGATCTTTTTTCTCTCTCTAGCTGCCTTTAATACCCTGTCTTTATCTTTGATCTTTGCCATCTTAATTATTATGTGTCTTGGTGTTGTCTTCCTTGGGTCCCTTGTGTTGGGAGATCTATGAGCTTCGGTGGACTGCAAGACTACTTCCTTCCCCAGCGAGGGAAAGTTTTCAGCAATTATTTCTTCAAAGACACTTTCTATCCCTTTTTCTCTCTCTTCTTCCTCTGGTACTCCTATAATGCGAATATTGTTCCGTTTGGATTGGTCACACAGTTCTCTTAATATTCTTTCATTCCTAGAAATCCTTTTATCTCTCTCTGCCTCAGCTGCTCTGTACTCCTGTTCTCTGTTTTCTATTCCATTAACAGTCTCTCGCATCTCATCCATTCTGCTGTTAAGCCCGTCGATCGCTTGTCTGATTTCTGTATTGTCTTTCCTCAGTTCTCTCACTTCTTCCCTCAGCTCTTGCACATTTCTCTGTAGGTCCATCAGCATGGTTATGACTTTTATTCTGAATTCTTTTTCAGGGAGGCTGTGTATTTCCATCCCTTCAGACTCCCTCTCTGGGGTTGTCTGGTTGATTTTGGTCTGAACCATATTCCTCTGTCTTTTCATGGCTGTGTAATTGGTCACTGATAGTTGCCACGTATGTCAGCTGGGCTCTTTAAGACTTTAAAAAGAGAAGAAAAAAAAGAGAAAAAAAAAGAAAAAAAAGAAAGAAAGAAAGAAAAAAAGAAAAAAAAGAAAGAAAAGAAAAAAACAAAACAAAAAACATGCCCACCGGACGTAGATTCTGTGGGAATGCTCTAGGTGGCGCTATTGCCCCACTATTCCACAGCTGTGACTGTGCCGCTCCGCAGGGCCCTTTATCGCTCTGGCAGGGGTGGGAACGAGTAGGAGGCTGTTGATCTCAGTGAGAAGTGTTAAGTATGGCTACGCTTCCTCAGTCGCCAGCTATGGTGTCTGAAACTCCCCAGGACTCCCAGCCTGCTGGGCTTAGTGTGCTTGGGCGATCCGGCTCCTCCGCTGGGCTCCTGTCTAAGACCGCTGAAGAAAGCGCGCGCTTTTTTTTTTTCCTTCCCGGGAGCCGGCTGCAAGCATGCTGGCGCGTTCCCCGCTCAGATCCTGCCCCTCTGTCTCTCCAATCTCCGCTGCACTGCGCAATGTGGGTCAGCGCTCCCTGCGCAGATCCCCGGGGCCGGCCACTTCACGGGGTGTACTTCCACTCCCTCCCGGCTCTGAATCCTTTCCTCCCGCCGGTGCGCTGGGGTGCGGGAGGGCTCGGGTCCCGCCGGGTCGCGGCTCCGTATCTTACCCGCCTCTTGGGGTGCCGAGTCCTCTTGGGTGTAGCTGCACGCTGTGCGCTTTCCTGTGTATTCTTGTCTCTCTTTTAGGAATAGATGTATTTTCTGTGTTTTCGTAGATAAATATAGTGTTGGGAGGAGATTTCTGCCGCCCTGCTCACACCGCCATCTTCCCGGAAGTCTCGAAATGAAGAGTTATTAATAACATATTGGGCAGCATATTGGGTAGATATGGATGATAAAGTTGGCCCTCTCTGGGTTGTTTCACTGGATGGGTCTCTGCCTAAACAGCTCTCAAAAACATTCATAGTTCCCAGAATTGTCACAGACCATGGTCCACCTGGGAGTTACGTGTTCCCTGGGAGAGGCCTGAGTGAGAGAATGGCAGTGGGGAGGGCTCTATGTCTGGGAAACTGAGGCAGACTCAGATATCTGTAACAAAGCATGAGGGATGGGGAGTGGGCAGAGAATGAGGAGCTGCCTCAAGAGGATCTGGTCTCAGAGCAAGGCCTGTGGTCCCTGATGGGGTGGCAGCCACCTTGGAGGATTCTGTGTCTCTAGTAGACAAGTTGTAGTAATAATAAGAAAGAGAGTGCTTCATTGATTCTAAGATACACTTATCCCCCTCATTTTATAACCCCCAAATTGCTGTGAGTTGTGCAGTTGGCAGTTGTGACTGGTCATTTGTGCAAAATTGATCAGTCTATGGTACCACTAGTTTACATGTGTTGAGTTTGATTTGCTGGTTAAAATGTCTTCAGAAGAATGACGCTTTGTGTTGAAGAGAGAGTACTGTGTGTGCCCAAAGGCAAGGGAACAGAGCAGCAGCAGTTAGATATTAGTAATGGAACAAGTACTGTTGAGAAAGGACCACAGTTCTACCTTTCCTTGTCCATGACAAATGAGTGAGTGATGTGCTAATCAAATGCTAACGAAGGAAGAAGCCCTTACAGGTGGATGAATTATGTTCTGTTTTGTAAATGATATACATACAAAAAGATCACTCAGCCCTCCCTAAGCAAGAAAACACCACCAGTCAGCTTGTGGAAGAGGACTGGCAGCTTGGAATAAAGTCCCAGAGGCAACTCTGACAGTCCCTGTGCTCTGAGGTCACAGGACATGATGGTGGGGAAGGTGCAGCCGTGAATGAGGCAGCTAGGAAGTGGAACTTCCAGGAAGTCATAACCAATTTATTTTACTCACTTTTTTTTTCTTTTCATGTATGCACAAGAGTGATGTTTGAAAGAAACCTCTGTTTAAATATAAGTACAGAATGAAAACTAGACGTGATACAAAAGTATAGGGTCATAATTTACTTGGCAACTTACCTTTATTCTTAATGCTTTTTTACATTAATGGTGCATCTAACAATCATGGAGACTGTGATGGTTAATTTTATGTGTCAACTTGGCTAAGCCATTGTATCCAAGTGAAACACCTCTGAATGTTGCTGTGTTTTTTAAGTGTGATTAACATTTAAATCAGTATACCCTGAGCATAGCAGGTTATGCTCCACAGTGTTGGTGGGCCTTGTCTGATCCGTTGAAGTCCTTAAAGAGAACACACTTAGGTCACCCTGTGAAGAAGGAGCTTGCCTCCAGACTGCCTTTGGACTTGAGCTGCAGGATCAACTCTTTTCTTTTCTTCAACCTGCCAGCTCACCTTGCAGATTTCAGACTTGTCAGCCTCTACAATCATATGAGATAATTCCTTCAAATCAATCTTTGTCTTGATAGATACAGATAGATGCACGCACACACCCTCTACTGGTTGTTTCTCTAATAAAGAGACTCTGGTTCAGAAAACATGGTCCTGGTCCCTGTCCTGAATCTTGTTGCATTTTGTGCAAGCTCTCCAAGCCTCAACTTAGCTTTCTATGAAATGAGAACAGTGTTCCATCCTCACAGGGTTATCATGAAGGGTTCAGGAGATGAGGCAGTCAAAGAATTTGCCCAGGTGCCAGCCTCAGAGCAAGGTGTGGGGGAAGGCACTTAGCATGCATGACAGCATCCACAGATCTCTGCCTTTGGAGGCTTACCCATGAGTATGCTCCTGTCTTTACAAAGAGGAAACTGAGGCCCAGAGAGATCAAAGTGTTGGTGGGCTGCTGTGCCTGGGGAGGTGTCTCCCTGCACACTAGGTGAAACCTCAACCCAGATTGGGCAGGGGTCTTGACTCTGATCAGGAAAGAATTCTCAACCAGACAAATGCCAGCAAGAAATGAATTCATCAAAGCAAGAATAGAAGCAAATAGCAGCAGCCCTACAGGCAGTAGAGAGCAAGGAAGAACAGAGGGAGAAAAGAGAAGTTCGCTGAACTCCTGCTCAGCATAGGGAAGATCCCTTGCCAACTCCTAAAGCCAGGGTCACCTGGCATCCAGTGTCTGCTTTATCTGCACCGTGTGAGAATTATATCCTTACCACCCCAGGATTTGGTGGAGCCGTGGAGCACTGGATGGAGTAAGTTTATGTTCTGAGAACTTTTCACTTCCCTACTGGTTTGAGATAAAACAGGGAGAGAGGAGAGGATTGTTGTAAAGACTAGAAAGCTGAATGAAATAGCAAAATGACAAAGACATTTACCACCGGAAGTGGAGGTTGGGGACTTCTTGTCTCTATCATGGAAAAGAGTTCAGAGACAAGTGCAATCGGCTTTTGCAACAAGAGAGTTTATTTGATATAAGACAGTACATAACTCAGACAGGTGTGCAGGCAGCCTCAGAGGGGAGGCATGCGTAAGGGTTTAGGGCTTGGGGCTTATAGATCCTTTTGGGTACAGTCAACATAAAGCATGATATATACAGCTGATTCATAATTACTTTGAAATTTTGTTTTAAGAATAGGGCTATTTAGGTGACTGTGTTAATCCAGATCTCAACATTCTTTATCCACATAGGCTCATTTATACTTCAGAGGTCTATCTCCCATCCCGGACACAAAGTTACTTAATTGATTAAGGGGCTGGAAGAAGAGGAAGAACAGCATATACATTAAGTTCAAGAATAAAGCTGGGCCTTTTTCGCAGGCTAAGTAGATTTTACAATGGCATGACCCTTGTCCCCTTTCCCTGCTCCAAGCCAACTAGCTGTGCTGCAGCCTCAGCGATCTGTAAGGAGAGAGCCTCATACTCCCATAGCCCATTGTTGACAGGGAGGTACACTAGGTGGGACCTGCCTGGGAGGACAAAGGCCACTAACAAGAATTCCAGGCCACGGTTGACACCTCTCACAAATACTAAAGTGATCGTCCAGTTTATAACTGCCTGCTCCGCATTTCCTATTTTCTCATCCACCCACCCCAATTTTCTCTCATCCCACACCTCTTTGGAGCATCCTAAACAAGACTCTCCCAGGTCAGCTCTCTGATATTAGAGTGACTAAAACTGGTGAGGGTATCTGAGGTGAGTTTTATGAGCAAGAGATGATTTCTGAGCAAAGGAAAGTGCAGCCTCCATGGTGCTCGAAACTCTATATTCAACCCTCAAGAAGAGTGTCTGGCAGAATGAAAACCTCAGTCATCTTGTGATTACCCGCTGGCTGGGAGAGGCCATCTACAGAGAAATTTCTTACAGAAAATCCCATGTTATCCCTTCAGCCTAGGATTAGAATGAGAGTAGAGATTTGAATTTGTCTAGGTTTCTTTTAGTCTTAGGTTGCTAAAATACAGTCTCATTTTCAATATTGAAAGACATAATGGAAATAACTATATTTTATTGTTTGAAATATTAATGGAAGCACTACTGTATCTTCATTTTTATAAATCTTTTAATATCAGAACAATGACTAAACTGTAGAGATGAAAGAAACTACCTGTTATTTCTCTTAACCTAATTACATTGACTTTTATTTTTAAATTAAGTCTTGAGTAAACTTAATTCATATACCTAGATTGCCTGTAAACCCTGGGAGAAACACTAACATTTATTTGCAGGTTAAGATTGGGCTCTCATCTTTTTTTTTTTACATTTTAATATAATTTATTTTGGTATCATTAATCTACAATTACATGTGCAATATTATGGTTATTAAACTACCCCTTCATCAGATCCCCCCCACCAACCCCATTACACTCACTGTCCATCAGCGTAGTGAGATGCTATAGAATCACTACTTGTCTTCTCTGAGTTGTACAGCCCTCCCCGTTCCCCACAACATTACGTCTGCTAATCGTAATGCCCCTTTTTCCCCCTTATCCCTCCCTTCCCACCCGTTTTCCCCAGTCCCTTACCCTTTGGTAACTATTAGTCCGTTCTTGGGTTCTGTGAGTCTGCTGCTGTTTTGTTCCTTCAGAATTTTTTCTTTGTTCTTATACTCCACATATGAGTGAAATCATTTGATACTTGTCTTTTTTGGCTTGGCTTATTTCACTGAGCATAATACCCTCTAGCTCCATCCATGTTGTTGCAAATGGTAGGATTTGTTTTCTTCTTATGGCTGAATAATATTCCATTGTGTATATGTACCACATCTTCTTTATCCATTCAGCTACTGATGGACACTTAGGTTGCTTCCATTTCTTGGCTATTGTAAATAGTCCTGCAATAAACATAGGGGTGCATCTGTCTTTTTCAAATTGGGGTGCTGCATTCTTAGGGTAAATTCCTAGGAGTGGAATTCCTGGGTCAAATGGTATTTTATTTTGAGTTTTTTGAGGAACCTCCATACTGCTTTCCACAATGGTTGAACTAATTTGTAGTCCCACCAGCAGTGTAGGAGGGTTCCCTTTTCTCCACATCCTCGCCAACATTTGTTGTTGCTTGTGTTTTGGATGTTGGCTATCCTCACTTGTGTGAGATGGTATCTCATTCTGGTTTTAATCTGCATTTGTTCGCGATGTGGAGCATCTTTTCATGTGCCTGTTGGCCATCTGAATTTCTTCTTTAGAGAAGTGTCTATTCATGTCCTCTGCCCATTTCTTAATTGGATTATTTGCTTTTTGTTTGTTAAGATGCGTGAGTTCTTTATATATTTTGGATGTCAACCCTTTATCAGATACGTTATTTATGAATATATTCTCCCATACTGTAGGATCTCTTTTTGTTCTACTGATGGTGTCCTTTGCTCTACAGAAGCTTTTCAGCTTCATATAGTCCCACTTGTTCATTTTTGCTTTTGTTTCCCTTGCCCGGGAGATATGTTCATGAAGAAGTCGCTCATGTTTATGTCCAAGAGATTTTTGCCTATGTTTTTTTCTAAGAGTTTTATGGTTTCATGACTTACATTCAGGTCTTTGATCCACCTTGAGTTTACCTTTGTGTATGGGGCTAGACAGTAGTCCAGTTTCATTCTCTTACATGTAGCTGTCCAGTTTTTCCAACAGCAGCTGCTGAAGAGGCTGTCATCTCCCCATTGTATATCCAAGGCTCCTTTATCAAATATTAATTGACTGTATATGTTTGGGTAATGTTTGGATTTTCTATTCTGTTCCACTGGTCTGTGGGTCTGTTTTTGTGCCAATACCAAATTGTCTTGATTACTGTGGCTTTGTAGTAGAGCTTGAAGTCAGGGAGCGTAATTCCCCCTGTTTTATTTCTCCTTCTCAGGATTGCTTTGGCTATTCGGGGTCTTTTGTGGTTCCATATGAATTTTAGAATTATTTGTTCCAGTTCATTGAAGAAAGCTGTTGGTAGTTTGATAGGGATTGCGTTGAATCTGTAGATTGCTTTAGGTAGTATAGCCATTTTGACAATATTTTATTCTTCCTAGCCAAGAGCATGGGATGCATTTCCATTTGTTAGTGTCCTCTTTAATTTCCCTTAGGAGTGTCTTGTAGTTTTCAGAGTACAGGTCTTTCACTTCCTTCGTTAGGTTTATTCCTAGGTATTTTATTCTTTTTGATGCAATTGTGAATGGAATTGTTTTTCTGATTTCTCTTTCTGTTAGTTCATCATTAGTGTATAGGAAAGCAACAGATTTCTGTGTGTTAATTTTGTATCCTGCAACTTTGCTGAATTCAGATATTAGTTCTAGTAGTTTTGGAATGGAATCTTTAGGGTTTTTTATGTACAGTATCATGTCATCTGCAAATAGTGACAATTTGACTTCTTCTTTACCAATCTGGATGCCTTGTATGTCTTTGTTTTGTCTGATTGCTGTGGCTAGGACCTCCAGTACTATGTTGAATAACAGTGGAGAGAGTGGGCATCCCTGTCTTGTTCCCGATCTTAGATGAAAAGCTTTCAGCGTCTCACCGTTAAGTATGATGTTAGCTGTGGGTTTGTCATATATAGCCTTTATGATGTTGAGGTACTTGCCGTCTATACCCATTTTGTTGAGAGTTTTAATCAGGAATGGATGCTGAATTTTGTCAAATGCTTTTTCAGCATCTATGGAGATGATCATGTGGTTTTTGTTCTTCTTTTTGTTGATGTGGTGGATGATGTTGATGGATTTTTGAATGTTGTACCATCCTTGCATCCCTGGGATGAATCCCACTTGATCATGGTGTATGATCCTCTTGATGTATTTTTGAATTCGGGTTGCTAATATTTTCTTGAGTATTTTTGCATCTACGTTCATCAGGGATATTGGTCTGTAATTTTCTTTTTTGGTGAGGTCTTTGCCCGGTTTTGGTATTAGAGTGATGCTGACTTCATAGAATGAGTTTGGAAGTATTCCCTCCTCTTCTATTTTTTGGAAAACTTTAAGGAGAATGGGTGTTATTTCTTCTCTGTATGTCTGGTATAATTCAGAGGTGAATCCATCAGGTCCGGGGGTTTTGTTCTTGGGTAGTTTTTTGATTACTGATTCAATTTCGTTGCTGGTGGTTGGTCTGTTTAGTTTTTCTGTTTCTTGCTTGGTCAGTCTTGGAAGGTTGTATTTTTCTAAGAAGTAGTCCATTTCTTCTATGTTTTCCAGCTTGTTAGCATGTAGATTCTCATAATATTTTCTTATAATTCTTTGTATTACTGTGGGGTCCATCGTGATTTTTCCTTTCTCTTTTCTGATTCTGTTTATGTGTGTAGATTCTCTTTTTCTGTTAATGAGTCTGGCTAGGGGTTTATCTATTTTGTTTATTTTTTCAAAGAACTAGCTCTTGGTGTCATTGATTTTTTCTATTGTTTTATTCTTCTCAATTTTATTTATTTCTTCTCTAATCTTTATTATGTCCCTCCTTCTGGTGACTTTGGGCCTCATTTGGTCTTCTTTTTCCAATTTCAGTAATTGTGTCTTTAGACTATTCATTTGGGAATGTTCTTCCGTCTTTAAGTAGGCCTGGATTGCAATATACTTTCCTCTTAGAACTGCCTTTGCTGTGTCCCACAGAAGTTGTGGCTTTGTGTTGTTGTTGTCATTAGTCTCCATATGTTCTTTGATTTCTGTTTTGATTTGGTCGTTA
This sequence comes from Smutsia gigantea, assembly GCA_032199065.1. NCBI lineage: Eukaryota > Metazoa > Chordata > Mammalia > Pholidota > Manidae > Smutsia > Smutsia gigantea. The sequence continues at coordinate 243,417 of JAVSCE010008643.1, forward strand.
ACCCATTGATTAATTAGGAGAGTGTTGTTAAGTCTCCATGTATTTGTGAGCCTTTTTGATTTCTTTCTAAAATTTATTTCTAGTTTTATACCTTGGTGATCTGAGAAGTTGGTTGGTAGGATTTCAATATTTTTGAAATTACTGAGGTTCTTTTTGTGGCCTAGTATGTGGTCTATTCTGGAAAATGTTCCATGTGCACTTGAGAAGAATGTGTATCCTGTTGCTTTTGGGTGTAGAGTTCTGTAGATGTCTGTTAGGTCCATCTGTTCTAGTGTGTTGTTCAGTGCCTCTGTGTCTTTACTTATTTTCTGTCTGGTTGATCTGTCCTCTGGAGTGAGTGGTGTGTTGAAGTCTCCTAAGATGAATGCATTGCTGTCTATTTCCTCCTTTAATTCTGTTAGTATTTGTCTCACATATGCTGGTGCTCCTGTGTTGGGTGCATATATATTTATAATGGTTATATCTTCTTGTTGGACTGACCCCTTTATCATTATGTAATGGCCCTTTATCACTTGCTACTTTCTTCGTTTTGAAGTCTATTTTACCTTGTACAAGTACTGCAACACCTGCTTTTTTCTCCTTGTTGTTTGCATGAAATATCTTTTTCCATCCCTTCACTTTTAGTCTGTGTATATCTTTGGGTTTGAGGTGAGTCTCTTGTAGACAGCGTATAGATGGGTCTTACTTTTTTATCCATTCTGTTACTCTGTGTCTTTTGATTGGTGCATTCAGTCCATTTACATTTAGGGTGATTATCGATAGGTATGTACTTATTGCCATTGCTGGCTTTAGATTCGTGGTTACCAAGGGTTCAAGGGTTGCTTCTTTACTATCTAACAATCTAACTTAACTTTCTTGTTAAGTGATTCTAAACACTGTCTGATATTTCTTTATTTCTCTCCTTTCTTATTCTTCCTCCTCCATTCTTTATATACTAGGTGTTTTATTCTTTGCCTTTAGTTAGTATTTGGATGGTCTGCTTTCTTTGCTATGATTTTATTTTCTCTGGTGACATCTTTTTAGCTTTCGGAGTGCTTCCATCTAGAGCAGTCCATTTAAGATATCCTGTAGTGGTGGTTTATGAGAGGCAAATTCTCTCAACTTTCGTTTGTCTGGAAATTGTTTAATCCCTCCGTCATATTTAAATGATAGTCGTGCTGGATACAATATTCTTGGTTCAAGTCCCTTCTGTTTCATAATGTTAAATATATCATGCCATTTCTTCTGGCCTGTAAGGTTTCTGTTGAAAAGTCTGATGATAGTCTGATGGGTTTTCCTTTGTAGGTGATCTTTTTTCTCTCTCTAGCTGCCTTTAATACTCTGTCTTTATCTTTGATCTTTGCCATGTTAATTATTATTTGTCTTGGTGTTGTCTTCCTTGGGTCCCTTGTGTTGGGATATCTGTGGGCTTCCGTGGACTGCGAGACTATTTCCTTCCCCAGCAAGGGAAAGTTTTCAGCAGTTATTTCCTCAGATACACTTTCTATCCCTTTTTCTCTCTGTTCTTCCTCTGGTACTCCTATAATGCGAATATTGTTCCGTTTGGATTGGTCACACAGTTCTCTTAATATTCTTTCAATCCTAGAAATCCTTTTATCTCTCTCTGCCTCAGCTTCTCTGTATTCCTGTTCTCTGATTTCTATTCCATTAATAGTCTCTTGCATCTCATCCAGTCTGCTGTTAAGCCCATCGATCACTTGTCTGATTTCTGCATTGTCTTTCCTCACTTCCCTCACTTCCTCCCTCACCTCTTGCACATTTCTCTGTAGGTCCATCAGCATGGTTATGGCTTTTATTCTGAATTCTTTTTCAGGAAGACTGTGCATTTCCATCCCTTCGGCTCCCTCTCTGGGGTTGTCTGGTTGATTTTGGTCTTAACCATAGTCCTCTGTCTTTTCATGGCTATAGAAGTGGTCGCTGGTAGTTGCCACGTATGTCAGCTGGGCTCTTTGACACTTTAAAAAGAGAAAAAGAGAAAAAAAGAAAAAAGAGAAAAAAAAAGAAAGAAAGAAAAGAAAAAAACAAAACAAAACAAAACAAAAATGCCCACCGGGAGTAGATTCTGTGTGGATTCTGTAGGTGGCACTGTTGCCCCACTATTGCACAGCTGTGGCCGCACTGCTCCGCAGGGCCCTTTATAGCTCTGGCCAGGGTGGGGACGAATGGGAGGCTGTTGATCTCAGTGAGAAGTGTAAGTGCGGCCACGCTTCCGCAGTCGCCAGCTAAGGTGTGTGAAACTCCCCCGGACTCCCAGCCTGCTGGGCTGAGTGTGCTGGGGCGATCCGGCTCCTCCGCTGGGCTCCTGTCTCTTTAAGACCGCTGAAGAAAGCGCGCGCTTTTTTTTTCCTTCCCGGGAGCCAGCTGCAAGCACCCTGGCGCGTTCCCCGCTCAGATCCTGCCCCTCTGTCTCTCCAATCTCCGCTGCACTGCGCAATGTGGGTCAGCGCTCCCCGCGCAGATCACCGGGGCTGGCTACTTTGCGGGGTGTACTTCCACTCCCTCCCGGCTCTGAATCCTCTCCTTCCGCCGGTGTGCTGGGGTGGGGGAGTGCTCGGGTCCCACCGGGTCGCGGCTCTGTATCTTACCGGCCTCTTGGGGTGCCGAGTCCTCTCGGGTGTAGCTGCACGCTGTGCGCTTTCCTGTGTATTCTGGTGTCTCTTTTAGGAATAGTTTTATTTGCTGTATTTTTGTAGATAAGTATAGTGTTGGGAGGAGATTTCTACCACCTTGCTCACGCCACCATCTTCCTGGAAGTCTGTCCTCATCTTTTTTTAATTGAAGAATAGTTGATATACAGTATTATATTGGTTTCAGATATACAACATAGTGATTAAAACAATTATATACATTATGAAATACTCATCCTAAGTATAGTTGCCAATTCTTCTTATGAAACATCTGCAGAAGAAAGCCGAGTTGGTGCTTACCCAGGGTCCTAAAGGGAAGAGGCATTCCCTGGATAGTTGGCTGGGTTATTCCCTAGACAAACTGTCTAAAATGTTGGGTGGTGGGAAGGTTGTTGGAATGATTTCCTGATTTCCAGTACTCCAATGTGAGTCCCACAAAGGCAGGATTTTTGTTTTGTTTTGTTTTTTATTCATTGCTCTATCCCTAGCCTGTAGAACAATGCCAGCTAGCACTTAGTGTAGGGGCTTAATAAATATTTTTGAATGAATCAATCGGTCATTTATCAATTAATAGCTTTCTTCAGTCCCCTTATATTATACCAATGATGATTTGCACTCAACAAAAATAGGAAGTGACCATTATATATTGGAATATACGTATGTATAGATCATTAGAATTATTACATTGCTTCTGCATAGTAGAAGAGATAGAGTTAGCAAGCAATCTCTTTAAAAATACAGCTGTCAGTGTAGAGTTGCCTTGCCAGATATTAAGGCATACTGAAAATCTATAATGATTAAAAATTGTGGTCTTGATACAAATACAGACAGGTGGACCCATAGCACAGAATAGGGAGCTCAGAGACAGACTTCCATATGACAGGAGTTTAATCTATGTTAAGGTGGAACCCAAATCAATTTCTAGATGAAATTTAAATGTGGAGAAAAATAAAACTGGATCTATTCCAGATGCAATTTTCAAAAGTTTAAGACTTAAATGTGAAAGATAAAACTATAAAGTCAAATGAAGAAGGTTTAAGTATAGAAAGGACTTTGTAAATAAAACTTTAAGAGCCCAAATTATAAGGCAAAAAGTAGTGGATTTGACCATATCAAAACTAAGAATTCTGATCAATGAAGGCTACCTAGGATAGCATTGACAGACAGATGACAGACTGGGGGAAAACAGCAGCAATATCAAGGAACAGTATGCAAGGAGCTCTTCCAAAGCAACAGGAACCAAGAGGAGTTCAGATGAGAAAATGGGCGAAGTATCTGTTCAGGCATTTTACAGAACAGGAAAATCACAAGGCGAAAAAAGCAAATGAAAAGGCAGTCCAAGTCATTTTAAATCAGAGAAGCATGCATTGCAGTTGAATGGCCTTTTATAAATGACAGAGAAAGTGTGGCAACTCCTTCCCCTAAGCCTTCCACTGGTACCTCTATTCACAAAAGCAGGAAGTCTTAAGAAAATAGCACCTTCCTGCCCCTTCCAGAACTGTACTTCTAAAATGTCTGACAGAACGAGAAGGGAACATAGTTGTGGTTCATAAGAGGCAGAGATACACAAGAGTGGAGACACTTTCTAGGAAGAAGGCAACAGTGCAGCATAGAGGGAGGTGGAGGACTGTGAGCAGAAAAGCCATTGGGAGGCCAGCTTGGGGCAGGAGGTGATCCTCTGGCCCCAGAAGGGAGACATAGAAGCTGGAGGGAAAGGAGATGTCTCTGGTCTCCCCTTCTCCCCCCAAACCCAGCTGTTCCCATGCCTCCTTCACTCCTGACTGTGTCCAGGCAGGTAGCAGCTACCACTGTGCCAGAATCAGTCTGGAGGGTAGGAATGGAAGGGACCAAAGACCCCCCCACCATGGACGTGGCAGGGAAGAAAACAGGTGCTGTGTCTTCTGTCAGAAAGGGCATTGCCGCCCACCTCCTGGGAGGTGCTGGAGGGCTGGGAAGCGGGACTGAGAAGCAAAGCAGCACAGCCCCTTGAGCACTCTCGAGGCAGCGGGTGGGCTGCGGTGAGTGGTTTTGCGGTCATTTTCAGTGTCCATGTGCCACCCATCACTTCGCATTTGGTGCCACGTGTGCGGTGTTTTCTGTGGATGGTGGTGAGGATGTCAGTCCTGCATGACTGTGTGGCAGGATTACTTAGAATTCCCTGGCATGCCGGACAAGACAACCTGGGTTCCCCCTACCCCTGGTCTGGTGCATGGGAGCTACATGGGAGCTTCTTGATGATGTGCTGCCACCCCGAGGCATTGGGGTCCCATTGAGTGTTTACCAAGCACTCCTGGAAGTTCATCACTGCCCCACGTTCCGAGGCTGCAGAGGTGAGCAAGCAAACACTGCTCTCAGAGTTACATCTTGTGGGGAAGGCAGGCCATACCCAATGCACAAACCAGAAAATGGTCTGCTGTGCAGAAAACTAAAGTAGAGAGATCCAGGGAGCTACGAACTACGTCAGCCTGAGTGGGCAGCAAAGGATCTCAGAGCAGTTGTGTTCAAGGTGAGACCTGGATGAGGGGCAGGAGACAGGCAGAGGGAGCAACAGTGAAACAACCTGGTCCAGGAGAGAAGCTGACCAGAGTCGGGGGACCGTGCTGGGAGAGCCCAAGATGGCGTGGAGAGGGAGGCAGGGCCCGAGCAGGCAGAGCTTGGCGAGCCTGGCCATGGAGTTAGGATTTCGGTTTGAGTGTGATGGGATGTCATTGGGAAGGCAGCGAGGAAATCTGGTTTCTGCTTTTTTAACAGATCACTGACTGCTGGGTGGAGCTCGGATTACAGTCAGGCAAAGTGGGTGCAGGGCCATCAGTCAGGAGACCTATTGGTCTGCAGGACATGTCACGAGGTGGATCAGGTGGGGTCAGGGAGATGACGCGAGGTGGAGAGATGTGATAAATGTTGCAAAATTGGATGTGGGGGTATTGAAATACTTAAAGAGGAAATCACTGTTTGGCATTTGGTTTCAAAATAAGATGGGGGTCAAGATGGAGATGTGGACAGGGCAGGGCTGGGTATGAGTAGATGGTGGGTTAGCCTTCTGTTCTGTCTCTGTGACTATTCCAGATTCTCCCTAAGAGTGAGGGCACAGAGAAGACAAGTAGTGACTCTGGCATCTTACAACGCCAATGGACAGTGACTGCAATGGGGTATGGGGTATGGGGGTGGGGGACTCGATAATATGGGTGATTGTAGCAACCACATTGTTTTCATGTGAAACCTTCATAAGACTCTATATCAGTAATACCTTAATAAAAAAATTGTAAAAAAAAAAGATTGGATGTGGGGGTTGAGAAAAAGTGAAGTAAGAAAGGCTTAGATTTTTGGCTTGGAAGCTGGTGCTGTTTGTTAAGCTGATAAAAAGGAGGAGTAATGAATTTGGGAGGGTGTTGGGTAGGGAATCAAAGAGCTCCGGTTGGGTGATGCTGGGTTTGCAAGGAATAGGAATACGGGCCGGCAGTTGGGCACAGAAATCCAGAGTTGCCGGGGCTGTTGTCCGCTCTGCACCTATGGGAGCTGTTTGGAGCCTTCACAGATAAGTGGTTTTAAAGAAAGTGTAAAAAGGAGACAGACATGAAAAGTCCAGGCTGAGCCCTGCGATCCAGGACTTTAGTCATCGGGCTGGGAGCACCTGGCGGGGATGGAGGAGGAGGTGGGCGGTGTCAGGAAGGCTGTGGGGAGGAGGTGTTTCAAAAGGGGTGGGGGGCGAGCGATGCCCGCCAGGCCTCCCCCACCAAAGCCGCCTCCCCACTTCCGCTCCGCCCAGCGGGCCCGCGGATCCCCGCCTGCTGCCCACGCGACGCCAAGGGCCGGAGGACTGCAGGGACACAGGAGCGAGTGCGCCCACGGGGCGGGGAGTCCGGGGGTCGCGGAGGCACCGGAGGGAGCAGGGTGGCAGGAGTCAAGGTGAGGCAGAAAGGGGAAAAGAGGCACAGAAGAATGTCAGTCACCAAAGAAAGAAGCGTCAAGAGTCCCTGAAGAAGCTCCGACTAAACACGACACATGTTCATTAACGGATGCTGCAGAGCACGTGGCACGGCAACTACAATCACAAACATAAGAATTAGAAAAAAAAAGTTCTGTTCCATTTGCAGAATGAACTTCATGAGCTTGAAAAACAAATAGCATCTGTTTCTGCAGAAACTAAAGAAACAGAAAGGCAAATTTTATCAACAAGATGCTGCTGTAGAAAATACCAAGCTTCCGTGTGGAAACTCAAATCTTTACATACAGAAAATGTAAAGCTTAAATGTGACATACGATCAGCCCCAGACTACTTTGAGGAACACATACTAAGATATAATGAATATTATGCACAAATGAAAGTACATAAAGATAGTTTCAGGGAGGTAGAAAGCAAATGGTCATTGATGACGGAACTCCATGAAAAATGAGATCTTTTTAAAAAACTAATTATGATGAAAGAGGAGTGTACACAAGATTCCCAAAATCCAGAAGGAAACCAGATAAAACAAGTACAGAAGACATTACAAAGCTAAAGGATCAAATTATAATTGTAAAAGAATCATTGAAAAAACTTTTCTTGATGAAGAAAAAAACACCCATGAGAAATTAAGAAATAGAGGTGCAACACAAGAGATATGGTGCAGTTCTTAGGTGTTTGCATTGTCAGGTGAACAAACTTCAGTCAAACAAGATAATGGTGATGGAACATGGAACAACTGAAAAAACTGAACTAAGAAAACGCATTGGAATGAAAGATCAGTATGGCCATAGAGCAGTGTAGAGCACAGGCTGCCTGCGAAAATTATTAGGAAATCCTTTGGATTCTTAACAAGGAGCATTCACTGTCAGCGGCCTGTCTTAATGAAAGATGCATTTTTTTTAAATCAGTCATCTGTTTCAAATACCTTTCAACCCTACAATTGATAGCAGTAGATAGACAATAGTTATGTTTACAGAAGAATTGTGGAAGACTCTGTGTGAATATTTTGTGTGTAAGATATACAGTACTCATGAATGCCTGTTTATAAACATAAAGCCTTCACTATCATATGAAGTAAAACTTTTGAAAAAAAGAAACACTTGAATTTACGATTTAAAAATTGTTAAGGTATTTTAAGTGGTCTGTTTCAAACTTTTTGTTACAACTTACGTTTTTACCACTGCCTTCATAACAGTCCATAAATATTGGCATTTTTACAGTAATGTTATATGTTCAAAGCTTCAGATATTTTACTCAGTTTTCTCCTTTATGCATAAGGTAGCAATACTTTTTTTCTTTGTTATTAAGTAACAATTCTTAAGTGTATAAAAATTTTTTTTTTCTGTCTGTAAATTTCTTTACTAATATTCTGTGACTAAACTGAAAGTATAACATTGTGTAAGGCAGATAGTCCAGCTCTTTAAAGAATACTAATCAAAACAAAAACAAAAGGGGTGAGGGGACAGCTGTGTAGAATATTCTTGAAGGCCAATACTATACAGTACACTTCATGGCAGGTCAGAAATGCATGTCAGACAAGTTGACACAAAGCTGACTTGAAAGCCTGTAGATGTTGGGGTTGGTGTGGGGCCATTTATATCTCACTTCTTCTCCATGTGCTTATGTCATGGAATCCCATTTAGCCAAATTCTTCGTATTCTACAAACCAGAAGCAGAGACGTGGGCATTTCTTTGACCTTTCTGCTCACAATGGGACATGGCAAGAAAACCAGAAAGGAAAATAGAATGCTGGAATAAAACATCTGAAGACTCCCTGAGAAATCATCAACCCACTTCACATATTTAACAAAATCGAGCTTCCCAGAGACCCACTGACTCACCTAGGAGGGCAGTTAGCTGTAAAGGCAGACCTAGAACTCAAGACTTTGAGCTCTCCATCCACTGTTTCTACAGTGAATATTCTGGGGAAAATGATTCTTTGGTAGATGTCTCACTTGTCACTTTCTTACCCTGACTTAAACCCTTGAACTCTGACTGTCTCCCTGAGACCTTCTCTCTGGTAGTTCCGTGAGGGAGGTGTCCTCTCCTGGAGGCTTGGGGTGTCACGAAGCAGCATCTGTGGCCATCAAGGCTGCTGGATTCAAGGCAGGTGGGCCCAGAGCGGTCTGCAGGCCACAGGAGTCAGTCTAAGTTGCCACGGGGACATGAGCTGGAAGGCAGCTCACCTGTGGGTGCCAAAACTGAGGTGTGGGCCAGTTGCAGCCCCAGCAATCCACCCCATCCTAGGATCCCAAGTTAATCTTTTGCCCTCCCTCCCCACACACTGAGACTTCAGGGAGCTGTTTTGTGTTTTCTCTTCTTTTTTAAGTGTCATCTATTTAATGCTTTCCTTCCTTCCTTCTTTTTTATTGAACCTCTCACTCTTGTTAGAGGATTTCTAGTTTTTGAATCAAGAGACCTGTGTTCCAGGCATCACCTCTCCTTTGATGGCCTCAGTGTTCTCATCTGCAAAATGAAGGCTTTGGGATGAAAGTTCCCAAGCTATGGTCCTTGGGAATGAAGGTTCCCAAGCTGTGGTCCTCAACCAGCATTACAATCACCTGCGAACTTGCTAGAAGGGCACATAGTATCTCCCCACTCTCACCTCTGTCAGCCCTACTGAATGAGACTCTGGGGGTGGGCCCAGCCTCCTGATATTCACAGGCCCTGCAGGGATTCTGATGCCTGCCATGGTGCAGGAGCGTGACATTAGAGGTTCCTAGTTGCTGTTGGCTGCTGGGTGTAGTACAGCTGGGAGGGATGACATGCTCCCATTAATGTTGACTTTCTCGGGCAGCAGTAGCTGTAACTTCCCATGGCAGAAGCTTAGAATCTGGAGATAGATTGAACTGTGTGGAGTTTAAGTTGTAGCCTCTTCTTTCTCCCAGCTGTTATGAATCCTGAGACTTCATGGGCATGGAGCATAAGCCTCCCAGCGCTGGTACCTGCAGCTCTAACTGCACTGCAAAGTGGGGGCAGAATAAGCAGGTGGGTGGGGCAAGGTTGGGGAGCTAAAATGCAACATTGGCTTTTCATTGTTTTACTTCTGTCTCCTCCACAAACACAACCACTGGTGTCTTGTTACTGATATAATGGGATGAGAATGGTCAGGGTTCATTTTCTGCTCCCTTTTCATCATCTGCTTCCCCTGAGCCACCTTCCTCTGTGTTGCTCTGTCCTGGGGCCAGTTGTGCTGATCCGGATGATGGGTGGGTTTGAGAAGAGGAGGAAAATAAGAGACTGAAATAACTTATATTAGGAAGGGAATAAAGCAGTTGTTGAAGGAAAGGCTGGAGTGGCCAAGAGAGAAGGGGACAAGGAGAGCCTTGCCTTGCCGCTGGGTGGGCAGGGGACACATGGGGCAGCTGGCTGACTTTGAGAATTTAGGGAACTGGATAAGCACAAAGAAGTGGCCTGGGTTCCCTTTGTTACGTGACACGATTCCCCAATCTCAGATGACCCTCAGTGAAAGTATATACTGCAAGTTTTCTTGCAGAGACTGTTCTGTTTCTGTCGAATGTGCCATCTTGCTGAAATCAGAATCGGGGCATGAGTGAAAAGTCCAGGACTTTTGAGGCATGTGATGTTGAGCCTCAGTAACACCAAACTAAGTGGGAAGAGTTTGAGTTTTGGAAAGTATAATCGTGGAGAAAGACAGATGGTTGTCCTTATTGCTGCATCTTTTTATTTCAGAGTTCATGTAAAAAATAACCTGGCTTCATTTTGTAACTGTAAAATTAACATATTAGGAACACCCACAGTGTTGCAATGTTGGTGGACATTACTTTCAGACTTCTTGAGCACTCATAGTTCTTGGGGAACACCACGTCAGGAGGGGAAACAAAAATACTCCCATTTGATTGGACATGAGGCTAAACGTGAGTTTGATCACTGATTAATCGCCAGTAGATTCTTCTAGTTTCTGCCCCATGTGAGGAAAAAGGGGGCTTGGAGGAGATGTTCGGTATATCTATAGTGAACACTAGTAGACATTCTGTGCCTCTATTACACAGTGTTTAATGGGGTGTGTACCCCCTGAAAGTATAAAAAAATTGAAATTCATTTCCAATCTCTTTAAGACTTAAGTGATGCTGGAGATCTAACTGGGAGTAAGGCTATAGTAATAGCTATGTGACAACACAGAAGACTGAGGAGTGAATAGAACTTGGAATTCAAGTCCCTGGATTTGATTAATGTATGGCCTTGAGAAAAAAAACCCTGAGTATCAATCAATTCATGTGTAAAATGGACATTAAAAATAAGCCCTGACTGTGAGGGATAGAGCAATTGAGATAATAAGAGGTGCTCTTTGTAAATTACAAAGAACTCTGTGCCTATTTTCTATATGCTGTGGATAGCTTTGGGGTCACCTCAACGCATTTTCAACACTTTCCCTTCCCACACCTGTGTGCAGACACCATCCTGGCCCTCTGCACCCCTCCACCAGTATTGCAGGTGATTGGCAGGTGCCTTTCCCAAGGTGAGGCCAACACAGTTCCAACTGTGGACTGTGGGTGACTGGTCCATGGAGGGCGTCTGAAGTGTGGTGCATTCTTTTCTGGGCCTCTGAAAATGGTTGCTCGCGAGAGTCTCCTGAGTGGTTTAATCTACAACCTAGAGACTAGGTTGTTTTCTATTGGCCATCAACATCCATTTGGATGGAAAACAGGAAAAAAGAAAGGGAATCAAGAGAGCAACATTAGGATCCCTTCAAGCATCGCGGGTGTTGGTTCCTGCACTCTCTGCAGCCCAACCAGTTCTGGACCTTGGGGATTCTGCGCTTCCCCTGTTGCTTAAACTAATTCCTGTGGGTCTCCATAAATGCAGCCTAGAGGGCCCTTTGGCCTGATGATTTCCTCATCGGGGTAGTTTTCTCCATATTTTTTCAGTATCTGAAATTCTGTTTTAATGTGTTAATACAAGGAAGAGAAAAAAGAGGTATAAATAGTGGAAAGACAGGAACAATCATATTGATTGTTGCAATCAATATGATGATTTACCTAAAACTCCAAGAAAATCCATTCACTCACCCGATTATTCTAAACATTAATTCTCAAGTAGTACTCTGGGTCTGACATTGAGGAATGACTTAGAATTATGAGAGTACCCAGTAAAGTGGCCAATTACAAGATAATTATATAACAGTAGGCTTTTAGGTTAAATACAGCATAGTAAAAATGTTTTGATATTGGACAAGTCTTAAGCCATTACTGGAGGCTATCCTGCATGAGATGATATATTCCTAGGGTCTTATGCCATTATGAACTCCCTGATTTCTGCTAAGGATTGAACCATATCTAAAGACCTTCCCATATTCCATTCATTGGAGGAATTTTGCACCGTTATTAATCCTATGATGTGTGTGGCATTGCCTGTCATTCTTACAAGCCTTCCTACAATTTTTTTATTCAAAGAGTTTCTCACCATTATGGATTCTGTGATGTACTCTGAGGCTTGAGTTAAGTCTGAAAAATTTCCCACATTTATCACATTCTAAGCAGTATGAGTACTCTGAGGTCAGGCATGTTGTTGATGTGCCTACATTAACTATAGTCGTAGGGTATCTCTCCTGTATGAATTCTCCAGTGTATTCTAAGGCTGCCCCTGGATTAAAAGTCTGCCATATTCCTTACAGTCATTTGGGTTTCCCTCCATTATGAATTCTCTGATGCAGAGTAGGAGATGTACATTTTCTCTAAGTGGACATTAAAAAAAATAACTTATTAGTACACACCGTCACATAAGATTTGGAAATTTGTAATTCCTATTAGGCAATCAAATATTTTCCTGCTGTTTCCCTTAAGAACTCAGTTTCAAGGTAACAATTAGCTCTACTTTGTGAGCCAATAATTATATCCTGTTTTCTCGTTCCTTCCCTCACAACCATCAAGGGCCCTTGTCACTGCTCCAAGGTGATCTGGCTTGGAAAAACAATGTCCAGCATGGAAATGACACTAGTAGTACTCCATGATCACATGCTGGTATAATTTATTTGGGGCAGGGTCCAAATAGCCCCGGGGTTCCTGCCAACCCACATGGCCACATTGCCTGCATATCATTCATCTCTACACCACAGTTTTCGACCTGCAAGATCTGATCAGCTCTCCTTGGTTTTCTCCACTGTAGAAGCCTCTCTAGAGCTAAACACTGGTGTTTAGATGTAAAACATTTTTTCTCTCTTCTTTGAGGTCTTTTTTTGAGAGAACAACAGGCTCACACACACAGTGTGATAGAATGAGGAGGGAGGCTGAAGTCTGATGTCACAGCAGGGTCCCAGGTTGCAGCCCTGGGAATGCTATCTTCTTCCCCTTCAGAGTTCCTGAGGGGGGCTACCTAGACCTCCCCACTCCACAGCCAGTCAGCTCTACCTTTGTGCCAGAAACCTCTGATCTAGAACTTAAAATCTGACCTTCTTCTTGGGGACATTTCTCTGCTCCTGCCCCACGTGGCTATGAGGTGAGATGATGGAGGAAGCAGCAGGGCACCGAGGGCCACGGGGCCCAGTGACACACCACAGCACAACACTTACACAGAGGCATGCACCTATCACATAAGTGCCTTCCACGGCTCACCACACCCCAGCCAGTTGATACACTCCCACACACTCACCCACCCTCTGTCTGGCTCATGCATACAAGAGAAGGTTCTGGTAACAAGATATCCTATCCACACTCTGGGCCTCTACCTTAAGTGCCCAGGAAAATTTAGAAAGAAATAGTGCTGGAGGACAGAGAACTTACTCTTCAAATAATATTTGTTAAAATAATAATAGTAGTCAGTAGTAATTCAGTGCTTATTATATGCCCAGCCCTGTTTGGTGTGCTTTACATATACCATTTCATTCTCTGATCAGCCTTATTAGGAAGGTGCTTCTCCCCACATTTTATAGGTGGGAAGCTGAGGTACAGTATGACTCTGTCATTTGTCTAGAGTCACATAGCAATTACATGGCTTCTATAGGGCAGGCTTATACTGCTGGCAAACAGACCCAAGGGTACTGGCTTGAGCGCAAGGACTTCGTTAGTTTGTTTTCTCTTTGTTCTGTTTTTGTTTTTCTGTTTCTGTAACTCGGGCTGGCAGTGAAGAATACAAAGGCTCCTGGTGCAGTTGACACTGCCTCGTTGATGTGTGCAGAGGTGCTGGCACACTTCTCTTGCTCCGTCAGGGATGCAGGGAAAAGACAAATGCCATCGGAGAACAACTGTGAAAATAGTATGACCTTGCGGAGCCTCTGGAAGGGCGCTGAGGAACCTGTGCTTTGGGGCTCTTGCATGGACCTGCAGTCCAGGCCCTGGGTGGTGGGGACAGAGTCCCCACAGAAGCGTTTGGGTCAAGCATTGCTTTTCCACTTCCTCTGGTTTCTAGCAGCTGGTGAATTCCACCCCTTTTTCCTTCTCCTCCGCCTTGGTTTCCAAATGCCACAGCTTTTGGTTTCTCAACAGCTCAATGGTCACTGCTTCGCCATCTCATTCCCTGCTTTTTGGTATCCCTTGTCTACCTGACCTTCCAGTGTTGGAGAGTGCGAAGGCTCTGTACTGAGTTTCAGTCTCTCTTAGCTGAGCTCCTGTTCGATGGTCTCAAGCCTCTGGCTTCAAAGGCCAGTTTTGTGCACATGCCCAGTCGCATCTCCAGTACAGAACTTTGCTCTGCGCCCCCCACGGCCCCCCACAGGCTGGCCTGCTGGTTGGCTGTGTGCGTCTCTGTGTTAGTACCTCACCAGCACCTCAAAGCTCCGTGTTCCAGAGGGAGCTCCCCACCCTGTCAGCCCTGCTTCTCCCCCAGGCCTCTTATTTCCAGAAACGGCTTCTTTATTCTGAAATGCTGAGAGATTCTGGAGTCACATGTAACACCGGACTCTGTGGGCACAGCCCATCCATCATGATGCCATGAGAAGTTATTTCCAAAATTACCTTCTTCCATTGTCATTGCTGATCTGCCGGTGAAGCCCCCAGGCCTCTTGCCAGGACTGTTGCCCCGTCAGCCATGCACTGCGCCCGCCCCAGTCCCTTCTCCATGCCATCCCTGGTGCCCAGGCCAGGTCCTCCCTGTTCACCACCTTCAGGGCTTGCCCCTGCCCTGCCCGTGAACGCAGCTCTGCTGTGGTTCCATCCACATCCAGTTTAGCTTGCACCTCATGTCCTGACCTCACTTTGTGCCTCTTCCTCCTGCTCATGAGGGCCTAAGCACACTGACCTCTGGGGTATTCTGGGAACAGACCCGGTGCTTTGCCACCTCTGGGCTTTCTGTAGCGGTTATGATGTTCCTTTCTGGGCTTCTGTTTGGCGATGACAGTCAGCTTCTCAGACATGCCCCTACATACCCTCTCCTGGCTGCTATGTTGTATCACCCCCTGGTCACACCCCTTGTGACCCGTGACCCTCTGGGTTATCACATCCCACCAGTTCCCACTGGAGCCCATCTGCCTGTTCACGCCGCATCTCCAGCATCCAGTGCCGCGTGGAGGCTTGGCGCGGGCTCGGTGATTGTACATCATGGACACAGCACACCCAGAGAGCTCCAACCAGTCAGGAGGAAAACACACACCTCAGATGGCCAAGCGACTGGGCTCACTAGTTCACAAAAGAAGAATAATCATGACCAACAAAATTTAAAACTGCATTCAACTTCACTAGTAATTGGTTTCTGGAAAACCACTTGGCGGAATGTATCAGGATCCTTCAAACTAAGGCTTCATGTTCCACAATTCCACTTCTAAGAATCTTTTCTAGGGAAATGGGTAAAGATATAATATTTAGATTTATGCATAAGAAAGTCTACCCATCCATTCTGTAAAATCTGTCATAAATAGTTGGGAGCAGTAAAATTCCCCTCAATAGGTTAATAGGAAATGCGTGGTTCATCATGGCTGGGCATAGACGGTGTATTTGAGGATGGAAATGCTGTGTTGGGTCCAGGCAGTGTGGGGCATCAGGTCCCAAGTGAGCAGGCAGAATAAGTGCGACTGTCAGAATTTAAGGGGATGAGTGATTTCGTGGGGCCAGCTGACCCAGGATGGACCTGAGGTGGGTGTTGCCTTTAAGAACATATACCTTGCCATAATCAGGCTTTAAAATATGTTTGCATGAGTGAGATTGCAAAACCTTGCCTTTAAGGGACATAGCTGGTTGCCACACATGGTTGTAAGGTCAGAGGAACCTGAGAGGACCATGGGTCAGAGCTCAGCCATCGGCCTTGGCTTGGCTTTGATACACCCAAGGTGATTGGGTTTAAAGTGTTATGATTACTACTGCTTCATGACAGATAACCCCAAAACTTAGCAGACATAGCAACCTTTCCATTAAGGCTGGACTCAGGGCACAGTGGGCATGGCTTGTCACTGCTCCATAATGTCTGAGGTCTCAGCTGCAAACACTTGGAGAATGAAGACTAAGCTCTCACTTGAGGGCCTGGGTTTGGATGGCTTATGGACTAGGACTGAGTGCCTGTACTCAGGCTCCCCATGCGGCCTAGCTTACTGACAGTGTGCGGATCTCAAGGTCTTTGTCACTTGGAATCGCAGGGCTCTCGGCTCACATGCAGCCAAGGCTGCATCTCTTCTTAGAACCTACCCTTAGAGGTCATGTGGCACCCATCTGCTGAACTCTAATGATGCTGCAGTCATGAGCCCAGTGAGAATCAAGGGGATGCAACATAGAGCTCCCTTCTCTAAGTGGTAGGGTAGCAAGGCCATATTGTAGTTGAGCAAACATGATAGGGGCATTGCTGTGATAATAGAAATGTCCTTCCTGTCCTGTTAGAAAATAGTTTGCCACAAGGGGTATTACCAGCTGCAGGCAACTGAACAAGAGGCCAATGTTTAACCCTATTTTACCTTTGCCATGAAAAATGTAAGCGCTAAGTTGATCCAGAATTACGAGTGCCTCGGGTCAGGGCATTCTTTCCCTCGTGGAAAGTTCACAGAAGCTGCTGACTTTTTAGAACATAGGAATGCAAGGGACTGAGTAACTGGCTAGCGTTTTCAACCGTCAAACCTAGTGAGGCCCATCTCTGCTGTAGAGATGTACTTGGATGAGGTTGGTGGCATCCTCACACCGGTTCCCTTGCCCTTTCTCTTGCATGCAAGGCTGTCGGAGGAGCTCCTTCTTGCTGTAAACCTGCTTACTAAGTGAGACTCTTTCAGCAGTTCCCTTTAAATCATGGGTTCGCACCGCAGGCTGCGCCGCAGTGCATGATTGCCTGCCTTTCTTTCGTTACTAGGAGGCCTGTGAGAAATCCCTTCCTAATCCCCGCAGAGCTCAGGATGGCTCCTGCTAGCGCCTCCTGAATCATGGCAAGAAAACCTGCCTGTAGCTGAGGCTTGATTTAGGTTTCCTTCACTTGTTAGTTTAATTCAGAAATTTAATCCAGAGTGAGGTCGATTACCCCAGCTAATTTCCAAAAGACAAGTAACTGTTTCTTAACATTTCAGAAATGCCCTTTAAAAAATTATATGCATATACACACATACGTATGTTCGTAGAAGTGAAGAAAACAGTGGGAATCTCTTGGGGTGAGCTAAATTTTATGCATGGCTGCTTTATTTTTAAGTGGTTCCATAAAGCAGAGGGACAGATATGTGGAGTCTTTTAATTACAGCTCCCGCAGCCTGCCTGCTTCCTTCACGGACTTATTTTATCACTGCAGGCACTCTTTCCTGCATGAGGATGGTGTGTCCCCCCAGGAAGCTCAATTACAGCACATGGGGCCCCTCTGTCCTGGGCCCAGCTGTGAAGACCACTGGGTTGCAGTAAGAGTACTTCAGAGGCCCTTCCCAAGGCAGGATGTTCAATTCTTGGCAGGTCTTGTCAGCAGCTATCTTGGAGAGAAGGAATTTGAAACCCTCACCTTCCTGATGACGGATGGGGCGGGCAATCAGGCCCTTTCCCGTGGTCTCTGTGTTGTAGCCCCTCCCTGTACCCACCTCCATGCACTGTCACTCACTGCCCCAGGCTTCCACAGTGCTCCAGGAAGAGACAGGGCTCTGGTGGCCACAGGCTGACAATGGCAACTGAGTTGGTATTGTGGACATTTTACCAGGAGCCCATATCTGTGCTTAAAAAGGTGTGACAATACCTTGAAGTCTTTCCTGGAGTTTCAGACCCAGTCAGACAATCTCTTTTCAATATAGGTGAGGACAAGGGACAGATTTCTTTCTCTACCTGAGTCTTCACCATGACCTACCTTGTACCAGGAATAGTACATTTTCTTCTTGTACAGCAAATGCTATTTGTATGAAGTGATTTGCTTTATATTATGCCATGAAATAATTCTGATATGTTTGTTTTATGAAAAGTAAGAGTTTCTCATGCATCTTCTAAAAACTTGGATAAAATGCATGTGTTGCTTGTCTGCCTTCAAGTGACCATTTAAGTCAATGAAGCATACTTTTAAAATTTCATTAGGGACAGCATGATGGCTCCCAACAGGACTTTGATTTTGGAGTTCTTGGGCCAGATAGTTGCTTTGGGTCATAGCACCACAAGAGAAAAAGAAGGCAGAGTCTCCAGGGGGGTGCCCCTGACCTCCAGGTTCAGCAGTGCACTTGGGTTAAGGAGGTACAGCGGGAGACCTGGCAGTGCATCTATAAGGGACTTACAAAGGGAAGACAGTCTTTCTTTTTTTTGTTCAGAAAACTCAAACTCTTCTGTGGAAAGGAAATGTTTAGATGTATTAAAAATTCCTAAAATAAATTTTTATTTTCAACAAGTAGATTTTATCTATTTATGATCTAGGTATTTTCCCCTTCCATGCAGCTTGCCTTTCACAGGTTGAAACACGGCATTCTTACTCCGAAAATTCATGTCCACAATGATCTGCCTCTAATTGGTCATGTTTAAATTACCAAACTGAATAGTGAAGATGTTATTCTTGGTTCTGGGGGATGGGGGTGGGCAGGGGAAGAGCAGAGAAAGGAATGCCCCTCACCCCCTGCGTGTGTGTGTGTGTGTGTGTGTGTGTGTGTGTGTGTGTGTGTGTGTGTAATATATGTACCTATAGCTTGTTTCTTTATTGTCCCATCTTTTCCTAATGCCCCCTGGCTGAAGGGCAGTTTCGCCTGCACCAGGTACACCGCTGATGCCCACGCACGCTAGCAGGATGGGTGACCGCACAGCCAGGTGTCCCCTGTCCCTTGGCAGTAGGCGCACTGGGCCAGGTACTTTGGCATTTTCAACTAGAATGTGTACTTAATTTGTTGAGTAACTGAAACATTACAATAATTTCTTTAAAAATTGGAAATGCAATTTGCAGTGAGTTTGATCCGTCCCATCACTTGAGGGCTCCAGATGAGATGACCCATCCTCATGCATATTTCTCCTCACCAGTTGCCATTCTGTGTGTGTTATCTGTGAACATATCTCCAGGAACTCCTGCAGAGGAGCCTTGCTGAAGGGGTTGGACTGTCTGTAAGCTCCTCTGATGCGGTACTTTACCACGCTGACTCTCTCTCCCTCTGCCTGCCCTCTCTGTTCTTGGGCTGTTGTCCTTAGACTTAGTGCCTGTTGCCTCTGGCATCTCCGTGGGGCTAATGACTCATGCAGATCCATCCCTCCAGCCCTGGCTTCTTCCTAAGATCCACACCTTTAGATCCCACTGCCCACACTCTGTGTCTAAGGACTCTTCCCTTTCTTCCTGATTCCCCCCTCCTAGGGTGTCCTCTCAGAGGGCCCCCAGAAGCTCTCTCCCCCATATTCCTCCCCAGGAGACTGGGAGAGGGATCCTGGCTTCTTTTCCCTTCTTCCCACCACCCCTCCATCCACGACCAAGAGAACTGTCATTCCTTCCTGCTTCACCTCCCTGTGCTTGTCCCCTTTCTCACCTCCATTGGCTGGGTTGGGATCCTCTGCTCTGTATATTGCAACCATCCACTGACCTGGCTCCTGCCTATGGCCACTTTGCATACAGCTTCTAGAGTGGTCTCTCTCCAGAACTCATCCGCTTAGCCCCCTTTAGCCAGGACTCACCTGTTCATCTCCTCTTGCTCTGGGGTGGAGGCCCCTGCCCGTCTTACCAGGGACCCTGGTCTGAGGTCAGTGGAGCCCAGCTTCCAGGCACTGCACTCCACACGTGCTGCCCTGCCCACTGCGGTGCTCCCAGCCCACCTTCTTCCTGGAGGAAGGGGCCTCTCCATCACCTGGCCATCCTGGGTACCAGCTCCAACCCAAGAACTCAGCAACCCCATAGCCCCTCCAGGGCCCACACAAATGCCTGACACCCCACTTGGCAAGGACCACATTTAATTATGAGTCAACATTGGCTTCTGGATCACCTTGAGCCCATGGAATACCAGCCTCTGGGGAGTGCTACAGACCGAATGTTCGTGTGCCCTCAAAATTCATACTAAATCCTAACACCCAATGTGAAGGTATTAGGAGGTGGGATGTAATTAGGTCAGGAGGAGAGTTGGAGAACTCATAAATGAGATTAGTGCCTTTATGAAGGAGACCCCAGAGAGCTCCCCCACCCGCTCTGCCTTGAAGGATACAAAGAAAAGGTGCTGCCTGTGAACCAAGTAGTGGGCTCTCACCAGACATCAAATCTGCTGGCACCTTGATCTTGGACTTCATCCTCCAGAACTGTGAGAAACAAATGTCTGTTGTTTATAAGCCACTGAGTGTGTGGTATTCTGTTACAGCTGCCTGAATGGGCTAGAACAAGGGGTTAGATAGATTTCTGACAAGAGGCTCCATTTCGCAAAAGGATTAACAGTAGAAACCTATTACTAAAAAGCTTCCCTAGTATACACTTAAAGCCCAATTTCATTTACTAGAAAATCAGATAATCACTTGCATGGACAAAAGTTAATAGTTCAGCTCACAGATTATACATCCCCTGAAGGGTTTTGTAAGGACTCTTCACTTCAGTTCCTGCAGGCCTTGGCAGTCATGGTACATTACAAAGGTCTTTGGTGCACAAGAAATGCAATACTTTTTCCTCAGTGTTCCTATATTTTATGGCCATTTGACCTTAGTTTGTTTATAGTTTAGTAGAACAAGACAGGTCTGCACTGAGAATGGGACTGCCACTGTCCCACCCCATTCAGCGGGAGGATATCCATGCTTGAGGCTGACCACAGTAATTCTGTAACACTCTGTGCTTTGACAAGGATTCATTTCTTTTCCTACAATCCAGCAAGGTTAGGACACATCTCTGAAGGGCTTCCCTTTTTTGGCCAATTTCAGCATTGATGCTGAACCAGATTTTATCTGCGGTTCCTCCCATTGGATCCCTGCTTCTCTGGATCAGGTGACCGAGGGTGCCTATACAGTGCTGCGGTGCAGTCATGACCCTGATCACCCAGAGTTGGCACAGACCCCACAGGTTAAGGGTACCATCCCCCAAAAGATGGTCCTCACTACAGACATCATGATGCACAAGTTGGGCAGCACCTAGGCTGCATGTGCTTCAGACCAACTGGCTAAGAACTACAGTTTTATTATAAAGGATACAAATCAGGACCAGCCAGATGAGGAGATATAGAAGGTAAGGACTGGAACCTTCTGTGCCCTCTCCTTGTGGAGTCAGGGCGTGTCACCCATCCAACACATGGATGTGTTCACCAACCAGGAAGCTTACCTAAGCCATGGCATCCAGAGTTTGGGTTGGGCTTTCATTTCCTGGGCATTTTCAACTGACCCATTGGCCACATGGACCTCAGTTTCTCTCCCAGGAGGCTTGTAGGTTTGATAACAGCTGGCTCAAAGCCTCAACCCTCCAATCACATGGCTGGCCTTTGTGGCCTGGCCAGCCCCCCATCTTGAGTCATCTTGTTAGCATAAACACAGGTGGGATCCAAGGGGCCCACCATGAATGACAAAGATATTTCTATCCCTGGGGAAATTCCAAGGATTTAGAGGTTACCCCCTAGGAGCCGGAACAAAAGCCAAATTCTTTTTATACAACTAGATGTTATTAGAGGATGGTAAATTCTGCTGTGGTTACTAATCTAGATTCTAGAGTCAGACTAGGAGATTTGAATCCCAGCTTCACACCAGCTCTGTGACCTTGGGAAAATGACCTTACCTCTCTGAACCCCCCTTTCCTCATCTGTAAAATGGGGATAATGATACCTCACAAGAAGTTAGAGTTAATGAAATAAAATAATGCATGTTAAGTGCTTATAACAGTACCTCACAAATAATACACCTTCAGTGTTATAAAGAAGTGCAATCAGGGTTGTAAAAATATTATGTATACATATGTATGTTTTACACCTATATTTACACATATACATATACATATTACATATATATATACATATATATTACATATACAGCACAGCCGAACTTTAAAATGTTGATTTTCCTCAGCTTTGTACATCAAAAATCAATTGATGGTTTTTCCTTTGTCAGCAAAGTTCACGTAAAAGGGACTTAAAATGGAGATATACTTCTCTGCCTTGAATGGATTCATTTGCTCCTCCACCTGTTTTACTGAGCCTGCTATTCACCAGCAGCTGGGCGGGGAGCTGAAGCCAGAGCTGGGGGCGGTTTCCACCCCTGCCCTCAGGACAATCTTCTCAGCCACATTACAAGCCCCTGTGGAAGGAGTGTCTAGTCTGTTTGGGCTGCTGTGACAGTGCTATAGTCAGGGTGGCTTATGAACAACGTACTAGACGTCTCACAGTTCTGGAGGCAGGAAGTCTGAGACCAGGGTTCTGGAAATGACAGGTTCTGATGAGGGCTCTTCCGGGTAGAAGGGATGAGGGAGTTCTGAGGTCTCTTATACAGTCACTAATCCCAGTTGTGAGGGCTTGACCCTCCTGATCTAATTCAACTCCTAAAGGCCCCACCTCCTAATGCCATATACACTAGGGGTTAGGATTTCAGCATATGAATTTTAGGGACATAAAGATTCAGTCTGTAACAAGGAGCAAAGGACTGGCACGTAGGGGCCACTCATTCATCCCTGTACCCTCTTCCCAGTGCTGTCCAGGCCTTCCTGTCACTGCCATCAGCTAAATTAGCAGATTCCCACATCAGCTCAGGTCAGGCCATAGCGAGTGACTGAAGGTCCAGGAATCTATTTGGTAGCTCATACCAGCACTTTTTTTAATGAAATGGAATAGAAGGAAAAAGTGTATGTTTCCTAAAGGGTAGTGAGGGTAATTTCTGCTTCATATGGAAATGCCGTGGCCCTCATGTGAAATGAATTTCTTATCATTGACTGTGTGAATTTCAAAAGTGTGAAAAGCACTGCACTCAAGGAAAGGCATGGCTGCCCCTTCTCCCCATGGCTGTGGAGGCACCTGAGGACGAAGAGGGTGGTGGGAGAGGCCACGCCTGCTGAGCTGAGGGAGAATGAAGCCAGAGCCCTGCTCTTTAGCAGGGAGCCCAGAACCAGTCCCTGCCCCATCCCAAGCCAGCCTCAAGGCGGCCAAGGCAGCCCCCCCGCCCTCCCCCCTCCACCCGAAGTGGTTGAGAATCTCAGGCTGTCCAGACACACGGCTGGCAACCGGTCTCCCAGACTCTGAGGGCCACAGGCAAGGAGATGCTCTGAGCCGGGAGGTCCAAGCGCCAAGCTGGAGTTTCAGACACTGGGGAGCCCTCACCATAAGCCTCACCACAAGTCAGGGACACCGACACGGGAGCAGCAGCCATCTGCAGAGGAAGGTGAACAGAGGGAGAGCTGTGCTCAGGGGCACAGTTCCAGCACATTTCTGAGCTATGCGAGAAAGTGAGTGGGTGCCTGCTTGTGTGTGAGGGAGAGTCTGTGTGTGCATGTATGGGTGAGCACGTGTGTGTGCATGTGTGCATGCATGTGTGTGTATAGGTGCCTGTGCATGTGCATGTGTGCCTCTGTGCATGCGTGCGTGTTTGCGTGTGTACCTGTGTGTGTCTACATGCATGTGTGTGTGGTGTCTTAGTTTTTAAATTTCCAAACCTGCCTGATTGCCCTGGACACTTGTCTTCCTGAAGTTTGTGTTCTGTGGGCAACCTAATCACAGAATCCTACTGTGGGCATGGCCCTTCTTATTCAGTGCTGCCACAAAGCCTAAGTGGGAGGGCCATATGGAATAAGCTTCACCCTTTCCCAGGAGGTGGCAGGTCTGGCCAGTCGGTAAGGAGACCTGGCCTGGAGCAGTGGTCAGAGGCCACCTGGAAGCAGCTTCCCCTTGAGCCTGGTCCAAGGCTTGAGTGGGGCTCAGGGCAGTAGGTATGGTGTCTGAGTGACAGTGACATGTGTCATTGTCCACTCAGGTGTCCTTTTTTTTCTGGAAATAAGCTTCAGTTGACTTTTTAAAAATTTGTTTTTATCCCAAATATTAAATGTGTGTCTTCTGGGCTGAAATTGAGCTTTAATGCTCTGCTGCTGGAGATCAGAGTAAACTGAGAAATCAGGGTGCTCCCGTACTCGCATTATCCTGCTTGCCCGTTTCCCAGCCCATTTTTAAAATCACTCCTCCCATCATCTAGGAGCAAGCCTTTGTCCTTTCCATTAGGATTAAGATGGAAGAGTGGTGCACTCTATGAAAAATAAAATCACATTCTGGTGCTTAAAAAATCAGTTTTCAAATGTTTCCTCCCAGATCTCTGCACAGCTAACCACATCCTCTCCAAGCTTCTGCACCCACATCATCTTCGCAAGGAGGCTGTTTGATTCTGAATGTGCTCTCCCGCATGCACCCCTCCTGTCCAGCTTGCCAGGTCCTCTGTTTTATTCATAGCACTTACGACTCAGAACCTGATTAATTCACTTTTTCATGCCAATTGTTTGCTGTTTTTCTGTCTTGCCTACTGGAATATAAACTCCACCAGGGCGGGGATTGTTGTCTGTTCACCTCATATGTGCTGAGCACCAAAATAATTTCCACTACGTGACTATTTATTGAATTAATATGTGGTTTTTGTTACTTTAAATGAATCTACCCTGCTGCTCTTAAAATGCACAGAAGACAGTATATTTGGGCATTTTATTTCTTACGCAATTGAGTCTTCAAGAAAGCAAAGAAAGGTGATTATTAATGAAGTCAAACCCTCCAGAACTTTGGAATGGCCAAACGTTGAGGAGGCTGTGTGTGTGTGTGTGTGTGTGTGTGTGCACATGAGCACACATGCATGTGCATGTTCTAAGAAGAGGAGCGGAGGATTGTGTTTGTGTATGATGTTGTATCTCTCTCTCCGGTAGTATCACCATTTTGATCCTCTTGTGAATCAAAGCCAACCTACTGAGAACGCACCCAGGCCATCTTTTCCTGATGAGATGGCCTGGCCCCCCACAGGGGGTTTGCTGACAGCTTCAGCTTCTGCTTTGGGTGGTCTGTGGACCCTCTTGGGTTGGTTGACTCCTTAAGGAAGAAAAGTGTTACCAGTTTTTGATGGCTCGATGCACATGTCTCTTCCTTTTCCAAATTAATTAATGGGGCTGACAGCATCTCCTGGACACCCAGGGTCACTCCTGAAGCTCCATAAAAGGTGTGCTGAGTGGTGTCTCAATGTCACATGGAGACTGATGTTGCTATAATCAGCAACTTGCGGTGAGTATTTGAGATCCACCCATCTGGAGATACCTCTGATTCCTTTATATGCCTGATATTACCATGTCCTCATTGGCAGACAAGCTCTATTTCCAAGTGGCAGGTTCTAGCCAGGATGTCTCACTGCATACAGATGGTCACTCACTTATCTTCTGGGCTGGTCTTGCTTAGTTCTGTTTTTCCCCTTCCTCCAAGGATAGTATTCTTCAAGGTGTTGGAAGGTCTTGGTGACAAAGGACATCCAAAGCAGTGGTGAAGAGCCAGGACAGAGGCTCCCAGGCCCAGACATACAGGCTAAAGTGCGGGTGGCCGTGAGCTGGCTAAGGAGCTTTGGGGGCTGGCTCTGGCCCAGTGGGCAGCAGGCGGTCTGCTTCAGCCCGTTCCCAGGCTGCAGAAAGCACCTGTGCTAACCCAAACTTCCGCTGACATGGGTGTCTGTATGGCCGAGGAGGCCACTGGGCAGCCCTCTCGCCAGGCTGACGTGTCCTGTTCCACAGCTAACTCCAGAACCCGTTTCCGTGGAGCACCGCTGGGGGGGGCTGTGTTTGAGGAATTGCTGTAGCCCCTCTCTTTGCTCTCTCACACGTGTAGCTGTGTTATGATTTGTCTCTTGACAGCCTTGTTTCAGTCTTTTCACTCACTGTGCTATTACTTTCATTTCAGTAGGACTAATGCAAAGGTTCCTTCTTGGCAATTAAACAGTGCTGTTACTGAAACCAGTGCTCTTTGGTTGTTGGGTTTAAAGGTGTAAGTGATCAGATTTAGATAGATTATAAATTGCCTCTCCCAGCCTCCCACCACCTTACACCCTATTTGTGGGACGTGTACATATGGTGCAGGGTGGGCTGGGCTGGTTGGGTGGGAGGTCATTTACATGAGCATTTCTTGATTGACTGGAAACACGTAAGTATTGGGCAGTATGACTATTTCACAGGACTTAAACCTATCAAAAGCTGCAATATCCAGCTTGCTTTTCTCACCTCTCAGATAAAAAACTGAAACACGAAGATTAACAAAGATATCTAAATGTATACACATGGTAAATAGTGCAACCTGGAATTGAACTTGATTCGGTGGGAAAGATGTTGCCTTACCAGACATTGAGTTCTATTAAATAATGTATGTCTCCTCAACTTAGCAAACATCAACATGGAAATGTTTTATATAAATAAAACTTCATCTTCAATTTCCTGCATTCTATAATGTTGAGCGGAGTACCAGCCAAATAAAGGTTAGTCATTAAATATTTGTGGAATTCATACATACATATACATAATTATAAATGGCTAAGTAATAACAACATTAATAAATAAAAGCAGCTAAAATTTTTAAATGGTACAGGAAAACACCACTTTCAACATTGTTAATGTTGAAACAGGCATGTATCACAATGCTTGTTATTATACACAAACTTACTTCTTGAATACATTACAAATTAATACTTTGTCAATATTAACCATAGAATTTAGCATTGCACATCTTTATGTGTTTGGGCTTATAAAGTGTATTGCAAGAGTAACTTTAGCTTCATGCATATGTGATGTAAATACAAAGAATATGTTTTTCTTTTGAAGTCTTTATTATTATGTGCTTTTATTTTAAACGGTAAATGTCAGTGGTTTCCCAGCTTTTCTGCATATCAGAATCACTCAGGGAACTTTAAAAAGTGCTGATGCTTGCCTCTCATCCCCAGCATTATGGTGTAATGGGCATAAGATTTAATCTGTATATTGGGATTTTTAAAAGCTCCCAGGTAATTCTAATGTGCAGCAAAGTTTGGGAACCCCTGGTATGTACAATGCATGAAGATGTTGTATCAGAGTATGCCCCAGTACTCTGATTTTCTGATTTATTCCTTTATTCTCTGTGCCTCTGATGAATAAACACCATACCAACTAGCCGCCAGGCATCATGTAGATACAGGCACAGAGAGGTGAATGAAAAAGGCCCAGCCCTTCCCTCAGGCAGTGTTAGTCTGGCAAAGGAAGACAGGCAATATACAAGTGAGTAGATCAACACTTTAAAAATGTTACTGAAAATTGTGTAAAGTAAGAAGCAGGCCATGAGAATAACTGGAGATCCAGAATGTGTGGATGAATACTCCAGGCAGGGTAGAATTTGGCAGGTTCTAAGAACAAACACAGGCTAATGTGGCCCATGGCAGAGACTGAAGAGGAGATGGAAGGGGGCATCTAGTGTGAGGCTTTGGAGCCATGCCAGTGAGTTTTGACATGGACTTGGAACATTGTGTAGTTGGTTACTTTTAAGCAAGGGAGTAGGGAGAGGGACATAAGCTTCCAACGAACTATTTTAAAAGTTCTTGGTGGAGACTATGCATTTATTAAGGCAAGAAATGGTAGTAGATGGAGAAGAGTGATGTAGTAGAGATGGAGGGAAGTGGATGGCTTCATCATGTATTTTGAGATAGAACCCACTGGATTTGCTAAAGCACATGTAATTCAAGGGAAGGGAAGGAATAAAGGGCAATTGCGAGTGTCTGACCTGTTTGACATATGAAGTCTGAGATGCCTGTTAGACTTCTAAAGGAGATGACACAAAGACAGTTGAATAAACCCAGACCCAGATCAAGGAACAGAACATTACCAGCTCCTCAGAAATTTCTTTATTCACCCTTCTAATAACTGCCTTCTTCCGATTTTACTAAACTCATAGATTAATTCAGTGAATTTCTTAGAATTTCTACACGTAAGTTCATGTGCTCTGAATACACAGTCAGTTAAGATTTACTTCTTTCCAATCCAGATGCTGTTGATTTGTTGTTCTTATTTCCTTGACTAGAGCCTCCTACCAGGGGCAGGAGCAGGACAATCATTGCTTTGTTCTTAACCTCAGGTGCAAAGCATTCACACGTTCCTCATGAAATACAGTGTGAGTTGTCTGCTTTTCAGAGATGCCCTTTATCAGGTTGAGGAAGTCCCCTTAGTGTGTTGGAAATTTTTATCATGAATGGATGTTGGATTTTAAAATGCTTTCCCTTGCATTTTCTGAGACGACTATGTGTGTTTTTTCCTTTTTTTAAATATATACTCTGTTATATTAATTGGTTTTCAGATGTTAAGCCAACGTTGAATTGTTGGGATAATCCAAATTGGTCATGACATGTAATTTTTTATATTTGTTGAATTTGGTTTATTCATATTTTGTTAAGATTTTTATATGACTGTGTTCATGAAGGATATTGGTCTATAGTTTCTTTCCTTGTGATGTCTTTATCTGGCTTTGCTATCAGCATAATACTGACTTCATGTATTGGATGAATTGAGAAGTATTCCCTTCTCTTGTACTTTATGTGGAAGCATTTATAAAGGATTGTTATTATTTTTTATTTAAATATTTGGTAGAATGCATCAGTGAAGTCACTTTGGATTAGACTTAACTTTGTGGGAAAGTTTTTTATTGCTATTATTAATACTGAAATTTCTTTACTTGTTATTAGGCAATTCATATTTTGTCTTTTCTTCTTGAATAATCTTTGGTAATTTGTATATATCTAAGAATGGCTCCATTACATGTGAGGTTTCTAACTTTTTTTGGTGTCAAGATGTTCACAATATTCCCATGTAATACTTTTGATATCTGTGGGTTTGGTAATGGTGTCCCATCTCTCATTCATGATTTTGGTAATTTGTATCTTTTCTTTTGAATTCTTGGTCAGCCTGGCTAATGACTTGTGGTTTTGTTATTTTCAAAACACCTATTTTTGTTATTTTCTTCTGTTTCTCTGTATTCTATTTCATTGATTTATATTCTTATCATCGTGTCCTGCTAGTTTTACTTGTTTTGTGTATAGTTTGCTCTTCTTTTCCAGTTTCATAAGGTAGAAGTTTAGTTTATTAGTTTGATATGTACCTTTCCTTTCAGACATAGAATTCTATTTTTTAATTCTATTTTTTAAAATAGCATATTATACTGTAGACTTACTTTTTTTTCTTTAAAGGTAATATTTATCAGTTTTACTCAATTACATAAGAAATACGTGAAAATAACCAACTGAGAGCCTACCGTCCTGTTAATATTTTGGGTATAATCTTTTGGTCATATATGCAATTACCATTATTTATATCCAAACAAAAATTGAAATCCTATTGTAATAATTTTTTTTGTTTTTTATTTTGCTATTATTAATGTCAAATGGTATTTCTATTTTGAGTTTTTTGAGGAACCTCTGTACTGCTTTCCACAATGGTTGAACTAGTTTACATTCCCATTAGCAATGTAGGAGGGTTCCCTTCTCTATGTCCTCACCAACATTTGTTGTTGTTTGTCTTTTGGATGGCGGCCATCTAAACTGGTGTGAGGTGATATCTTGTTGTAGTTTTAATTTGTATTTCTCTGATGATTAGCGATGTGGAGCATCTTTTCATGTGCCTGTTGGCCATCTGAATTTCTTCTTTGGAGAAGTTTCTGTTCAGCTCCTCTGCCCATTTTTTAATTTGCTTATTTGCTTTTTGTTTGTTGAGGTGCATGAGCTCTTTATATAATTTGGATGTCAACCCCTTATTGGATATGTCATTTATGAATACATTCTCCCATACTGTAGGATGTCTTTCTGTTCTATTGATGGTGTCCTTTGCTGGACAGAAGCTTTTTAGTTTGATAAAGTCTCACTTGTTCGTTTTTGCTTTTGTTTCCCTTGCCTGGGGAGATATGTCATGAAGAAGTAGCTCATATTTATGTCCAAGAGATTTTTGACTATGTTTTTTTCTAAGAGTTTTATGGTTTTATGACTTAACATTCAGATCTTTGATCCATTTTGAGTTTACTTTTGTGTATGGGGTTAGAAAATAATCCTGTTTTAATCTTACATGTAGCTGTCCACTTTTGCAAACACCAGCTGTTGAAGAGGCTGTCATTTCCCCGCTGTATATCCATGGCTCCTTTATTGTATATTAATTGACCATATATGCTTGGGTTTATTTCTGGGCTCTTTTGTGTGTTCCACTGGTCTATGGGTCTGTTCTTGTGCCAGTACCAAATTTTCTTGATTACTGGGGACTTGTAGTAGAGCTTGAAGTCAGGGAGCATAATTCCCCCTGTTTTATTCTTCCTTTTCAGGATTGCTTTGGCTATTCGGGGTCTTTTGTGGTTCCATATGAATTTCAGAACAATTTACTCTAGTTCATTAAAGAATGCTGTTCTGTTGGTATTTTGATAGGGATTGCACTGAATCTGTAGATTGCTTTACACAGGATGGCCATTTTGACAATATTAATTCTTTAAATCCATGAGCATGGGATGTTTCCATTTATTGGTATATTCTTTAATTTCTCTCATGAGTGTCTTGTAGTTTTCAGAGTACAGGTCTTTCACTTCCCTGGTTAAGTTTGTTCCTAGGTATTTTATTCTTTTGGATGCAACCGTGAATGGAATTGTTTTCCTGATTTCTCTTTCTGCTACTTCACTGTTAGTGTATAGAAATGCAACAGATTTCTGTGTATTAATTTTGTGTCCCGCAACTTTGCTGAATTCAGGTATTAGATCTAGTAGTTTTGGAGTGGAATCTTTAGGGTTTTTTATGTACAGTATCATGTCATCTACAAACAGGGACAGTTTGACTTCTTTCCTACCAATCTGGATGCCTTTTATTTCTTTGTGTTGTCTGATTGCTGTGGCTAGGATATCTAGAACTATGTTGAATAAAAGTGGGGAGAGT
The DNA here is from genome assembly GCA_032199065.1 of Smutsia gigantea. Lineage (NCBI taxonomy): Eukaryota > Metazoa > Chordata > Mammalia > Pholidota > Manidae > Smutsia > Smutsia gigantea. The sequence continues at coordinate 274,139 of JAVSCE010008643.1, forward strand.
GGGACTTCTGGGAAGATGGCAGCATGAGCAGGGCGGCAGAAATCTCCTCCCATCACTATATTTATCTACGAAAATACAGCAAATACAACTATTCCTAAGAGAGAGACCAGAATGCACAGGAGGGCACAGTGTGCAGCTACACCCAAAAGGACTCGGCACCCCAAGAGGCGGAGCTATAAAGGGCCCTGCGGGGTGGAACTGCCATGGCTGCGGCATAGTGGAGCAACAGCGCCACCTACAGCACCCCCACAGAGTCTACTCACGGTGGGCGTTTATTTTCTTTGTTTTTTGTTTTTTCTTTTCTTTTCTTTCTTTCTTTTTTTTCTCTTTTTAACGTCTTAAAGAGCCCAGCAGACATACGTGGCAACTACCAGCGACCACTTCTATAGCCATGAAAAGACAGAGGAATATGGTCCAGACTAAAATCAACCAGACAACCCCAGAGAGGGAGCCCGAAGTGATGGAAATGAATAGTCTTCCTGAAAAAGAATTCAGAATAAAAGTCATAACCATGCTGATGGATCTACAGAGAAATGTGCAAGAGCTGAGGGAGGAAGTGAGGGAAGTGAAGAAAGACAATGCAGAAATCAGACAAGTGATCGATGGGCTTAACAGCAGACTGGATGAGATGCAAGACACTGTTAATGGAATAGAAATCAGAGAACGGGAATACAGAGAAGCTGAGGCAGAGAGAGATAAAAGGATTTCTAGGATTGAAAGAATATTAAGAGAACTGTGTGACCAATCCAAATGGAACAATATTCACATTATAGGAGTACCAGAGGAAGAAGAGAGAGAAAAAGGGATAGAAAGTGTCTTTGAAGAAATAATTGCTGAAAACTTTCCCTCGCTGGGGAAGGAAACAGTCTCGCAGTCCACGGAAGCCCACAGATCTCCCAACACAAGGGACCCAAGGAAGACAACACCAAGACACATAATAATTTAAGATGGCAAAGATCAAAGATAAAGACAGAGTTTTAAAGGCAGCTAGAGAGAGAAAAAGATCACCTACAAAGGAAAACCCATCAGACTATCATCAGATTTCTCAACAGAAACCTTACCGGCCAGAAGAGAATGGCATGATATATTTAACATTATGAAACAGAAGGGCCTCGAACCAAGAATATTGTATCCAGCATGATTATCATTTAAATATGATGGAGGGATTAAACAATTTCCAGACAAACAAAAGTTGAGAGAGTTTGCCCTCATAAACCACCACTACAGGATATCTTAAATGGACTGCTCTAGATGGAAGCACTCCGAAAGCTAAAAAGATGTCACCAGAGAAAATAAAATCATAGCAAAGAAAGCAGACCATCCAAATACTAACTAAAGGCAAAGAATAAAACACCTAGTATATAAAGAATGGAGGAGGAAGAATAAGAAGGGAGAGAAATAAAGAAACATCAGACAGTGTTTACAATCACTTAACAAGAAAGTTAAGTTAGATTGTTAAATAGTAAAGAAGCAACCCTTGAACCTTTGGTAACCACGAATCTAAAGCCAGCAATGGCAATAAGTACATATCTATCGATAATCACCCTAAATGTAAATGGACTGAATGCACCAATCAAAAGACACAGAGTAACAGAATGGATAAAAAAGTAAGACCCATCTATATGCTGTCTACAAGAGACTCACCTCAAACCCAAAGATATACACAGACTAAAAGTGAAGGGATGGAAAAAGATATTTCATGCAAACAACAAAGAGAAAAAAGCAGGTGTTGCAGTACTTTTATCAGACAAAATAGACTTCAAAATGAAGAAAGTAGCAAGAGATAAAGAAGCACATTACATAATGATAAAGGGGTCAGTCCAACAAGAAGATATAACCATTATAAATATATAATCACCCAACACAGGAGCGCCAGCATATGTGAAACAAATACTAACAGTATTAAAGGAGGAAATAGACAACAATGCATTCATTTTAGGAGACTTCAACACACCACTCACTCCAAAGGACAGATCAACCAGACAGAAAATAAGTAAAGACACAGAGGCACTGAACAACACACTAGAACAGATGGACCTAACAGACATCTACAGAACTCTACACCCAAAAGCAACAGGATACACATTCTTCTCAAGTGCACATGGAACATTTTCCAGAATAGACCACATACTAGGCCACAAAAAGAACCTCAGTAAATTCAAAAATATTGAAATCCTACCAACCAACTTCTCAGATCACGAAGGTATAAAACTAGAAATAAATTTTACAAAGAAGTCAAAAAGGCTCACAAATACATGGAGACTTAACAACATTCTCCTAATTAATCAATGGGTTAACGACCAAATCAAAACACAAATCAAAGAACACATAGAGACTAATGACAACAAAAAACACAAAGCCACAACTTCTGTGGGATGCAGCAAAGGCAGTTCTAAGAGGAAAGTATATTGCAATCCAGGCGTATTTAAAGAAGGAAGAACATTCCCAAATGAATAGTCTGAAGACACAATTACTGAAATTGGAAAAAGAAAAACAAATGAGGCCCAAAGTCACCAGAAGGAGGGACATAATAAAGATCAGAGAAGAAATAAATAAAATTGAGAAGAATAAAGCAGTAGAAAAAAATCAATGAAACCAAGAGCTGGTTCTTTGAAAAAATAAACAAAATAGATAAACCCCTAGCCAGACTCATTAAGAGAAAAGGGGAATCTACACAAATAAACAGAATCAGAAATGAGAAAGGAAAAATAATGACGAACCCCTCAGAAATACAAAAAATTATAAGAGAATATTATGAGAATCTATATGCTAACAAGCTGGAAAACATAGAAGAAATGGACAACTTCTTAGAAAAATACAACCTTCCAAGACTGACCAAGCAAGAAACAGAAAAACTAAACAGACCAATCACTAGCAACGAAATTGAATTGGTATTCGAAAAACTGCCCAAGAACAAAACCCCCGGGCCTGATGGATTCACCTCTGAATTCTACCAGACATATAGAGAAGAAATACCCATTCTCCTTAAAGTTTTCCGAAAAATAGAAGAGGAGGGGACTACTTCCAAACTCATTCTGTGAATCCAGCATCACTCTAATACCAAAACGGGGCAAAGACCTCACCAAAAAAGAAAATTACAGACCAATATCCCTGATGAACGTAGATGAAAAAATACTCAACAAAATATTAGCAAACCAAATTCAAAAATACATCAAGAGGCTCATACACCATGATCAAGTGGGATTCATCCCACGGATGCAAGGATGGTACAACATTCGAAAATCCATCAACATCATCCACCACATCAACAAAAAGAACAAAAACCACATGATCATCTCCATAGATGCTGAAAAAGCATTTGCCAAAATTCAGCATCCATTCATGATTAAAACTCTCAACAAAATGGGTATAGACGGCAAGTACCTCAACATCATAAAGGCCATATATGACAAACCCACAGCTAACATCATACTTAATGGCAAGAAGCTGAAAGCTTTTCATCTAAGATCGGGAACAAGACAGGGATGCCCACTCTCTCCACTGTTATTCAACATAGTACTGGAGGTCCTAGCCACAGCAATCAGACAAAACAAAGACATACAAGGCATCCAGATTGGTAAAGAAGAAGTCAAATTGTCACTATTTGCAGATGACATGATAGTGTACATAAAAAACCCTAAAGATTCCATTCCAAAACTACTAGAACTAATATCTGAATTCAGCAAAGTTGCAGGATACAAAATTAACACACAGAAATCTGTTGCTTTCCTATACACTAACGATGAACTAACAGAAAGAGAAATCAGAAAAACAATTCCATTCACAATTGCATCAAAAAGAATAAAATACCTAGGAATAAACCTAACGAAGGAAGTGGAAGACCTGTACTCTGAAAACTGCAAGACACTCCTAAGAGAAATTAAAGAGGACACTAACAAATGGAAATGCATCCCATGCTCTTGGCTAGGAAGAATAAATATTGTCAAAATGGCTATACTACCTAAAGCAATCTACAGATTCAATGCAATCCCTATCAAACTACCAACAGCTTTCTTCAATGAACTGGAATAAATAATTCTAAAATTCATATGGAACCACAAAAGACCCCGAATAGCCAAAGCAATCCTGAGAAGGAGGAATAAAACTGGGGGAATTATGCTCCCTGACTTCAAGCTCTACCAGAAAGCCACAGTAATCAAGACAATTTGGTATTGGCACAGAAAGAACCCACAGAGCAGTGGAACAGAATAGAAAATCTAAACATTAACCCAAACATATACAGTCAATTAATATTTGATAAAGGAGCCTTGGATATACAATGGGGAGATGACAGCCTCTTCAGCAGCTGGTGTTGGAAAAACTGGACAGCTGCATGTAAGAGAATGAAACTGGACTACTGTGTAGCCCCATACATAAAGGTAAACTCAAGGTGGATCAAAGACCTGAATGTAAGTCATGAAACCATAAAACTCTTAGAAAAAAACATAGGCAAAAATCTCTTGGACATAAACATGAGCGACTTCTTCATGAACATATCCGCCCCGGCAAGGGAAACAAAAGCAAAAATGAACAAGTGGACTATATCAAGCTGAAAATCTTCTGTACAGCAAAGGACACCATCAGTAGAACAAAGAGACATCCTACTGTATGGGAGAATATATTCATAAATGACGTATCTGATAAATGGTTGACATCCAAAATATATAAAGAACTCATGCACCTTAACAAACAAAAAGCACATAATCCAATTAAGAAATGGGCAGAGGACATGAATAGACACTTCTCTAAAGAAGAAATTCAGATGGCCAACAGGCACATGAAAAGATGCTCCACATCGCTAATCATCAGAGAAATGCAGATTAAAACCACAATGAGATATTGCCTCACACCAGTGAGGATGGCCAACATCCAAGACACAAACAACAACAAATGTTGGTGAGGAAGTGGAGAACGGGGAACCCTCCTTCTTACCCTGCTGGTGGGACTGCAAATTAGTTCAACCATTGTGGAAAGCAGTATGGAGGTTCCTCAAAACACTCAAAATAGAAATACCATTTGACCCAGGAATTCCACTCCTAGGAATTTACCCTAAGAATGCAGCAGCCCAATTTGAAAAAGACATATGCACCCTTTTGTTTATCGCACCACTATTTACAATAGCCAAGAAATGGAAGCAACCTAAGTGTTCATCAGTAGATGAATGGATAAAGAAGAGGTGGTACATATACACAATGGAATATTATTCAGACCTAAGAAGAAAACAAATCCTACCATTTGCAACAACATGGATGGAGCTAGAGGGTCTATGCTAAGAGAAATAAGCCAAGCTGAAAAAGACAAGTATCAAATGATTTCACTCATATGTGGAGTATAAGAACCAAAACAAAAAAAAAACTGAAGGAACAAAACAGCAGCAGACTCACAGAACCCAAGAACGGACTAATAGTTACCAAAGGGAAAGGGACTGGGGAAGATGGGTGGGAAGGGAGGTATAAGAGGGAAAAAGGGGCATTACGATTAGCAGACGTAATGTTGGGGGTCACGGGGAGGGCTGTACAACTCAGAGAAGACAAGTAGTGACTCTATAGCATCTCACTACGCTGATGGACAGTGACTGTAATGGGGTGGTTGGGGGGGACCTGATGAAGGGGTAGTTTAATAACCATATTATTGCACATGTAATTGTAGATTAATGTTACCAAAATAAATTATATTTAAAAAAAAGTGGTGGGGCGAGTGGGCATCTTTGTCTTGTTCCTGGTCTTAAAGGAAAACTTTCAGCTTCTTGCTTTTAAGTATAATGTTGGCTGTGGGTTTGTCATATATGGCCTTTATTATGTTGAGGTACTTGCCCTCTATACCCATTTTGTTGAGAGTTTTTATCATGAATGGATGTCGAATTTTATAGAATGCTTTTTCAGCATCTATGGAGATGATAATGTGGTTTTTGTCCCTCTTTTTCTTGATGTAGTGGATGGTGTTGATGGATTTTCGAATGTTGTACCATCCTTGCATCCCTGGGATGAATCCCACTCAGTCATGATGGATGATCTTTTTGATGTATGTTTCAACTTGGTTTGCTAATATTTTGTTGAGTATTTTTGCATCTATTTTTATCATGGATATTGGTGTGTAATTTACTTTTTTTGTGCTGTCTTTGCCTGGTTTTGGTATTAGAGTGATCTTGGCCTCATATAATGAGTTTGGGATTATTCCCTCCTCTTCTACTTTTTGGAACACTTTAAGGAGGGTGGGTATTAGGTCCTCACTAAATGTTTGATAAAATTCATCAGTGAAACCATCTTGTCCAGGGATTTTCTTCTTAGGTAGTTTTTTGATTACCAATTCAATTTCCTTGCTGGTAATTGGTCTGTTGAGGTTTTTCTGTTTCTTTCTGGGTCAGCCTTGGAATGTTGTATTTTTCTTGAAAGTTGTCTATTTCTTCTAGGTTATCCAGTTTGTTAGCATATAATTTTTCTTAGTATTCTCTCATAATTTTTTTGTATTTTTGTGGTGTTTGTTCTGATTTTTCCTTTCTCATTTCTGATTCTGTTTATGTGTGTAGACTCTCTTTTTTTCTTGATAAGTCTGGGTAGGGGTTTATCTATTTGTTTATTTTCTCGAAGAACGAGCTCCTGCTTCCATTGATTCTTTCTGTTGTTTTATTCTTCTGGATTTTATTTATTTATGCTTTAATCTTTATTATGTCCCACCTGCTTCTGACTTTGGGCCTCATTCATTCTTTCCTAGTTTCATTAATTGTGAGTTTAGACTGTTCATTTGGGATTGTTCTTCTTTCCTGAGGTAGGCCTGTATTGCAATATATTTCCCTCTTAGCACGGCCTTCGGTGCGTCCCACAGACTTTGCAGTGTTGAATTATTGTTGTCATTTGTCTCCATATATTGCTTGATCTCTGTTTTTATTTGTTCATTGATCCATTGATTATTTAGGAGCATGTTATTAAGCCTCCATGTGTTTGTGGGCTTCTTCAATTTCTTTGAGTAATTTATTTCTAGTTTCATACCTTTTTGATCTGAGAAACTGGTTGGTACAATTTCAATCTTTTTGAATTTATGGAGGCTCTTTTTGTGCCTAGTATATGATCTATTCTTGAAAATGTTCCATGTGCACTTGGGAAGAACGTGTATATCCTGTTGGTCTTGGATGGAGTGTTCTGTAGATGTCCATTAGGTCCATCTGTTCTAATACGTTGTTCAGTGCCTTTTTCTCTTTATTTATTTTCTGTCTGGTTGATCTGTCCTTCAGAGTGGGTCGAGCGTTGAAATCCCCTAGAATGAATGCATTGCATTCTTTTTCCTCTTTTAATTCTGTTAGTATTTGTTTCACATATGTTGGCGCCCCTGTGTTGGGCACATGGATGTTTATAATGGTTATATCCTCTTGTTGGATTGACCCTTTTATCATTATGTAATGTCCTTCTTTGTCTCTTGTGACTTTCTTTTTTTTGAAGTCTATTTTGTCTGATATAAGTACTGCAACTCCTTCTTTTTTCTCCCTATTAGTTGCATGAAATATCTTTTTCCATCCCTTTACTTTCAGTCTGTGTATATCTTTGGGTTTGACGTTGGTCTCTTGTAGGCAGCATATAGATGGGTCTTGTTTTTTATCCATTCAGTGACTCTACGTCTTTTGATTGTTGCATTCAGACCATTTACATTTGGGGTGATTATCGATAGGTATGTTCTTATTGCCATTGCAGGCTTTAGGTTTGTGGCTACCAAAGGTTTAGGTTAATTCCCTTACTATCTAACAGTCTAGTTTATCTCACTTTGTACGCTATTACAAACAACCTAAATATTCTTTTTTCTTTTCCTTCTTTTTCTTCCTCCTCCATTCTTTGTATGTTATGAATCATATTCTGTATTCTTTGTCTATCCCTTGGGTGACGTCTATTTAGTCTTTGGATTATTTCCATCTATAGGAGTCCCTCGAAAATGCACTGTAGAGGTGGTTTATGGGAGGTAAATTCTCTCAGCCATTCTTATCTTAAAATTGTTTAATCCCTACTTCAAATTAAATGATAACCTTGCCAGGTAGAATATTCTTGGTTTGAGGTCCTTCTGCTTCATTGCATTAAATATATCATGCCACTGCCTTCTGGCCTGTAAGGTTTCTGTTGAGAAATCTGATGACAGCCTGATGGGTTTTCCTTTGTATGTAATCTTTTTTCTCTTTCTAGATGCTTTTAAAAGTTTGTCTTTATCCTTGATCTTTGCCATTTTAATTATTATATGTATTGATATTGCCTTCCTTGGGTCCCTTGTATTGGGAGATCTGTGCATCCATTGCTTGAGAGACTATCTCCTTCCCCAGACTGGGGATGCTTTCAGCAGTTACCTCCTTAATGACACTTTCTATCCCTTTTTCTCTCTCTTCTTCTTCTGGTACTCGTGTAATGTGAATATTGTTCCGTTTGGATTGGTCACACAGTTGTCTCAATATTCTTTCATTCTTAGAGATTCTTTTTTCTCTCTGTGCCTCAGCTTCTTTGTATTCCTCTTCTCTAATTTCTATTCCATTTACCATCTCTTCTACTACATCTAATCTGCTTTTAAATTCCTCCATTGTATGTTTCATTTCAGATATGGAGTTTCTTAATGATTGAATTTCCATCTTAAATTTTTTCCTGAGTTCTAGAATATTTTTCTGTACCTCCATAAGCAAGTTTATGAATTTTGTTTTGATCTCTTAGAAAGATTTGTGGGTTCAGTTTCATTTCGCCCTTTTTCTGGGGTTTGTGAGATTTTGGTCTGTACCATGTTCTTTTGACGTTTCATATTTCTGTGTGGTGCCCTCTATTGCCCAGCAGCTCTAGTCTTTAGAGTTGCTCAGCTCCTAGAGTGAGGTTGGGGGTCGTAGGGGAGAGGAGCTGGTGCCTGGGGGAGGAAAGACCTGTTTCCTGATTTCTGTGTGCCCTGCCTGTCTCCTGTATCAGAGCCAGTGGGCTGAGTACACTGGTGTAAGCCTCTGTGCTTGGCATGCCTAGATGTTGTAGGTGCGGCCGCCCTCTGGGTGGCCTGATGCCAGAGCAGTGACTGTCAGTTTGCGAGCCAGTGCTTTCAGGGCTGAAGGAAGGCTTGGCAGGCTGTGTAGCACAGTGGGGGCTTTGGAGCTGAGTATCCAGCCAGCAGGATGGAGCTCCTGAATCTCCTCAAAGTTCCCAATCTGCTGGGCAGAGCGCACCCAGACAACCTTGTCCCCCATCCCTTCTCCCATGCAACAAGCTCCGTGCAAACCCCGCCCCTTCAGCAGCCCTCTCACTGGTAGGAAGCCTGTCAGACTGCCTGCGTTTCCCTTGTCCCGGAGCGGCCGGGTGTGGATCCTGTCCTCCATAAATGGCTGGAATCTGTCTCTCAAGCACTCCACCTGTTCCAGCTCCCCATCCTCCAGAGCACCACACAATGTAGGTTTCTGCTCGCAAAGCAGATCTCCTGGGCTAGGTGTTCAGTAGTCCCAGGCTTCCACCCCCTCCCCTGCCCTGTTTCTCTTTCTCCCACCGGTGAGCTGGGTGGGGGAAAGGCTCCTGTCCCGCTGGATCAAGGCTTTGGTACGTTACCCTGTTTTGTGAGCTCTGCTCTGTTTGTGAGGGCTGTGTGCAGTCTGGTGCAGGCTTCTTTCCTGTAGCTGTTTGAGGGTTAGTTGTATTAAGTATATTTTCACACTGTCTGTGGTTTTGGGAGGAGTTCTCTGTCTCACCTCTCACGCCTCCATCTTGAAACCTCGAGGAGTTACTGCCTTTTAACAATATTAAGCCTGCTGATCCATGGACATGGGCTATCTTTTAATAATAGCACTGGGAGTTAGAAGACAATAGATCTAATAACTTCAGTGTGTTCAGTGCAAATCTAAACATTTCTATTCCCAGTGCAAATAACTCTACAAAATGAAGGAAAAAGAAGTGAGTATTTGGTGACAGGAAAGTATAGATAACACTCCAAAGAGTGTCGTGGCAACAAAGAACAAAGATGGCAGTAGGAGAGAGATATTAAGCCTATTTCTATGATGAACAATTTGAAAGCATAATTATGCAGAAAAGGAGAAACGGATGAAGCAGTGGAAATTGGAGATAATTGGAGAGATTATGTCTCTTAGTAACCTTTAGTAGGTGAAGAAGGTAGCATATAAAGGGAGGTAATGTGAGAGAAAAGCCAAGATTGAGGGTACAGAAACTCAAGAGTTACTGATGGAAGATCAAGAAGTTCTCACAGGCTATTGTGTTGGGTGGGCAGCAAATTCACCAGATGAAACTGAAGAGAGAGGTTTTTTATTTGAAAGGAATAGAAAAGTATGGAAGAATAGGAAAGTGAAATACATCTATGGAAAAAAAACAGTTTGGCAGTTTTGAGTGCTTATGTGAGGCATAAGGTGTAAATTTGAAGAGCGTCCAGTCAGCAGAATTTTAATACTTTTTTTCAGCAGTGTTCAGATGCTTTGATACAAGTGCAGAATACATGGAGTGGAGTGGAGGGGAAGGATGGTGTTAATATTATTTGTCAAAGCATGGCTGTGTGTTGAAGAATAGTTTGTTACAACAAGCATTTAGGGAAATGAGGACTGTAGGAGGATGAAGTATGAAAAGTAACAGGATTGGCACATTGGAGGTCCTTAGAAATGGCAGATCATGAATGCACATGATCACTGGATACCTCACAGAAATTAGTAATCCTCTTTGGCATAGATGCCAGCCTACTAAATAAGCAGGACATCATAATTTCTTGGGGAACTTTAAAAAATGTATCAGTGGGCTCCAACCTCATTGATTCAGAATCAGAATCTCTGAGCAACAATGTCTTTTAAAAGAGCACATATGAGATGAATGGATAAAGAAGATGTACATATACACAATAGAATACTATTCAGCCATAAGAAAGAAACAAATCCTACCATTTGCAACAACATGGATGGAGCTGGAGGGTATTATGCTCAGTGAAATAAGTCAGGCGGAGAAATACAAATACCAAATGATTTACATCCTTTGTGGAGTATAACAACGAAGCAAAACTGAAGGAACAAAACAGCAGCAGACTCACAGACTCCAAGAAGGGACTAGTGGTTACCAAAGGGGAGGGGTGAGGGAGGGCGGGTGGGGAGGGAGGGAGAAGGGGATTGAGGGGTATAATGATTAGTGCACATGGTGTGTCAGGGGTCACGGGGAAGACTGTAGCACAGAGAAGACAAGTATGGACTCTGTGACATCTTACTACACTGATGGACAGTAACTGCAATGAGGTATGGGGGGGGGACTCGATAATAAGGGTGAATGTAGTAACCACATTGTTTTTCTTGTAAAACCTTCATAAGATTGTATATCAATGATACCTTAATTAAAAAAAAAGAGCACATATGGTTCAAATATGCAGACAGAGCTAGTGACCACTAGGACAGAGCCTGGAGTGCTGGGAGACCTTGGGGCTGGAGGGCAGAGCAGCCACATTGCATAGCCCCTGATGGCACCACATTCATATAGACCATAGTGACTTTTTTAAAAAATTGAAGCAGTTGAGAGCATTCTAAAATTGAAGAACCATTGGAGGAGGAATAGACCCATTAGAGTATTGGGGATTTAAAATATTTAGAACAGTGATTGTAAACCCAGGAGGTGAGGTGACAGCTTTCAAAAAAATCTCAACACAAAGACAATATCCCAGACTAATTACATCAGAATCATTGGGGATGAACGCCAGGCTAAGTCAGGACTTTTAAAAGCTCTCCAGATAATTTCATTGTTCATCCAGAAGCCTTGTAGGGGCGGCTGTGCCAGTTTTTTTTAAAGATGAGCAACTCTGGACAGGATACAGGTTTTGGAAGAGACTTGATTATTTCTGTTGGGGTCATGCTGAGATTGAGGTATCCACGCTTCATGCAGGTGGAGACATCAAAGAGGCCATCCGTGTCAGGGCTGCAGTTCAGGACAGAAGGTTTGAGCTGAAGCAAGAAACTTCCCTTAATTCTGGATGTTGTTGATTGCTTTATATCTTCAGAACGTATTAGTTGTGTGATGTTCCAATGAAGTCCTTGGTCTTTATAAATGACCACATTTCTGCACTCTGCTTTGAGCAGCATTCACATAACCAGAGAGGGGAACACAGAAAATTCTGGTAGATATACAGGATGCTTGTAAAATACAGTCATAAGAGAAACTGTGAAGAAGGGATGGGTTCTGTAGAGTTTGTCTAATTGTACATACTCATTTCACAGAGTCAGAAGCCGAGACTGGTAAAAGACGTAGGTCCTGCAAAAATCAGTGCAGACTCAGTCCAGCCAAGTCTCTTGACGAGCACGGCAGCACCATTCCTGGCCACATGCTCAGAGGGAGATGCAGCACCCTGGCACAGGAAAGGAGCTGTTGTTTCCTGCTTTATTGTGTTGTGTTTTTTGGTATGACAAACATGTTGGCATTTTTTAAATCCAAATTATACTCCCCCATTCCCACATTTCTAGGTAAATTTAAGAGGATGTGGCTATTTTGAAGTAATTTTTTGAACTTTACAGCCATGAACATTTAGACCCCTCCTATTTTGATTATTTAACAATACTAAAAGTAAACAAAACCCTGCAGTTTTGGATTTGTATAGAGTAAGAACCTAAGTCATTTATTTTTGTGGGTTCCATTAACACACTTCAGAGCACTCGACAGTGTATATGTTTGCAATCATTTCAAGTGAGAATCTGGCCATTGTTATGGATCATGCACAGTGCTTGCCTTGTCTTTCCTAAGGGCCATCAGTGGGTCAGCGACATTTATGGAAGCTGCTCCACATCCGTATATTTATTTTCTTGAGATATGTAAAGGCTCAAAGCATTCTACAGATCAGTGTAAAGGTCTTTCTCATTAAATTCTAACTTATCATAAAATAATATTTTGTCCAGATTACAGTGACCTGTAAGTACATTTAGAAACTAAATTGACATTTTATGGTGACTTTAGGTTTGTGCCTTGGGGCAAAGACTGTCTTTTCAGGTCCAGGATACATGGTACAATTCCAGGGAAAATATGGTAACAGGCCAGTAATGTCCAGGAAACTGATCCCCCAAACTCCATCTGGCACTGTTGGTTAGTCTGTTTCTATCTCATGTTTGTATGTATCCCTGAGGTCATTTGAAATAATAGTGCAAGTGTCCCCTGGACCATCGTGTTCTAGTGACAGTCGGGGCAATAGCATTCGGAGTGATACAGGAAGATCAAAAACCTCTGTCACGCTGTTTCCCTGTGCCAGGCACCCTTGACATCTTTGCATATACTATTCATTCAGCATCTGGGTCAGTGTCTAGAAATGTGACATTAATGAGATCTGCTTCTGTCCTAGACAAGGGCAGGAGATGGGGTGTGGGGGCGCATAGATACCACAGTAAAGCTAGGTTCCTGTTGACAGGCAATGAGGGCGAAGAGCCCCTGTGCAGTGCATACCTCTCTGTCTTCTCTCTCTGCTCAGTCACCCCCAATCCGGCATTCTAGTTTTTCTTTGAGGCAAGATGGAGAAGTCTTTGAAGATAAGAGTGATTTCCTGTCTTCATTTCTACGACATGGGACAATAGCAGTGGTCTCTATGTACCCAGCACACCATCTTTACCACTCTTTTGTTCATGCTTTCCTTAGAAACGAGAGGGATGCTGACTGCTTGTTAGGTAGCTGCTGTGTGCAACCAGAGCTTTTATTAAAATCTCAAATGTTGGTGAACTTTACTTAATCTCATATCCTGCATAGGATAATCCCAGGTATTCTTGAACTCAGGCTGGTTTGGGATTAATAAAAATGGAGTGTGCATGTGTATTGGATACAGTGGGGTTTCATGCATTCATGTGCCAGCAGGGGCCGAGAGAAAGAAATGAGAGAGCTGCAGACTTCTGCAGCTCTGGCCTGGGCTGGCTCTGGGAGATGGAGCACTGAGGCCCATGGATTGTCATGTTAACAAGACTGTGACTTTCTGTATCAGCACTGATCTTACAGCTTTCACTTGAAAAAGGGCTCATTTAAGGCAAAAATTATCCTCACAGTTACTGTTTGCACTGGAACCTTCTGTTCCCAATTTAAGAGGTGAAGAGGGAGAGAAAATGTAAAGAAAAGTAATAATAAAAACATTAAACTACAAAAAAAGAAATAAACTCTAAAAGAGTTCTAATGCGCTTTTTTTTAAAAAAAAAAAAAGGCCACAGAAACCTCTGAAGCCCTTGGTCAGAGGTTTGGTGGTTGAAAGCAGGTGCCCTTGGGCCCTACCATGGGCACGGCAGCAGCTAGCTTCCTGGATGAGGGGAAGCAGCAGGGCGTGCTCACCCCAGCACAGTCCGCACGGAGAAGAGGTCTGGAGTCCTCGGTTTTGTTCTGTTCTGTGACCTGCCTGCAGGTGGCACATTACCATAGCCCCCTTTGATTGGGCAGTAGGTCTACATTCCCAACAGATACTGCCAGGGAGACAATGTCAGCTATTGATATGCACCAATCCACCTTGTACCTGGCTGTCAGTCTGTTACCAAATGACCTGGGGACAGACTTAAGCCCTCACTGGGCAGAAAGCAAACAGGTAAGACTGAAGCTTGAAGATAGATTAAGAAGCATTTCAAGTAAGACACCATTCTCACTTGAACAGTAAAGACCAGTGCTACTGTTTAAAGACTCCAGATTTTAGATTTTCCTTTAAATGATGCCTCACATCTGATACTTAACTTACAGGAAAAGGCCCCATTGTAAGTTTTCACCTAGCATTCTAGCTCACTTTCAGATAAAAGAAGCCTTAATATATTTCCCAGTGTTCATTGATGTGGTTTCAGATTCCACACTGTAACTAGCCTTTAAGCAGCTACCATTTGCCAAGTTTTTGGTATATTATCAAAGAAAAATATCTTGCAACTATGTGAAAAACTACTAAAATACTCTTTCTACCTATTATCTGTGTGAGGCTGGATTTCCTTTATATAGTTTAACCATTAAAACAGAATGAATGTAGATGCAAATGTAACAGTCTGTCTTCCTTTAAGCCCTTTGTTAAAAGTTATGCAAAAATGTAACCAGTGTCACTCTCCCTATGGTAATTTCTGATTTGGAAAAAATATTTTTCAGTAAAATTTATGTTCACTGGTAATATTGAGACAGAGACCATGGGCTTAGACGGAGTAGGGTGAGGGCCCAAGCAAGATAAGCCATTGTGGGATTTGCTTTGGTCTGCTGGGGGGCCCAGCTTTTCTCTGACTTTCCCCAGGTGCTGCTTTTCTTCCTCCAGCCCTAAACAAATTATTTGCAACCTGGGCAATGTAGCAACCAAAGCCCAAAACAACTTAGTAAAAACAGGAAGGATTCTATCTTGAAAGTGAGATTGCATTTTAAAACGCAATTAGTTAAAAAGTAAGTTTCTTAACATACTCTTTAACAAACAGACAATAACTCAGCCCACCTTGGGAGCAAAGCAGGCAGTCTTGAGTGATATGCTCCCAGACCAGGAAGCTGCTGTCCTGGGAGGAAATCAAGCAGTAAAATTCTTGTAAATAACCAGGAAGACTAATTAGGAACTTAATGTCTCTTCAAAGATAAACATTTTGGGACCACTTAGCAGGTGTACATCCCTAGTCCTTTGTCTCTCAACTGCCTATAAAACCCCTAGACAGTGCACTACCCCGGGGCTCTCTTGTCCCATCCTGGTGTGATCCAGCAGATCTGTCCTTTCACTTTCTCTCTAAATAAAAGCCTCTGCCTTGCTCTCCTACCCTGAGTGTTTGCAAAGTTCATTCTTCGACTTTGTGAACAAGAACCCCAGCATCAATTTTTATCGATATATTTTTAAACAAATTAAAAATACTTAAAAATTTATTTTTAAATAAAAAGTTTTAACCTTTTATCACCTAAGTATGAGTAGCAATAACTTACATAAACAAAAGCTGTTTGTGGTCCTTAATTATTTTTAGCATGTAAAGGGACCTGAGAACCAAAAGTTTGAGAACCACTGTCCTATTCAGACAGCATCCCAGATGACCCCCGTGTTCCCATTCCTGACCATCATGCCACCACACTTGAGGTAACCCTCCTGACTTCATTCTTAGGATCTCATCCTAAAATCATTCTCGAGCTTTTGTTTCTAGTTGTACCATTTCTGTGTCTATCCCTACACATCCTGCATTAGTGTTACATGTTTTCAACTTTATGTAAATGAAATTATACAGTGTGTATTCTTTTGTGTCTTTTTAGTCTTCTTTTGTTCAACATATGCTTTGAAATTCATCTACACTATTGTTGGTGCCTGCAATTCTTTCATATTCATTGCTTTATAAATATTTCAGTCTATGAATGTGCACCTTTTTAAATGCAGTCCTCAGGATAATGCCTTTCAAGTAATTTGCACTGTGGGGCTGCATGAACTTGCCATGAATCTTCCAGGTCTTGTCCCCTGGGTGGCGTGTGGCATGAGTTTCTCTAGGGGAATATAACTATTATGGCAATGCTGGTTCACTGGATACACAGGTCTTAAATTTTAAGAGGTAATGCCAAACTATTTTCCAAAGAAGGATCTCTGCTCCACATCCTCATCAAAAGTTGATTTGAACAGATTTTAAAATTTGTGCTTCTGTGGTAGATGTTTAGGTATCCTTTTTTGCTGTTAGCTGATGAAATTCAGCAACTTTTCATGCTGTTTTGTAATAGCCCCACATTGGGAGATGTCCAAATATCCATCAAGGGTAGAAGAATAATTAATTGTGATATACTGATGCAAAGGAATGCCATGCTATAATGATGTTATGAATATTTTTGTGCATGTTTCTCCAATAACCATATCTATGTATTTTTCCATTGAGTAATTACCTAGGAAGAGAATTGCTCGTTCATAAGGTATTTGTATGTTCAGCTTTGGTCAGTACTGCCAAATTTTTTTTTTAGGATAGATGTCCTAATACAGTCTTATCAGCCCTAATTTTGTAAATTTTATTTTCCTGTAATTCCACATGCTCAGAAAAGTTGCAAAAATAGTACAAGGAACTCCCATATCTATTTTATCCACATTAGCCAATTATAACTTTATACATTTTACCTCACCTGTGTACTTCTTTCTTCCTCTGATCCTCCCTCACCCCTCTATATGATATAATATAAAATATAATACAAATATGTGTATATGGGTACATGTGTATGTAGGTATATGTTTATGTATACAAATATATATTTATGTATCTTTTTATCTATCAGGTTTTCTGAACTGTTTCAGACTTAGAGCTATCATTCCAATTTACCATGAAACACTTCAGTGTGTATTTCCTTAAAGGACACTATCTTACATAACCACAGTACAGTTGTCAAAATCAGGATATTTAACATTGGTACAATCCTATTATCTAATCCACAGTACATACTCAGTTTCATAAATTCTCCCAATGACATCCTTAATAACTTTATTTTCCCGGTCTAGGGTTCAATCCAGGATCTTATGTTGTTATTAATAGTCATATTTTTTAGTCTCTTTCAATCTGGAACAGTGCCTAAGCCCTTATCTATCTTTTTTGATCCTGGTATTTTTCAAGAGTATGGACCAGTTAATTTGTAGGATGTCCCCTAATTTGGGTTTGCTGAGGTTTCTTGATTATTGATCAGGTTATGAATTTTTGACAATAATACCACAGAAGTCATCTTACATCCTTCTGAGCCCTTTATATCAAAAAGCATATGATACTGATTTGTACCATTACTGGTGATGTTAACTTTATCACTTGGTTAAGGTAGTGTAGCTGGGTTTCCCTCCTGTAAAATTACTGTATTCCCTTTGTAATTAATAAGATTTTTCTCATCAAAATTCATCTACTTTTTTCATCCATTGATGAATTTCTGACTCTATCACTTGGTCTATATTGGCACTCTTCTGTATGCAAGAGCTTTACTTTTTCCATTTATTTATTCATCCATTTATATGACTTATTGATCTTACTTTATCCAGTCACTTTTATCCTGTTACTACCATTATTTGTTGGTGTTCACATTGTCCCAGGTTTGGCTGATAGGGAATCCCTTCAGTCTAGTTCTGTGTTCTTTTTTGATTTGTGCCCATCATTATTTTAATGCTTTCTTCCTTTCCTGTAAAGGTATTCCAAGATCATATTGTATATTCTTGGCTCCAGCCCTGAAATCGGCCTTTTCTTAGGAAGCTCTATTTCCATTTATTAGAGACTGTTATTTAAAATTTCAAGATTTGGGTTGTCAGAATTGTGTGTACACACGCTGTTAGGTTCCCTTTAACACACAACCTTGAACTGCCTCTGGGCGCAGCAGCTCCTTATCACTTGCAGCTATCGTCTACAGCAGTTTCTAAGTCCCCCACAGCAGTTTCTAAGTTCCCTATCGTCTGCAACAGTTTCTTTTTCTCAGAAGTCTCAAGGCCACCATCCTGCTCACCAAGGCCCTAAATTCCTATCTATATAAGCACCTCCCCCCTTGCTGCCGCTGCTGCTCTCTCTCTTTCAAGACAAGCCACTCTCCCTGTTTGTCTTACAGGGAATAAAACTGTGCTGACAGAGTTCTCGTGTCCTTTGTGAGTGAGTGAGGTGGGTAACTAAAGAACCCTTTCATGCACACTATTAATTCATCTATCAAAAAATAGTTTATATTGATACTTCAACCGCAGTCTGCACTACTCTTTCCATATTTGCAATTCCTTTGAACAGTAGTGAGATACCTTGCTTTTAATAATCTCAATATGTTTACTCATTTGCTTAAATCTAGAATATACAGAAAGTGGTATCAGAATTGCTATTAAATACCAAAGGAAAAAAATTAACTATAATTCAGTATTTGTGTGGGAGTACTTTTTAGGTAAATTTGTAAGTGAAATGTACCTTATAATTGCATAATTCAATAAATTCTGGCAAATGACAACACTATCAAGATAAAGAAACTTACCTTCACTCCAGAAAGTTTCACTGTGAACTGCCCCAGCCACACCCTCCAGAAGGAACTATTTTTCTAAATTTTTTTTGATGTAGATTCATTTTGCTAAGTCTAAAACTTCATGTAAAAGGAACTATACCATTTGATTTTTCTTGTTTACAGCTTGTGTGAGATTGATCCATGTGGCCTCATGTATTCATAGTTCATTCCTCTTTATTGTTGAGTAGTAAGTATTCCATTGTAAAAATATACCAAAATTCGTTACTCATTCTCTTTTTGATGGACATTGGGTTGTTTCTGGCTGTGTGATATTGTGAATAAAGCTGCTTTGGTCATTCTTGTACAAGACTTTGTGTAGACACGTTTTCTTTTCTCTTGCATAAATAGAACTACTGGGTCATAGAGTTGGGGTGTGTGTGTTTTGTTGAAAACTAGAAAATCTCTTGCCATACTAATTGCCTATCTTTATACTCCCTCCAGCATTATAAGGTAGTTCTGGACACTTCATATTCTTGTCAAGATTTGCTGTCGTCAGACTTTTAAATTTTAGCCATTCTAGTGGCTATCAAGTGGTATCTTGTGGTTTTAATTTCCATTTTCCTGATAACTAATGATATTGAGCACTATTTTCAGGAACTTGTTGGCTCTTACATATAACATATCTTCCTTTTAAGTTCCTGTTTCAACCTTCTGCCCATTTTTTTTTAACCTGGCTTGTCTTTTTGTTATTATCATACAGGTTTGTAAAAAATTCTACAAATTAGTCATTCACCAGGCAGTTGTCTTGTGAATATTTTTCCTAGTTTATGATTTGTCTACTTATTTTCTAAATAGTGATTTTGGACAAGTTTCAGTTTTTGAATTTTGATAAAGTCTAACATATTAATTTTATCTTTTATGATTATTGCTTTCTGCACCCTAAGAAATCTTTCTCTCTCCCTGGGTTGCACAGATATAATCCTGTGTTTCCTTCTGAAAGCTTTATAATTTTAGCTTTAATGTTTAGTTTTACAGTTCATCTTGAATTAATTTTTGTGTGTGGTGTTAGGTAGGGTTCAGGTATATTTTTTCCCTACATGAAAATGCAGCTCTTCCCAGAACCATCTGCTGATGTCTTTCCTCTCACCTTTGGATTGCTTTGGCGTGTTTGTGGATCTGTTTCTGGAGTCTCTATTTGGTCCCATTGAACCACATACTTATTTTCATGCCCATATCATACTGTCTTTATTTCTGTAGCTTTATAAGACTGTCTTTTTCCTTTATGGAGGTAATTTTAGACATTCTAGTTCAATTGTATTTTCATTTAATTTTAAAACTGTTCTGCCAGATTCTACAGAAAGGCCTGCTAGAATTTCTTAATAGAATTGCATTGACTCTATAGATATGTTTGAATCCACAAACATGGTATAGTCCTCCATGCACTTAGATTTTCTTTAATTTCTCTCAGCAAAGTTTTATGTTTCAGTGTAGAAAGTGTTGACATGTTTTGTTAAATTTGTTCCTAACTATTTCATGTTTTTCAAAGCCATTGTAAATTGGTTTCTTTTAATTTCCCCATCCAACTGTTTGTTGCTGATAGGCATAAATACAAATAACTTTTTATATATCAACCTGATAATTTGCTGCCTTGCTAAAAGCATTTATTAATTGTAGGGCTCTTAGAATTTTCTGTGCTGTCAACCATGCTATCTACAAATACAGAAATTTTTCCTTTTCCTTTTCAAACTTTTCCCCTTATTGTACTGGCTAGGATCACCTATACAGGTATTAAGAGTGGATATGCTTATCTTGTTCCTAATCTTAGAAAAGGAAAACAATTCAATATTTCATCATAAAGTGTGCTATTAGGTGTAGGTTTTTTTTAAGTAAATGTAATTGTATTCTGTGAGGAAATTCTTCTTTATTCAAGACTGCAGGATTTTTTTTTCTTAAAAAGAGCATGAATATACCTGTTCAATTTAATCCAATGTTTTTTTCTCTTTTTTCTGCTAATATGGTAAGTAATATTGATTGGTTCTAGAACAATAACACATCCCTGCCTTCTTGGGATACATTATACTTGGTTATGATTCTATTTTATGTATGTATATATATATATATATATTGCAAGATCCAACTAGTATTTTGTTATGAATGATTATGTCTATGCTCATGATGGTTATTGATCTTTTCTTTTATTTAATATTCTCTCATTTTGGCTGCCCTTTATACAAGTTTAAAAGTGTTTCCTTCTCTTCTATTTTTAGTGTGTGTAAGATTGGTGTTATTTCTCCCTTAAATATTTGGTAGAATTCATAAGTGAAGTCATCCATGTCTGTTTTTTTATTAATAAATGAAGCCTGTTTTATTACTTCAAGTGTTCATGATAAAAAAAAATTTAGCACAGCTGTTGCATTTCAAAGAGTGAAACTACATCCTATGTTTCTAGCTCAGTAAACAGATGAACCTATGTCTCTGAATGACATAATTGAGCATTGTACAGTACATCTTATGAGGACCTGTAAATGAAAGAACTACTAGTTTAAAGTTAGTGATTATGAAACAAGTATGTATTCATAGTTTCAGCTTCTTTTTCCTTCCTCTACCATCAGGTGCTCCATCCATTTTACGTTTCTGAGTTGAAGGCTTTGATCCTCTTTTCTTTTTCTCTGCCTTCTCTTTTTCTTCTGGTTTCATGTTCTCTCTTCCAATCAAGGTAATTAAGGCGTTACACCTCCTCTGGAGCTCCACTGCTGTTCTGGACCTAAAAAACCAGTGAAAGCTGAACTGTGGAGAGTTGCGAATACACTGTCGTGATTCATCATTAACATATGCTTTGTCAAATCCAAGTTTGTGCAGCATACAGGTCAGAAAACGATCCTCTTCCTTAGTATAGGTTTTTCCTTTGTTCATACCATATGATATTCTCAGCTGATGGAAAGGTGCTTTGTACTGTCCAATCTTTGTGTCAAGTGCTTTTCTGATACTAATTCTTCTTTGAATTCTTGCTTCTCCCCTTTCAGTCTGATCCATAATCTTCTCTATGTCTTGGACCTCATTAACTCTTTCCTAGAACACAGCTGAGTATTCAGTGACTTCTTCTGGAGTTTTTCCTTCTGCTTCTCTTGCTATATTTTCAATATCATCAAGACCGCACTTCTCATTAGCTTTGATAAACTGGTTAAAATCTCTCTTACTCCAATTGGTAAATCCCTATGTTAGAAGCTTCTCTTTTTCCTCTCCTTCTTCATCATTAAGGGGTTCAGCTTCATCAATTTGAAGCTGGTCTTTTTGTGCTTGTGCTGCATTTGGTAGGTTAGGATTTCGAGGTACCTTATACCCAATAATTTTTCTGTAATATAGAATTTCTTTTTCCAGTAATTCAAATACACATGGAGGGAAAAAACTGGAAATCCTGAACGTTGGGTTGTTTCAGAGGTCGAGGAGCCTTTGGTGCTTTAGGTTCCCTGACATGAAGGGCTTTCCTGAAAGGTGCATCAACAGCATAGTTGGGTTTTCTTTCTCTTTAGGTGGTTCAGTCCACTCTGTGAAAGCAATCTTTTGTTTTTCTCTGTAATCTTCTCCTTCAAAGTTATAAACAGTCGATTTTGTATCCACTGTAAAGTTTCTAAGTCAGCTTTCACCCATCTTGGAGAGTTTTTCATTCATCTCTGCAGTTGTCCTTGCACCTCTTTCCAAAATACCATCAATATCTTCATCAGTAATCTCACTTCCCTTTGAAGCAAATACACATGCTGCCCCACGTCTAATCATTTCAAGCATTTCATCTTGGCCATTTTTGTTCAGATTCTGATCCACAAGCCTTCCTCGTTGATGACTATTGAATCCAGTCTGAGTTTCATCTCAGCACGTTCCACTATTCTTTCTTCTACAGTGTTTATCAGTTATAAAGCACATACTCTGTCTTGGTTTGTCCAATTCTGTGTGCTCGGTCCATAGCCGGAGATCTACTTGGGGATTCCAGTCCAAATCATACAAAATTACTACATCAGCAGTAGCAAGATTGATGCCAAGACCACCATCACGAGTGCTTGACATGAACACAAACTTTGTGCCATTTGGTTCATTGTGTGCAGAGTTGGACTCTTGTCTCTCATCATGAGGTGTCTGCCCATCCAATCTGCAGTACTCTTGATTTCTCCACATACAGTAATCTTCCAGAATATCCAACACCCTTGTCATCTGACTGAAGATTAGTACTCGTGAACCTTGTTCTTTTAATTTAGGGAGCAGCTGGTCTAATACCACCATTTTGCCGCTGTTGGTGCACATCTGTGGTATAAGGTGGACCAGGTTCAGCTCCATCAAAGAGATATGGATGATTACAGCATTTCCTCAACTGCATCAGGATGCTCAATGACCTCATTTTGTCCATCTTCCCTGCAGAGTTTAGTATATCTATGTCCTTCATTAATATCTGAGTATACCATTCCCTCTGCATTTTGCTGAGACCCACATAGATTTTTTACTTCCTTCTTTGGAAGCAAACCCTTTTCAACATCAGCTGTAAGTCTTCGAAGGAGGAATAGGCGCAAAACCATGTGAAGCCTCTCAACTAGCTTTTGATCCCCAAGGCAAATATTTATATCAAACCAGGAATCAAAGTCATCAGCTGAATTAAAGACATTTGGCAAAAAAAATTTAGAAGTGACCAGAGCTCATGCAAGTTGTTTTGAAGAGGTGTCCAGTTAATAATAATCGATTTGTAGTCTTGAATTCCCTCACTATTTCTGATAACTTAGGTTTTTCATTTTTGATCATGTGAGCTTCATCTATAAGTACCTCCAATTAAATTTTTTGAAAACACACTTCTCTTTTATAAGCATTTCATAAGATGTTATACATACATCCCATTCTCCTGGTAATAAAGCATCCCTGATAAAAGCAGCTCTTTGTTTTTTATCTCCTATCAAACAAACAGACCTAAGTGTTGGTACCTATCTCTTGAATTCACTCATCCAGTTGTGTAATGTAGATTTAGGAACCAAAACCATATGAAGACCAGGAATATTTCTGTAGTGTTTCATGTACCCAAGAAGAGAAATTGTTTAAAGAGTCTTTCCTAGACCCATTTCAAGGACACCGTTGATGCCATTCTCATACAAAAAAAATGAGCCAGTTTAATCCTCGAACCTGATAATCTCTCAGTTTACCCCATTTTACATATGACAGAGAGTCTTCAAATTGAGGGCAAACATTGGTTGCTTTGGAGTTTTCTGCTACTAGTTCTTCATGCTCCTCCTGCTCTGTTCTGTGGTGCCAGTAGTCGCCTAGTCGCCTACGGATAGCAAGTACTGTTTCTCATCTTTTTTATTTGTGGGCACCCTGGTTTCATTTTCAAAGGTGAGGCTGGAGTCTTCCGAGTGGCAGGCTGAAGGAAATGGGCAAACAGCTCTGTTTGCTTTAATAAATACTCAAACCTATTTGCTCAGTCAGTTTGCATTTTTTCTTCATAAGTAGGATCTGGCTCTTGGATCTCTTTTTGCTTTCCAGGAGATGCATCCTCAAATACTTCCTCCACCCCAGAGGCGCCGCTGGTGGCCGAGGCCGTGGGATGTCTGTTTTTTATAAGTAAAAATTTCCATAATGAATATAACTTGCTTAATGAAGAGGGAGTCAGAATAAAATATGCTGTTCAGATTTACTATTTCATCCTATGCCACATTTAGTTGTGTTTTTAAAGAAGCTTGTCCATTTCGTCTAAATTGTCTAATTTATTATACTAATTATACACAGTATTCCTTTATTATCCTTTTTATGTCTGTAGAACCTGAGCTTCTAGCCCCTCTTTCACTTTTCCTCTTTCTCTCCCATCAATCTTGCTAGGTGTTATATAACTTTTAATATCTTAGTAACTTTTCCAAAGAACCAAATTTTAGTTTCTTTAATTCTCTCCTTTTTTTCTTCATTTTCTTTTACACTGATTTCAGCTCTTTGTATTTTCCTTCCTTCTACTTATTTTGGTTCTGATTTCTTATCTTTTTAAAAAGATACTTGAGGTAGAAACCTAGATCACTGATTTAAGCATTTGCTCTTATATGTGTTTAATAATATAAATTTTACTTGAAGCACAGTTTAGCTGTATGACCAACATTTTGATGTTTTTAATATCTTCAAGTATTTTCTAAGTTCCCTGTGATTTCTCCTTTGTCCCAACTTGATACGTTATCTGTTCATCTTCTGATCTGAAATATTTTCTAACTCTCTATGTGATTTCCTATTTGATGTGAGTTTCTTACATGTGTGCTATTTAGTTTCCAAGCATTTCAAATTTTTTTCATGTCTTTTTGGTAATGATTGCCCATTTAGCTCCATTGTTGTCATAGAACATACTCTGTAGCATTTCAGCATTTTGAATTTTATTGACATTGTTTTGTGACTCAGCACATGGCCTATTCACCAACAGATGAATGTTCTTCTGCACTTGAAAATAATGTATACTGTGTAGTTTTTGAGGTAGAGTATTCCGTAAATAGTAATTGGGTCATTTTTGCTGATGGTGGCATTCAGATCTTCTATACTTACTAATTTTTTCTGACATAGTTGTTTAAGCAGTTGTTTGTGAATCAGATAATAAAACCATCCATTATGATTGTAAATTTGCCTGTATCTCCTTTTAGTCTTATATTTTACTTTATGTATCTTGAAGTAGTATATTTGTACATATATATTATTATATAGGTTCATGTCTTCCTGGTGGATTGATGTTTGCATCATAATGAAATGTTTATCTCTGATGGTACATTTTTTTCCCTGGAACCTTATCTTGTCTGACATTAATACAGCCATTCCACCTTTCTTGTGCTTACAATTTACATGGTATGTATTCTTCCATCTTTTTATTTTCAAGCTACCTTTGTCTTTACATTTAAAATGAGTCTCTATAGTTGGACACTCTCTGACTTCTAATTGAAATAAATGCTCTATGTGTAACTTGCGTCTAGTCCATTAACACTTAATTATTTATATGTTTGAATTTAGTTCTATTTTACTGTGGTAGGAAAAGCTTTTGACATTTTACAAATATGAATATTTGTGCTATTTTTTCTTTTTAAGGAAACTTTCATCAGGTTAAAGAAATTTCCTTCTATTTCTAATTGTTAAGTTTTATAAAATCTTAAATATATATATTTTAATGTTTTTCTGCATATATATTGAAATATGATTATTTTGATTTATATCTCTCTTCTAGAAATCCTGTGGATGTGGTCAGTTTTATAATGCTAAACCATCTGTACATTCCTGTGATTAACCTTTTTGTCAGATGTATTATATAATAAATGTATATCATTGATCTTTGTGACTGAAATTGCCATGTAATGTTTTTTTTTAATTTCCTTCTTACTACCAGTGTCACCTTTTCATACCAAGATTAGGTGCCTATTTCACAACATAAGTTGAGGATTATACCCTCTTATTTTGTACACTGGCTAGATTTTGTAACTGTATTATTTCTTCATTTGTTGAAGAAACAGCATGGACTTGGGACGTCCTTTTCTAGATAAAGAAAAATATTTGTCTATTGATTCAATTTGTTTAACAGTTATAGGATAATTTAGGCTTTCGATTATTTAAAATCAGTGTTGATAAGTTTTCTTTTTGGGAATTTTTCTATTTTGTCCTTTTTTGCCAGTTTGCACAGTATTCTTATTAGAGGCTTATCAATAGTATTCCTGTTTTCATAAAACTAATGGTTGATTTTGTTGATCCTATCTACCATCTGTTTTTCATTTCATTCATTTCTGATCTTATTGTCTTCTAATTTCTTGTGTTTATTTTGCTAATTTTTTCTAAATTATTGAAATGGCTGGCTCAAGAGTTTTTGGTTGTCTTATTTTCTTATATATACATTTAAAGCAGTAACACGCCCACAAATTTTTATATGAAATATTTTATTATCATTTAGTTCAAAATATTTTATTATTACAGTTGTGATTTCTTCTTTCACTATTCATTTATTTATTGCATTTTATCTTTCATAGTGACTTTTTCACTGACTTTATTTTACTTAACATTTAACTATGGAAAATATTCAATATCTGTAAATGTAGAAAGAATAGTATAATGAATCATCACATACCCACCACTCAGCTTCTATAATTATCTAGTTGTGGCCAGTCTTTTTTTTTCTGTATCTTTGCCTGCTGACACACCATCCTACTGTATTATTTTAAAGCAAGTCCTATGGGTTGTTTAGAAGTATGTGTTAAATTTTCTAACTGTATGGGGATTTGTTAGTTATCTAATGTAATTGTATTATGGTCAGAGAATGGTGTGTGATTTAATCCTTTGAAATTTTTGGTGATACGTGTTATGTCCTCAAATATGGTAAATATTTTGTAAATGTTCAGTGTGTACTGAAACAGTGTATTCTGCAGCTCTTGGGAGTATAATTTTATATGTCCTTTAAGCAAAGTTTATCAACAGTATGTTCAAATCTTTTATGTCTCTACTCTTATTATGTCTGATTTTATCATTATGACATAATTCTCTTCATCACCAGTAAACGCTTTTTCCCTCAAAGTCTGTTCTGCCTGATATTAACATAGCTACACCAGTTTTCTGTTGAGTGTAGTTTGCATAGTGTTATTTCTTATTTACCTTCTTAATTTTATCTTTTCTCTATCTTTACATTTTAGATGTCTTGTATAAACAATGCGTTGTTGAATTTTATACTCAGTGTACCAATTTATTGCTTTTAACTGGAGCATCTGGTGTCTTTACATTGAATTTAATTAGCAACACATTTAGCATTAAATCTACTCTTCTTTTCTTGTGCTTCTGACTTGTTTCACATCTGCTCCCCCCACCCTTGTTTATTGCCTTGTTTGGGATTCTTTTTAACATTGATTTTTCAAAATGTATCAAGAATTCAGCCACTTCTTGCCGCCCCCACTGCTGCCTTCCTGGCCCAGACCATTCTCTCTCTTCCTCTGGCTAAGGCGGTGGCCTCCTGACTCATCTCCCTGCTTCTCTCCTCCTTCCCACGTCCCATCCTCCCCCTGCCATCTGCTCTCTAAGCGGCAGCCAAAACCAGCCTCTTAGCATATAAGCTGCATCATGTTACTCAGCTGCAAAGCCTGCCTGGGCCCCTCATTTCACACAAAGTGAAGGCTATGAATGCTGTGGTGCTTAGAGGAATCCTCAAGGCCGTGGTCTTAGGGAGACCCTTAAGACCATGGTGTGTAGGGTACCTGAAGGCCATGGTCTTGGGACCCTTGAGGTCCTGGCCTGTAGGAAGACCCCAGATGCCTGCTGGGCCAACTCCCCTGGTACTGTGTGGGCCTCAGCTCTTACCTAGCCCTTGCTTTGTGTGGTCCAGACACACCTGCCCATCTGAAGTCCTCAAACACACCTGTGGCCCTCCCACTCTTGACCCTGTTCTGTGGCAGTTAGTCACCTTGTGTCATCCTGTTTATGGTGCCATGTGTGCGCTTCTCTGCCTCTGTTAGGCGACCCCATGGGGAGTTTCTGCCTGTTTGTCCACAGCATATCTCAAGGCCCTCAAATAGGTCCTGGCCCATGGTAGGCACTCAGAAGAAATGGTTAACAAATGTGGCACTTGCATTTATTCCCTTGTAGTTGTTTGAAAGTTTTATGCTCTGTGTTTCTTATTTTCATGTCACCATAGAAATCACAGTATGCAGTAGACAGTAATCAAAGTCTAAAGTTAGCCAGTGCTGTTACCTTCCTCCTGGATTTTATGGTGACCTCTGACCACTTTTAAGATGCTCCATTTACTCTAAGTTTTGTTTTTTTATGCGTTTTTCATTTCTTAGAAGTTTTTTTGGTTTTGGTTTTTGTTCTTGTTTTGTTTGTTTTAAGGAAAGGAATAGGCAAGGGTGAAAATTCAATTGTTTTGTGGGAATTGAATCCAATATTTAAGTATTAGACAAACAACAATGAATGTCTGAAAGACAGAGGAGCTCGAATTGTCTCCTTTATACAAATCAATCACCACATAGGTGTTTATCAGGTTCCTACACTGACTTCATTCATCACTGTGGTTTCCAAAGACATTTGATCAAAGCTGAGTGGCATAAACATACCTCAGGTGCTTGTAAAAATACACACTTCCTAAGACCCACTCTCAGAAGTTCCTCTTTGATAAGTCTATATTATTCCTCAAGAAGGCATATTTTTGCAAGTCCCTGGTCTTTCTGAAGCCCCCACCCAGTGGAGAGTGCTTCTCAGCTTCCCCAGAGACCACCTCATTCAGTCTGGTCACAGTCAGTGTGGCATTTGTGGGAGCCTAGCATCAGTGTGGGAGTGGCTTGAGGAAGGTATAAATGGACATTTAAAATCCTCACCTCAGGAAGTTTGTAGTCTTAAAACTAGAAAGTCTTCTTGGCTTTTCTGCGCCCTGGCTGAAAGAACAGAAAGGTGTAAAAGATGCAGGTGCTGGGCCTGCCCTGCTACCCACAGGGTCACATCTGTACCTCCCTGAGCCAGGGTCAGGCCACAGTGTCCACATGCCACAGGTGGGCAGCAGTTGGCCTCTGCATACCAACCCAGGAAAGAAGATCATTTGGGGATTATGTTTCCTGTCAGCCTAGATTTCAGGCTTCACAACATGCTGCACTTGGCAGAGAAAGACAACAGCGTGTGCACATGCCCTGGTAACAGGGCAGCCAGTGGGCTGTCACTGGTCCTTTCTTCTCAGGAAAACTATCTGTACTTCTTAGTTAGCAGATAATCCTTCCTGATTGTCGAAGTTACTGGACTCACTGTATTGCTCTATCAGAAGGCCTCTGGGACCCTCTGAAATTGTGACACTGCTGGTCTGGTCTGGGGACTGAGGCACGGGGCTCCATGTCCCCCACTCCCCTCCATTCTGACCAAATGCATGATCAGGTCTCCATCTTCAACCAAATTCTACTCCTCTTCCCTTTATAGTTAGGATGCTAGTTACAGAGCTGGAAGATAGTGGCTACAGCAGTGGCTTCCAATGCCATGGAATGTTCATCATTCACTCCAAACCCCCAGCCACCCCCCGACCTGGTCTCTGCTGTTCCCAGGGTGCCTGTTTACCCTTCTCTCCTGAGGCTCCGTTTTTATTGGCTCTTAACTCAACCAACCATCCCCTTCTTGAAATTTTCACTTGGGTCCTCTGGCAAAATGTCACCTTTTATAAAAATGCCCTCAATTTTTTATCACAAAAGTAATACAAGTTTTTATAGACAGTGAAACAATGAAAAGCACTTTGGAAATATTAATAATGCCACCCAATTTATACTTCCCTTAGCTAACAGGTATTATATACAAATTACTAGTAATTACAAATTACTGTATACAAATTATATACAAATTATTTAGCTAATAGGCATTATATACAAATTACTGGCACTGAAGAGACAGTGATAAATAAGATAATTAGGTATTACATACAAATTATAATTTATATAATTATACACAAATTACATACAAATTACCTGTGTTAATATTTACAAGTAGAGTGTTTGTACTTGTTTTAGCAACTGTCTGTGATTCTATACAGTACCTATTACTTGAAGTTTTTCTCCTCAGCAAACTATACATCATGGATGTCCTTCCAGATCAACAAATCAACTCTTATTTTTTAAGCATATGAATACAGTTTATCCAGTTATTCTCCATTGAGAAGCATTATTACTATGTCCAGTTTCTGCCATTAAAAAAAATTTTAATTAGATACTATTAAACACTTTCCACTGTATCACTGATTTTACTCCTGAAAGAGATATTTCACCAGGTATGACCACTGAGTCAGTAAGTTTTTATTTTTTTCAATTTGAATTGATGCTTTCAGATTACTTAGAAAGGGCTTAGAAATTCCCATTTCCACCAAAGATGTGAAAGTATGCAGAATTCCTTACAGTTCTTCTAATTCTGTATGCTATCAACAGTTGTTTGTTTTGCCAGTGTGTTGAAAATTATATCACATTGGCAATTTGCATTGCTTTTTCATGGCTACTTCTTGGAGTGAACATCTTTTTTAGGCATTAATGGCCATTTGGCTTTGTAAATTGCCTGTACGTGTTTTTTACCTGAGTCTCTTGGATTGTCTGTCTTTATCTGGACAGTTTATAGCAGTTCTTTGGTTAGAGAGATTTTAGCACTTTGTGAGCATATGTGTTAGAACTGTTTTTCTAAGCCTATCAATGTCTTTTTACATTGTTTACTTGTTCTTGCCGTATTTAAAAGCATCTGGTTAAATATGTTTTATTATTTTCTTTAAAACTTCAGGGTGTCTTGCATTGCTTAAGAAGGTCTTCCTTATGTCAAAGGCATTCAGATACTAATGCATTTTTCTTCTAACAGACTTACAGTTAAAGTTTTAAAATTTATATCTTTAATTATCTGGAATTTACTTCTGTGTGGGGGTGGGATAGGGTGTTAAGTCTGTTTCTGGCAGCTCCATTTACTAAATGAACTTATTTCCCTGGGAACTGAAATGCCCCTGTGGGCATACATTTACTTCATAATGTGCTCATTAGCTCAGCTTTATGTTGACCCAAACCCTCCCTTACTATTATCCTGTTCTGTCGTTTTGCTGACCTCTCTTGGACGCATATAAGCAGATATAAGGAGCTTAGCACAGTGCCTCTTGTTTATTTTCTGCTGACCTTTTTAAGATTTTTAAACATTTAACTATGATTAAACATCTACAAATATATACATAGTAATATACTGACTCCCCATGTACCTTTTTCCAGAATCTATAATTAGCAAGCTCTGGCTAGTCTTGATTCTGTACCCCCACCCACTGCCACCACAACCACAAATGTAAAAATACTCACTGCTTTTATTGTTACTACTACTGGCATTAGTTCTTTCCTTCATAGTCCAAAGTAATTGCATTCAGCACCCCAAGACACAGCATGGGATCTCTGATGGACCTTGCTTTTCAGTTTAGCATTAGTTTGAAAAGCATCTTTTCCTGCGGAAATATTTTTGTCCAGCTTTTCTATTTTGTCCTGTCTCCATATGCCATGGTTTTTTGTCTTCTCTGGATGCCCTGGAGCTGGATGGCCTGCTGGCGTCTCCCTCTCCCTCTTGGCTTCTGATCTCGTTTTCTCCACATACAGCTTGAGTCCTGAATTCTTTTTCTGAAGCTGAACTCTCAAGTGACAGTTCTGGCCATGACCTTTAATTTATTTAGCAGGTATTCGTTGAGCTCTTGTTATGCCCTGTGCTGGGCCAGATGCTGGCGCTGAAGAGACAGTGGTGAAAGACAGATGTGATATCTGCTCCATGAAGAGTCGAGGGCATACTCAGAGTAGAGAGCAAGATTCTGCCCTGACCTGGTCTGCACAGCCTGGGAAGGCTTCCTGGAGGAAGTAGTGTATAAGTTGAGTTCTGAAGAGCCAGTAGCAATGAGCCAGGTAGATGAGCAGGACATGCACACTGAAGGAGAATAGGACAAGGGTGGGAAAGCATCTGAGCAGAAGAAACAGGTGCCCAGATCCCGCCTGCGCGTGGCCATGATGAGCCTGAGGGGTGGGGGTGATGGGCTCTGTGCTGAGTCCTTCCTATTGACCTCATTGCGCCTTGACAACAATCCAGTGAGTAAAACGTTAAAGTAGAGCTCAGGTTCATGCAGCCAGCAGGATCACCAGTCAGGACTACAGCTTGGACTCCAGAGTCCACCGTGGCAAGCTAAGACACCGCAGAAGAGCTTTTCACAGCCGACTGAGCCAGTTATACTTCCTGTGTTTTGGCTGCTGCCTGAAAGAGCAGTTAGATTGTGCGAGTGGCTGCAGGGAGGACATCTGTGCTGCAGTTTGGGAAGATATATTGCAACCATAGCAAAAGAGCCAAAAAAAAAAAAATCAGTCTACAGGGTGATACTCAAAGGAAATAGAGTGTAACTCTGAAAGCAAGCATTCTATGAGAAAAAGATACTTAGAAGTAGGGGATGGAAAGAAAGACAAAATGCAGACATTGGACAAAGTCCAGCTTTATTAATGCACCACTTTCCCACAGTATTTTATGAAGGAGTATGAGGCAGTTGGTAGAGCCACCTTTATAAAGTAAACTTGTCAAGAGCATGCTTGTTTGATATGCTTAGGAATTTGCATAGCTACTTCTTCAGGTAACTGGAGTATATTTCTCCAAGAACCAACTTTTTGGTTTTAGCCGTATGTTATGATTAGCTTTCTAACATGAGTTGTGTGCTTTGGTAGCTTATTAAGCTGAAGTTATGCAACTAAATGAATCCTCTCCTTGATAAAAGTATGAAATATGGCATAATGAAAAGCATATTGAACGAGGAGGCAGGATGTGCCGTTCAGCCCTGGCTTCCCCTGGGCCACACCAGACATGCCTCATTTTCCTTACAGTTCTTCTCCACACATGCAGACCAGTCCAGGGCCTCTTCTTTACAACAGTGGTCAAGGTGCCTGCTGTTTAGAATGTTCTGATTCTGCAGGTGTTCTGTCTGTCTGAGTAAATGAGTGAAGCAAATGAACATGGGAAAGTGGAGAGGGGCTGGGGAGATGATGATACTGTTTTCTGGTGCAATTTTAATATCAGTGAAGAAATTCCAGGGGAGATGAGGGATGGGCTTGGCTTGACTTGTGCCTGCTCTCACCCATCTCACTTTTTTCTGGCTGGGATTCTGCTCCCTGGAGGAGTAGCACATATTCAAGAAGGGGTGCAGAAAGGGAAATGTCTCTTTCTATGTGATTGTTGCTTACTTATTTTTTCATTGGGAATAAAAGTCTTACTTTTTTTAATAGATCTCATTTTTTAGGGTAGTTTTAGGTTCATAGCAAAACTGAGAGGAAGGTACAGAGATTTCCCGTATACTCCTTGCCTCCACACACATACATCCTCCCTATGATCAACATACCCCACGAGAGTGGCATATTTACTACAGTCGGTGAACCTATGCTGACATGTGCTCCTCAGCCAAAGTCCACGGTCTGCACTGGGGTTCACTCTTGGTGTTGCACATTTTATGGCTTTGGAGAAACGTATGACATGTCCACCACTAGAATCATGCAGGGTAGTTCAGTGCCCTAAAAATCCACTGTGCTCCCCTATTCATCCCTGCCTCCCACCCCCAGCCTCACCCTTGGGAAAGAGTGATTTTGTTTTTGACTGTCTCCAAGGTTTTGCCTTTTCCAGATGTTATATCATTAGAATCATATTAGAGTCATACAGTATGTGGCCTCCTCAGATTGGCAATATCCATCTAAGTTTCCCCTATGTCTTCTAGTGGCTTTATAGATCATTTCTGTTTAGTATGGAATAATATTCCATTGTCTGAATGTGTCACAGCTTAATCCATTTACCTACTTGGTCGCTTCCAAGTTTTGGCAGTTATGAATAAGCTACTATAAACATCTCTGTGCATATTTTACTCCTTTAAAATGCAGAATCAGAATATATCCCCCCAATTTCTAAATATGGAAAAACTCTGTAGGGATATAAAAAGGGGTCTCCCTTAGAGAAGGATAAAAAAGGGCATGGTCCAACTGCATTTGACTAAAACATCAACTAATAATGATATTTAAACTGATAAATCAATTTCTAGGGCTTGATCACAGCTGAGCCAAATTATGCCACAGATGTGCTATCCCAGCAGCTTCATGTGGAACACCCACTGAAAGCTTTAGATTAAAGAGATGATTTCTACCAATTAGGGAGAAAAAGGGATCTTGGATCCAGTCTTAGGTCTATTTTATGTTTATATATTTTTTTCCTATGATATTTCTGCAGCTTGATCAAGGAGCTGCTGAATTCTTCTCCAGAGCGGAAAGCATCACATGTCTGAGCTTGAGCTATCCACGGACCTCCCTGCCCCTTCCTTCATTACCTCCATCACCATGCGCCCCAGAGAGCCTGCGAGGTTCACTGTACCTGCCACTGGCTTAGTGCTGTGTGATGACAACAATCCTGTGACTACCCCAGGGTGGGAGATCAGGACACCAAGTTTTAGAGACTAAGTATCCTGCCCAAGGTCATGCAGTTGAGCAACAGCAGTTTGGGGACTGAACCCAGGTCACCCTGAAGCCCAGCCTGTACAGCCCCTTTGCAGGAGCCACACAGCGTGGTTGCTGTGCTGTGTGTTCTGGGAAATAAAATTCCCCAGCAGACAACTGAGGAGTGAACTGAGTCTGAACTGACAGGCTAGCTAGAAGGAAGAGAGTTCAGAGCCAAACACATAAGAGGTATTTGAAGCCTTAAAAGTGGAAAGATGGCCTCTCGCAGACAAGGAGTGACGGAGGGCCAAGCAAAGCAGTTAGAGAAGGAAGAGAACCAGCCTTACAGGCAGTGGGAAATGGTGACCAGAGAGAAAGAGAGAAGAGTGAAGTGCTATACTGGTGGCAAGAACTTTCAGTACGGGGGATTATCCTGTCAGTTTGAGCCTCTGTAACAAAATACCATCAACTGGGTGTTTAAAATATAGAAAAGTATTTCTCACAGTTCTCAAGGCTGGAAGTCTGAGATCAGGGTGAAGCATAGCATGTTCTAGCGGGAGCTCTCTTCCCAGTTTGCAGATGGCCATCTCCTAGCTGTGTCCTCACATGGTGGAGAGACCATCTCTCGTGTGCCTCTTCTTCTTTTTTATTTTTATATAATTTATTTTGGTATCATTAATCTACAATTACATGTGCAATATTATGGTTATTAAATTACCTCCTTCATCAGGGCGCCCCCACCAACCCCATTACAGTCACTGTCCATCAGCGCAGTGAGATGTTATAGAATCACTACTTGTCTTCTCTGAGTTGTACAGCCCTCCCTGCGCTCCCCCAATATTACGTCTGCTAATTGTACTGCCCCTTTTTCCCCTTTGTCCCTCCCTTCCCACCCATCCTCCTCAGTTCCTTTCCCTTTGGTAACTATTAGTCCATTCGTGGGTTCTGTAAGATTGCTACTGTTTTGTTCCTTCAGTTTTTGCTTTGTCCTTATACTCCACATATGAGTGAGATCATTCGATATTTGTCATTTTCCTCTTGGCTTATTTCACTAAGCATAATACCCTCTAGCTCCATCCACGTTGTTGCAAATGGTAGGATTTGTTTTCTTCTTATGGCTGAATAATATTCCATTGTGTATATGTACCACATCTTTATCCATTCATCTACTTATGGACACTTAGGTTGCTTTCATTTCTTGGCTATTGTAAATAGTGCTGCGATAAACATAGGGGTGCATATGTCTTTTTCAAACTGGGCTGCTGCATTCTAAGGGTAAATTCCTAGGAGTGGGATTCCTGGGTCAAATGGTATTTCTATTTTGAGTTTTATGAGGAACCTCCATACTGCTTTCCACAATGGATGAACTAATTTTCAGTCCCACCAGCAGTGTAGGAGGGTTCCCTTTTCTCCACATTCTCGCCAACATTTGTTGTTGTTTGTGTCTTGGATGTTGGCCATCCTCACTGGTGTGAGGTGATATCTCATTGTGGTTTTAATCTGCATTTCTCTGATGATTAGTGATGTGGAGCATCTTTTCATGTGCCTGTTGGCCATCTGAATTTCTTCTTTGGAGAAGTGTCTATACATGTCCTCTGCCCATTTCTTAATTGGATTATTTGCTTTTTGTTTGTTGAGGTGCATGAGTTCTTTATATATTTTGGATGTCAACCCCTTATCGGATACGTCATTTATAAATATATTCTCCCATACTGTAGGATGTCTTTTTGTTCTACTGATGGTGTCCTTTGCTGTACAGAAGCCTTTCAGCTTGATATAGTCCCACTTGTTCATTTTTGCTTTTGTTTCCCTTGCCCGGGGAGATATGTTCATGAAGAAGTTGCTCATGTTTATGTCCAAGAGATTTTTG
This sequence comes from Smutsia gigantea, assembly GCA_032199065.1. Lineage (NCBI taxonomy): Eukaryota > Metazoa > Chordata > Mammalia > Pholidota > Manidae > Smutsia > Smutsia gigantea. The sequence continues at coordinate 310,756 of JAVSCE010008643.1, forward strand.
CCTATGTTTTTTTCTAAGAGTTTTATGGTTTCATGACTTACATTCAGGTCTTTGATCCATTTTGAGTTGGCTTTTGTGTATGGGGTTAGACAGTAGTCCAGTTTCGTTCTCTTACATGTAGCTGTCCAGTTTTGCCAACACCAGCTGCTGAAGAGGCTGTCATCTCCCCATTGTATATCTAACGCTCCTTTATCATATATTAATTGACTGTATATGTTTGGGTTAATGTTTGGATTTTCTGTTCTGTTCCACTGGTCTGTGGGTCTGTTTTTGTGGCAATACCAAATTGTCTTGATTACTGTGGCTTTGTAGTAGAGCTTGAAGTCAGGGAGCGTAATCCCTGTTTTATTCCTCCTTGTCAGGATTGCTTTGGCTATTCGGGTCTTTTGTGGTTCCATATGAATTTTAGAATTATTTGTTCCAGTTTACTGAAGGAGGCTATTGGCATTTTGATAGGGATTGTGTTGAATCTGTGGATTGCTTCAGGTAGTATAGCCATTTTGACAATATTTATTCTTCTTAGCCAAGAGCATGGGATGAATTTTCATTTGTTAGTGTCCTCTTTAATTTCTCTTAGGAGTGTCTTGTAGTTTTCAGGGTATAGGTCTTTCACTTCCTTCATTAGGTTTATTCCAAGGTATTTTATTCTTTTTGATGCAATTGTGAATGGAATTGATTTCCTGATTTCTCTTTCTATTAGCTCATCGTTAGTGTATAGGAAAGCAACAGATTTCTGTGTGTTAATTTTGTATCCTTCAACTTTGCTGAATTCAGATATTAGTTCTAGTAGTTTTGGAGTGGAGTCTTTAGGGTTTTTATGTACAACATCATGTCATCTGCAAATAGTGACAATTTGACTTCTTCTTTACCAGTCTGGATGCCTTGTATTTCTTTGTTTTGTCTGATTGCTGTGGCTAGGACCTCCAGTACTATGTTGAATAACAGTGGAGACAGTGGGCATCCCTGTCTTGTTCCCAATCTTAGATGAAAAGCTTTCAGCTTCTTGCCGTTAAGTATGATGTTAGCTGTGGGTTTGTCATATATAGCCTTTATGATGTTGAGGTACTTGCGCTCTATAACCATTTTGTTGAGAGTTTTAATCATGAATGGGTTCTGAATTTTGTCAAATGCTTTTTCAGCATCTATGGAGATGATCATGCGGTTTTTGTTCTTCTTTTTGTTGATGTGATGGATGATGTTGATGGATTTTCGAATGTTGTACCAACCTTGCATCCCTGGGATGAATCCCACTTGATCATGGTGTATGATCCTCTTGATGTATTTTTGAATTCGGTTTGCTAATATTTTGTTGAGTATTTTTGCATCTACATTCATCAGGGATATTGGTCTGTAATTTTCTTTTTTGGTGAGGTCTTTGCCCCGTTTTGGTATTAGAGTGATCCTGGCTTCATAGTATGAGTTTGGAAGTATTCCCTCCTCTTCTATTTTTTGGAAAACTTTAAGGAGAATGGGTGTTATTTCTTCTCTATATGTCTGGTAGATTTCAGAGGTGATTCCATCTGGTCTGGGGGTTTTGTTCTTGGGTAGTTTTTTGATTACCACTTCAATTTCGTTGCTGGTGATTGGTCTGTTTAGTTTTTCTGTTTCCTGTTTGGGCAGTTTTGGAAGGTTGTATTTTTCTAAGAAGTTGTCCATTTCTTCTAGGTTTTCCAGCTTGTTAGTATATAGATTCTCTTATAATTCTTTTTATTTCTGTGGGATCCGTCGTTATTTTTCCTTTCTCATTTCTGATTCTGTTTATGTGTGTAGATTCTCTTTTTCTCTTAATAAGTCTGCCTGTGCCTAGGGGTTTATCTATTTTGTTTATTTTTTCAAAGAACCAGCTCTTGGTTTCATTGATTTTTTTCTATTGTTTTATTCTTCTCAATTTTATTTATTTCTTCTCTGATCTTTATTATGCCCCTCCTTCTGGTGACTTTGGGCCTCATTTGTTCTTCTTTTTCCAATTTCAGTAATTGTGTCTTTAGACTATTCATTTGGGAATGTTCTTCCTTCTTTAAATAGGCCTGGATTGCAATATACTTTCTTCTTCGAACTGCCTTTGCTGCGTCCCACAGAAGTTGTGGCTTTGTGTTGTTGTTGTCATTAGTCTCCATATATTCTTTGATTTCTGTTTTGATTTGGTCGTTAACCCATTGATTAATTAGGGGAGTGTTGTTAAGTCTCCATGTATTTGTTAGCCTTTTTGACTTCTTTGTAAAATTTATTTCTAGTTTTATACCTTCGTGATCTGAGAAGTTGTTTGGTAGGATTTCAATATTTTTGAATTTACTGAGGTTCTTTTTGTGGCCTAGTATGTGGTCTATTCTGGAAAATGTTTCATGTGCACTTGAGAAGAATGTGTATCCTGTTGCTTTTGTGTGTAGAGTTCTGTAGATGTCTGTTAGGTCCATCTGTTCTAGTGTGTTGTTCAGTGTCTCTGTGTCTTTACTTATTTTCTGTCTGGTTGATCTGTCCTTTGGAGTGTGTGGTGTTTTGAAGTCTCCTAAAATGAATGCATTGCTGTCTATTTCCTCCTTTAATTCTGTTAGTATTTGTTTCACAAATGCTGGCACTCCTGTGTTGGGTGCATATATATTTGTAATGGTTATATCTTCTTGTTGGACTGACCCCTTTATCATTATGTAATGTCCTTCTTTATCTCTTGCTACTTTCTTCGTTTTGAAGTCTATTTTGTCTGATACAAGTACTGCAACACCTGCTTTTTTCTCCTTGTTGTTTGTATGAAATATTTTTTTCCATCCCTTCACCTTTAGTCTGTGTATATCTTTGGTTTGAGGTGAGACTCCTGTAAGCAGCATATAGATGGGTCTTGCTTTTTTATCCATTCTATAACTCTGTGTCTTTTGATTGGTGCATTCAGTCCATTTACATTTAGGGTGATTATCAATAGATATGTACTTATTGCCATTGCTGGCTTCAGATTCGTGGTTACCAAAGGTTCAAGGGTAGCTTCTCTACTATCTAACAGTCTAACTTAACTTTTTTGTTGTTATTGTAAACACAGTCTGATGATTCTTTATTTCTCTCCCTTCTTATTCTTCCCCCTCCATTCTTTATATACTAGGTGTTTTATTCTTTGCCTTTAGTTAGTATTTGGATGGTCTGCTTTCTTTGCTATGATTTTATTTTCTCTGGGGACCTCTTTTTAGCCTTAGGTGTGTTTCCATGTAGAGCAGTCCCTTTAATATATCCTGATGAGGTGCTTTATGGGAGGCAAATTCCCTCAGCTTTCACTTGTCTGGACATTGTTTAATCCCTCCCTCAAATTTAAATGATAATCGTGCTGGATACAATATTCTTGCTTCGAGGCCCTTCTGTTTCATTACATTAAATATATCATGCCATTCTCTTTTGGCCTGTAATGTTTCTGTTGAGAAGTCTGATGATAGTTTGATGAATTTTCCTTTGTAGGTGATATTTCTTCTCTCTCTAGCTGCCTTTAATACTCTGTCCTTATCTTTGATCTTCGCCATTTTAATTATTATTTGTCTTGGTGTTGTTTTCCTTGGGTCCCTTGTGTTGGGAGATCTGTGGGCTTCCATGGTCTGAGAGACTATTTCCTTTCCCAGCTTGGGGAAGTTTTCAGCAATTATTTCTTCAAAGACACTTTCTATCCCTTTTTCTCTCTGTTCTTCCTCTGGTACTCCTATAGTGTTAATATTGTTCTGTTTGAATTGGTCACACAGTTCTCTTAAAATTCTTTCATTTCTCGAGATCCTTTTATCTCTTTCTGCCTCAGCTTCTCTGTATTCCTGTTCTCTTGTTTCTATTCCACTAACAGTCTCTTGTATCTCGTCCAGTCTCCTGGTAAACCTGTCGATCGCTTGTCTCATCTCTGCATTGTCTTTCCTCACTTCCCTCACTTCGTCCCTTAGCTCTTGCATATTTCTCTGTAGATCCATCAGTATGGTTATGACTTTTATTCTGAATTCTTTTTCAGGAAGATTGTGCATGTCCATGCGTTCAGACTCCCTCTCTGGGGTAGTCTGGTCTGGGGTTTTCTGGGTAAGTTTTGTTTGTACCATATTTCTCTGTCTTTTCATGGCAATAGAAGTGGTCGGAAAAAGAAAAAAAGAAGAAAGGGAAAATAGAGAAAAACAAAACAAAAGAAAACAAAAACGCCTGCCAGGTGTAGTTTCTGTTAGGATCCTGTAGGTGGCGCTGCTGCTCCACTATTCCACCGCCATGCCACTCCACCAGGCCCTTTGTGATTCTGGCCCCAGGAGGGAACAATGGGAGGCTGCTGATTTCTGTGGGAAGTCTCTGTGCGACTGCTTTTCCCAGCCACAGTCCAAGGGGATCAAAATTCCCCAGGCCCCCAGCCTGCTTGGCTGCGTGCGCTGGGATGATTGTGCTCCTCTGTTGGGCCCATGTCTCTTTAAGACCCCTAAAAAAGCACACGGTTTTCTTTTGTCCTGGGGAACTGGCTGGGTGGGCCTGCCGTCTTGGAATCTGCACCTCTGTCTCTCCGATCTCCGATACACCGTGCGAAGTGTGTCAGTGCCCCTGGTGCAGATCACCAGGGCTGGTTATTCGGCGGGCCTGTGCTTCCACTTCCGCCCTAATCTGAATCCTCTCCTCCTGGCAATGCGCTGGGGTGGGAGAGTGCTTGGGACCCGCTGGATCGCGGCTCCATATCTTACCCGCTTTGCAAGGTGCCGAGTCCTCTCAGGTGTAGCTTCAGGCTGAGTGCTGTCCTGTATCTTCTGGTCTCTCTTTTAGGAATAGTTGTGTTTGCTGTATTTTCATAAATATATTTGGTTTGGGGAGGAGATTTCCGCTGCCCTGCTCATGCCGCCAACTTCCCGGAAGTCCTGTGTCTCTTCTTATAAGGGCACTAATCCCACCGTGAAGCCTCCACCCTTGTGCCTTAATCACCTCCCAGAGGCCCTACCTCCTAATATGTTCACATGGGACGTTAGGATACCAACATGAATTTTGGGAGGACACATGAAGTCCATAGCAGAGATCATTAACATCACGGGAGAATGAAGGTAAAATATATGAGAGACTTGGTCGGAGAAATAAGGGTGGAAGACCCATGACAGAGGGCTGAGGAATGTGTAGAGAGAAAGAAAAATGATAGAGCAGATATGGATGGTATGGCTGAGAAATGTGACCGTGATTAGAAGGCCGTAACTGCAGGCATGGTTTGCAAGAGGCCTTGCATCCAGGGAGGGGGTGAGCTATGCTGCTTCTGAGAGGCCCCTAGTGATGGTGGGGTGGGGGAGGCACGCGAGCAAGCTCTCCCCCACAGTGTGAGTGGGATGGGGGCAGGGGGACTGTAAGCGAGGGATTAAAATCTGAAAGTGGAGAATGAAAACAAGACCCGATTTTAGCTGCTCTTGTTTTTGTTTGTTTTCCAGGCGCCACATGGACTGTCCCTGGAGGTGAATTAGCTGTCAGATCTGTTATGTTGTTGTGACTTTAAAAGAAACAAGAGTGAAGGGTCACCGTTGGTAAGCGCCCATCCTCAGCCTGTCGTTGTTCTGAGCACTTCATGGGTTGCCTTCCCTGCCACTCCCAAGTCAGGCTTCTCCAGCAGCACGGCTGATTGCGGCTGCAGTCAGCAGTCCGCCACGTGTGAGGGGCTGAGCCTACGGCTCTGTTATCTCCTCCTTCTAGTGGCAGCCTATGTCAGTTACCGCTCAAGCCAGGCCCATAGTTCATGCTGTTTTGGTGAACTGTGGGGCATCACAGATATGAACTTCATTTATTTATTTATTTGATAAACAGATATATTTATGCTTATTTGGCACTTTCTAGATGTCTGTTTGCTAGGCATTGTGCCCGTTGGTGGGTTCCCAATGGAGACTAACAGATGTGGCCCATCCCTTCCTAGAGCTTAGAGTATAATGAAGGATAAGCGTTCACACACAAATACATGTGCACATAATTACAATTAAGGAGCACAGTAAAGGATAAAGGTGGGTTTTATGAGAAAACACAAATGGGACTAACTTTACGTAAGTTAACCAGGGGCAGCCTTTGAGCAGATGACATAAGACCTGAAGGACGTGTGTGAGTCAGTACAAGAAGGATTACAAGCAAAGGAGGAAGACTACTTACACAGTATGAGGGAAGAAAGCCAGTAGGGTGGGAGCGTAACAGATGAAGGGAAGTGGTGACAAGAGACAGGGAGAGGTAGGCCACAGCCACATCATGTGGGATCCTGGGACATAGAGAAGGGCTTCTGTTTTCACTTCACACCTAATGAGTTTAAAGGTGATGGAAAGACATGATCCAGTTTAAGGGACCATGCAAAGTTGCTTTGTGGAGAATGGTCATGGTAGAAATAAAGAGCAGCAGTGGGGGGTCATTCCAGCTGCTCTATGCTGGTTCCTTGGGGCAAATGGGTAGAAATGAAGATGGATGGAGGCAGGTGGACTTTAGGTTACTTGGAAGTAGAAATCCCATCTTTAAACTGTGGACTGATGACCAACATTAGTGGGCTTTACATGAGCTGTGGACCAACAACGTCATTGGTTGTGAAGGAGGACCAAGAATGACTCCCAGGATACTGGCTTGGTCAGCTCAGGAGATGGGAGAGCCCTTTACCAATTGAGAACAGTGGGGCAGAGGCCCATCCACTGAGGAAGGTAGGCCGTGCTCTTAGTCTCACAGCGTTGCAGAGAACTGGAAGATATTCAAGTGAGACATAGGGAGTCAGATCTAACAAGACTAAAGTGAAGTTCAGAAGAGAGTTCAGGTCTGGAAATATAAACTTGGGAATTGTTGGCATTTGGATGGTATTGAAAGACATGGGTGCTGACAGCTTCATCTATGGAGAAGGTGTTAGTGAACAGAAGGGACAGCTCAGGGTGGGCCCTCAGAGGCAGTGTCATTTACACATTAGATAGCCAGGGAGAGCTACCAAAGAAGATTGAGAAGATTGATTGTTAACCTCTAAATGCAGTCTGAATCCCCAAATGTTGGCATGGTTTTTCATGGAACTTGACAAACTGATTCTGAAATACCTATTGAATACTAAAGGTCTAAGTAGCCAGGACAAGTGGAAAAAAATAAGGAGGGTAGACTATATAGTAGATCTCAAAGTCTTAAATTAATAGTAACTACAAGCATGCGGCATTCGTGTGTGGATGAGACACCATGGAGTAAACTGGAGAGCCTAGAAGCGGACCTAGTACTATATAGGACCTTGTACAGAACAGAAGCCACTCGTGAATCAGCAGTTCTGTTGTGGGAAGAGTGAGAAAGGTAGGATATGAGGGTAAGGTGGAGAGATGCACCAAGGGGATGGGGTACCAGGGCGGGATGTATGGGTGGTCAGGATATTGCTCTGGATTCGAGACCTGGTGGGCAAGTGTCTCTCTGAGGCTGGTGGGCAAGTGTCTCTCTGAGGCCGGTGGGCACTAGGACCTTGCATGGAGCCCTGGCAAGCTGCAGGGAATGTCGTGGCCCCACCCCGCCGGCTGCCCTCTCCACCTCCGCTGGCTTGCCATTCTGATGATGAGTGGAATAAGCTTGATGGCAGGTTATAAGTGAGATTTCAGGCCTTTCCTGTGTCTCTGAAAAGGTATGACATGTCGAGGCAAGCTGAGTGTGTTTTTCTGCTATTGTTACTGTTTTCCGTGTTGGATTCAGGCAACTCTTCCTAGAAAATGAATCCCATTGTGCAATGGGAACAGTCTTCCTATTACACACTGTGGACAGAAGGAGGCTTGACAGTAACACCATCCCCACCAGCACTCAGGTGTCCTCCAGAATCTGCTCTTGGCTCATGGATACAGTGACCCATTGTGGCTATTGGGGCCCCCGGTGAATTTTCCTGATGACTTATGAGCATATTCCTTGAGGAATATGTTTTAGGAAAGTAGCTGTCTTTGTTTCTTGCTCTGCCTTCTCAGTATGATTGTTGAGAAGGTTGCTGATGATGTAAAATATTGTTCTGTTTTCAAATTTTGCATTTTATGTTTGATGTGATAAAGCTGCATCTACCTTTCCTTTGTTTTTACTTTTTTTCCTAGTTACACTGTTCAAATTATATTATTATTATTATTGGTAAGGGGCCTTACAACCTCTGCCCGGTGGAGTTTTAGAATTTCTATAGCTAGTGACTGCCACCTTTCTCCCATTCTGGGAGTTCTCACTGTGATTATTCTGTTCCTGTTCTACCTGTGTGTGTGTGTGTGTGTGTGTGTGTGTGTGTGTGTGTGTATGTGGTGTGGGGGGCTGGGAGTAGGGAATGTGATAGTGTGTGTGAGTGTGGTTTTATGTAATAAGTATAGTTGAAGATCTATGGACTAAAACGACAATCTAGCTGACACCCCACAATCACTTAAAGAAACAGACTACACACAGAGCCATACACACACTCACAACCATGCAACCACACATGACACTCACAACCATGCAACCACACATGACACACACACATGCACACACACACACACACACACCACCCAAAAGCCACACATACCACACACACATAACCATGTAACCACACATGCACACAGTCACATCACACACACCGCACACCACCGCCACACACACACCACACACACATCACCATCCCAGGACCTCTTGCATGCCATCTTCCCCTTGCATGCCATCTTCGAGCCAGTATCCCATGCCTTGTTCTTTCATGACAATGCAGGGCTACTGCTCCAGGCAAACTGTCACTCATGCAGCATGTCTCTGCATAAAGCCACAAGTGCATTCAGAAGCACATATGCACGCGTGCAATTTCCAGGCAGGGGGAACTCTTGGAGCCAGTTGGTGACTGGTGAGTCTCCTTTCTGAGAAATCCATGAGTATCCCCAAGAAACCTTGCGTAATAGCCACTAAATGCATACTTGTGCAGGGCCCCAGGCAGCCTGGTTTTCTCAAGGCGGGAGTTGTGTCAGCCTCAGGAACTGCACAGCTGTTCTGGGATTGCCGAGGTGGGAAGGATGGCTGTGCGATTGGTGCCATCCTCTCCCCGCCAGCCAGACCTCCAACGGCACGCCCTCCCCCAGTTCCTGCCACAGGTTCTGGGTGGGCTGTGCTCTTCTGTCCCTCTATTGACTTTAGAGGGGTTGCAGGGCCTTTTTCTCCCCATGGTATGTCTCAGCTCAGTGCCCAGAATCCATGCAAGGGACAGCAAGGTTTTACCGCAGGTTGAGGCCTGTGACTGCTTTGACAGCACCAGTGGCACTTGCCCTATTCAACCGTTTACACACCCAGATCCTGCCTCCTCTTTCTCAGTCACTCAGCTGGTCAACAGATTTTTACTGAGCACCTACTTTGAGTCAGTTGCTGTACTAGGTGTGGGGAAATCGATGACACAGACACAGGCCATGAGCTCTGGGAACCCCAGGCTCAGTGAGGAGGCTATTCCGGTACCGTAACGCAGGCAAGCTGTGTATAGCAGCCATTACTGGACTTCTTTGTGGGACGCACACTCATGATTTTTCAATGGCCTCCATTAATTTAAGGTAAAATATTAACTTCCTGAGCAGAAAAAGGAAACCAAGTCATGATCACACTAGTTTAGAAATCACTATGTTATTCTGTGTTAGACAAAGTTCTGTACGTCTTTCACAAACAATGCTGGAGAAAATGAAGAGTACGGTTATTTTACTTGATTTTTAAACTTGTGTTCTTGAAAAATGCTTTCCAAGGCTCACTGTGGCTGAAGATTGTGCTGTGAAGGCAGAGAGCATGAAAGACATACTGATGAAGGAAGGGGCGGGAGCACAAGAAGGGGAGGAAGCACCATAGGCCGCTTATTTTGACTACACAGGACACACGTGGGGCCCCAAGGCTCCATTCTCTCGCAGAGTGAGCTTTCCTGCAGTCTGCTGATACCGTTCTAAAGCCTTCCCCCTGACTGCAGAACTACCTGCTACCTTACACCATCATATGGCTCCCTGATCATCTCAAGAGTCACACACGACACACACGGATGATATAGAAATAAATAGCAACTTTATTGGCTGTGACACAGATGGGACTTACTTAACGGATCTATAAAGTGTAGGTGAAGCCCTAACTCCTTGTCTGGTAGGGTCTTGTGAGTGACTTTAAACTCTCTCACAGTTCTTTCTGTTTGGAATATTTTGATTAATTTACCTTCAATAGTACCATTTATGTTTTTTATTAAGCCTTCACAGGAAGCAGCTATCTTTTGTCATTAATCTCTGTGCACAGAATGTATCAGCATTTAAGTTTAAAAGCAAAATAGGACAAACGAGTCTGGCTGTCTCTAACACAATGCTGTAGATTTTCCTTTGCTTAGAGATGAGCTATACACTGACAGCTTTTCAAACTGATAAAATGCAGAGATCAGCCGCCCCTGTTTTTCCTTTTACATAGAAAACACACCATAGATTTCCCATGGCATGGTACACTAGATTTCCTGAAACCTGTTGCTCTAGCTAGAAAAGCTGAATAAGATGTAAGAAACATCATTTTAAACGTAAACTCGTATTTCAGTTTCTTTAATCTATGTATTGCGTAGCTATTTTGTGTTAGACACTGTATATTTGTGAACAAATATCCACATCCTCATGGAAATAACATTTTAGTGGACAAAATGGACCAAAAAAATGCAATATATATATGTAATATATAGATTTGTTAGTGTTCAGTGCTGAAGAGAACAAAGCAGAGAAGGGAGATTTGAAGCAGAGAGAACCCATGGGAAGTCGAACATTTAGACAAAGGGGGTCTGGGAAGGCCTCACCAAGCAGTGACTGTGAGGGGGATCTGGAGGAGGAGAGACGGGAGCTGGCAAGCTTCAGTGGGTGAGAGGCGGGAGACGGGTGGCCCAGGGAGAGGAGGAAGGACAGGTAAGGCCTGTCCTTTCTTCCCCAGAATGCGCTGGCACTTCAGAGAGCAGCCGGGAGGAGTATAGCTGGTGGGGAGGAAAGGGGAGAAGCAGGTGGGGTCAGGGAGCGCCAAGCGGCATGTCAGTGGAAGCACTGTTGGGTGTGGGAGGACTGGCCTTCCTTCTGGGAAAGACGGGACAGCACTGGAAGGTCCCGGCCAAAGGGAGTTGGGGCAGCGTAGGTTTAGGTTTAGCAATATTACTGTGGCTGCTGTTCTGACATTTGATGTTAGTGTTGCTGGGGAGGGACACTCTTGAGGAGACAGTTGCAGTAATGGAGGAGAGAAAAGATGGTAATTGGATGAGAGTGGTGGTGGGGGAAGCATAAGAAGGGGGCAGTTGTAGCTTCAGATCATATTTAGAAGCCAGCAGGACTTAGGGATGGGCCAGATGTGGAGTGGGAAGTAGGGAAACTAAAGTTGACTCATACAGTCTTTGGCCAAAACAAACAGAGGCCTGGGGTTGCCCTGAATGGAGACGCAGAAGATTCCAGGAGGGTTTGATTTGGAAAAAATATCAGACTTTCTGAAGCTGAGTTTGGGACATGTTTACTTGGAGATGTGTATTACACATCCAAGTTATCAGAAAAGGGAGGCTTTTAAATGAAGGAGGGATTTAAAACATAGTGCCACAACTCTCAGCATATGAACAATAAGGAGAAATTGACAAATGGAAATCATCATGAGAGACTAACATGCCTTTCTCAGTAATTTCAGACTTAAAGGAAATAATTTTGCAAGGATACATATCTCAACAACAAAATCAGATGAATAAATCTAATATGTGGAACTGTAAAATTGCAGTTTGTATACAGTAAGAAGGTGTCCACTGTTGTTTTAATTTCTTCCCTTTTCACTTATTCAATAAACATTAAGCACCTCTTGTGGACAAGGTTTTACAGGGGTAAGAAAGAAATTTAAGTCACAGACCCCACTGCTGAACCTAAAAAAACAGACAGGGTTCAAGATGGACAGTAAGCATTGGGCATCATGGTCATAACAAGATCGGAGAAGGGAAAACAAGAAAAGAGAAGCTGAGGAAAATTACTAAGTTGGCTCTTTAAAAAAATAATAGGTATTATTCAGCAAAGAAGTAGGGATGCCATGAGAAGAAAATTGTGTGTTTGCATAATTAGAACTTCAGGAAAAAGCAAGTGGTCAACGAGTGATGGAGGCAAATCAGATGGACACTGGGACAATTTGAACCCCAGTCTAATCATTATAGGAATGGGTTGTTACTTATCAAGTAGGTAACAATTTTTGGTAAAGAAAAGTGCATATGTCTGTACTAATATAAATAAAAAGATAGAGAAATGAATAAATTGGGTGGGGTTGAGGTGTAAGGGAAGGTCTTCTCTTAAAATGGAAAACCAGCTAAGAAATGTAGAATAAAGAAGGGAACTAGAAAAATCACCATTTGACAACCACCAAAGTATTCATTGTTGTAGACAAGAACATCACTGAGGGCTAAACCAGTGAGGCAAATTCAATGAGAAATAGAATATTTACACAAAGTGTCTCTGTGCAAGGTACATATTAATTACAAATGGGAAAATAGTAACTTTATAGTGGAGGAGCCAGACAGACATCATCTCAAGTGAGAGATCAAAATTAGCATCATCAGTGAAGAGCCTAAACAGACAACCTGTGTGGCCTGATGCGGGCACCGGATACCGAGCCTCACTTCCTCCGTATTTCTGCCAGAAATGCATAACTGAGTCTAATCGTGAGGTCTTGCAGGACAGATACAGATGGACGGACTCTACACCTAAGTAGGATGTCAAGGTCATGAAAAGAAAGACTGAGAAACTGTTTCAGATTTTTAAAAACTACATAAGATATATGAGCAGGAAATGCAATGTGGGATCCTAGAATAGAAAGTAAGTGTTTTGCTACAAGACACTGGTGGGACATTGGGTAAAATTTGAATAAGGTCTTTAGGTTAGACTCATATGTGGAAAGAATGATAAAATAGATATAAAACTTTACCATTTGGGGATTTAGTTGTACATAGGCACATGGGGATTCTTTGCATTATTTTTGCAACTTTTCTGTATGTCTGGAATTACTCAAAATTTAAAATGAAGTAGTCAGCATTAAATCAAAGGCCACTTATACCATGTTGCAAAGGTGTATGTGTGACTTATCCTGCAGTCTTTATAGGTCACTGCAAAGATGTAGGCTTCTAGGTGGCTTTCAGAGGGGAGTGACTGCTCAGACTTCTGTGTCCATATGCACGGATTTTGCAAAGTGTTATCACAGGGATCATATATTTGGTCTTTATTCTTTGGATGACTTATGAGGTCATAATGTTCCACTGAAGCTGATAGACCTAATTTTGTAATGACATCCCCCACTGTTGGGTACTCAGATTGCTTCCAGCATGTCTTCAGGGTGCAGTGGTGACTGTATCTGAGCACCATCAGAGCCCATGTCCTTTCTTCCCCATGGCTCATTCTCGTGGCGCTGTTGCTGGCCCATGTGTGCACCGTTTGCCGAGCCCTGCGCCTTCCTGCCGTGTTCCTGTCTGGGGAGGTCACGCCCAGTCACACGTTGTGTATCATTCCTCAGCACGTCGTCTTTGAATGCCAGTGTATCTCAACAATGTCATCACCTTTTAGAACACAGGATAGAGGTGTTAATACAAACTGCATTATTGAAATAATTAAGCACCTTGGGCTTTATAGTTAGTAGATCAGAATATTTACCAGGAAACCTTTTTCTCTGGTTGTCACTCTGGGTTTCTGATCCCCCCCAAAAATTCATTTTCATACCTTTTTTTTTTACAATTACATAACTCCCTAACAAACCAGTATGAACCACAATAGTCTATTTGTGTCTCACTCCACCCCTAAAATGTGGGCAGCATTCATGTCTTAGCATACCCTCATTATGTGGAACACTGCCAAGCTAAGAGGGACTCAATACAGTGTTGTTAAATGGAAATAGCAGTGTGTTCTTCAAGAAAGGGTCACTTTGGAGTTTAGGAAAAGGAGGAAATGTTCAGATGGAAAGCAGAGGAATGCATTGAATAACTGGTTTAGTGGCCTCTGTAATTTTCATTTATTTCTTCAACATGCTTTTAATGAGAGGCTATTCACACCCTGAACTATGCTAGGTCCTGGGGAGGTGAAACAGACAAGTTCTCAGGACTTAAATTCTCCAGAGGGAGCATCGCAGGAGGAGGGGCAGACGGATGGGTGGGCAGGTAAGGTTATTACCAATTATGAAAGTGCTACAGAGGAAGTACTTGGTACTGTAGTAAAATGATGGAGGGTCATTTAGACAGGAGTGTAAAGAAGGCTTCCCAGTAGTGGTGAAACCGAAGCAGCCACTTGAAGGCAGGAGAAGGGGAAACACTGTGGATGTGCTTCCAGGCAAAGTCACTCACAAGTGCAGGAAAAGGGTGAGAGAAACAGCTGGCGTTTATGAGTGGACAGAAGGCTCCGCCAGAAGTACTGGCCTAGCACAGTCTTGGTGCCAGGTGAACCTGGAGAGTGACTGCAGCCACGGGGTGTAGGGCTAAAAGTAGTTTAGCAACAAGTTGGATTTTATTCCCAAGCAGTGGGGAGCCACTGATGGGTTTCAGGCAGGGAATGACATGATATAATTTACGTCTTTTAAAGATCTTTCTGGCTGTGTGGAGAAGGGATTGAGGGAAGGGGCAGGCTGTGGTTTGCTGATGTGGGTAAAAGCATTCAGACTGAGTGAAAGAATCAATAGCATACTAGCAAATATACAGCTACATGCCAGGAAGGCTGTTTTTCAAAAACGTGTAAACAGAAGTTGGATTGGAGAAATCCTTCACGAGCCTATTTATTAGCTTTACATAAGGGCTCTTTTATGGTCCACAGATTTTTATGGCCCATCCTTTTTATTGAAGTATAACATACCTATAGGAAAACACACATCAAAATGTACAGCCTCATGGGTTATAAAAATGCAAATTTCCCTTGGTAATCACCACTCAGATTTAAAAAATCATGCATTTTCTGCAGCCCCCTTGTGCTTTCTCCCCATTCCACCTCCTTTTTTTTCTATGTAACTCTAGCCACTCTTATGATTTCTAACCTGTAGATTATTTTTGCCTATTTGTAAACATAGGATGAACCAAATAGTATGTTGTGTGTGCCACCAACCTATGCTATCTACTCCTATTCTGTCTGTCCACGTGTGAATATATACCAGTTTATCCATTCTACCATTAGTTAGCATTTGGGTTGCTCCTGGCTCTTAGCTCTACGAGTAATGCCACTGTGAAAGCAGTTGCCGTATATTTTGGTGCGCATGTATACACACTGTGATATATACCAAGTACTGAAGTTGCTGGTCATAGGGTACATATGATCAGCTTTGGTAGATAATACCAAATAATTATCCAAAATTGTTGAACGAGTTAACACCATCACCAGCTCTGGAGGACTCCAATTGCTTCAAATCTTTGCCAACACTTGTATTTTCCATTTTGTCATTTTAGATATCCAGTGGGCACCCAATTGTGATTTTAATTTAATTTCACTGGTAACGAGTGAGGTTGAGCAATTTTTCATCGATTCTTGGCCATTTATTTAGGTGTCCTCTTAAGAAGTGTGTGTTCAAATATCTTTCCATTTTTCAATGGGGTTAACTATTTCTTGTTAATTTCTTCTGTATGTATTCAGAAAAGTAGCCCTTTCTTGATTCTGTGGATTTCAATGATCTTTTCTCTCTCATCTTGCCTTTTCACTCTCTTAATGATGTTCTCTAGAGAAAAGTTCTTAATGTGTTTACTTTATCTGTTTGTTTGTTTTTTTTATAATCAGTAGTTTGGTCATCTGTCATAGAGATCTTTGCCCATCCCAAGTCCATGAAGGCATTTCTCTACATTACCTTCTAGAGGTCTTATTGTTTCACTTTTCACATCCAGAAATACCATAAAGTTGGAGTTGAATTTTGTGTGTGCCGTGAGGTAGGGATCAAGATACATTTGTTCCATATGCCTTTCCCATCATCTCAGCACCTTTGCTGGGAAACAAATTCTCTCTCAAATATTCTGCAAGGTCATTTTTGTCAAGTAGGACCTTCTTTGTAAAGCCACATGTAACAGGCTGTCAGTACTGAAGTTCAGGCACAAGTATGGAAATATAACAGGTACCACATCCCAAAGTGAGCTGTTGGGCAGAAGTGCACAAGTTAGGGAAGAAATGAGCTAGCATCACAGCCCTGGTGTTTGGATTCCTCAGGCCGATCGGGTATCTAAAGGGAAAAATCAGGTACGGGAAGAGAAAGGATTCTGCAATAAGAAAGTTTTGAAAAGTGCAAATAGCAGCTCCTCTGCTTAATGGCAGAGAGGGAAGGGGAGGTGCCCACCTCTCACCCAGAGTCCTTAAACTGAAGATCAACAGGGGTATTGAAGAATAAGGTGCCATCTTTTGGTTGGGTGCAGAGTGGACCCATGTGGGCATTAGAGGGTGGGAAAAGGGATCAGGCCACATTCCTCAAGATTGTCAGAGAGGGCTGTCTAAGTACATCCCACAGACCCAAGGCAGGCTGTGTGAGCTGCCAGACAGTTGTGTTGGACCCTGTCATTGGGCCACTTGGAGGGGCAGAGGGACCCCAGCAGCAAGAAGCCAGAGGTATACATAAGACTCCTAGGACAGCTGAAATTGCTGAAAGTGATCTTTAAGAGCTGGCATGCTGCCCTCTGAGTCAAGGAAACTGCAGGTAAGAGACCCCAAGACAACAGTCTCTCAACAAACAATGAAAATGCTTAAAAGGGCAGGTGAGCCTTCAACATCTGCCAGGCCCGGGGGCATGAGATGGCGTGTGGAATACCATCAGTCAAGCTTCCCTTCTCCTGCCTTGACTTTAGCAAAAGATGCCAGACTTCACTCCTTATATCAGGCAGAAACCCCACCACCACAGGGTAGTGGGGCTGGAAGGGAAGGCTTCCCTTAAGTGAACACTGAGGGATGAAGGTGTTGATTAACATGGTGAGCAGAATATATTCCACTTATGATGCCAACTATATATTCGCAAGTTCAGGGGTGTGCCAGATTCTCTTCCAGTGGAAGTAGCAGCCCTTCTGAATTCCCCCAACTGAATACATTTTAAGAAGGTCAGAAGGAGACAAAAAACAAATTGTAGTTTGATTGCATCCCGCACGTCCTGCTCATTCAGTTTCGCAGAGTCTTTACTGGGCAGATTACTTCCCACTCAGCACTGCCTGTCCCACTGTGTGGGGTGCCCCAGATGGGCCTTGGATGCAGAACTCCACCTTGTGCCCTGCTGCATAGCTGTGCTTTCTTGCTGCATTATTGTAAGTGCTCAAGAAATCTTTGCCGAGGAAATAGAGAGAGAAACAGAATAACCGTATGCTGAAGGAGGAACGAAAAATCCCCTTTGGGGCCACTGTCTTGGTTTGTGACCTCCCAGCCACTCAGAGTGATCTTTACAGAATGGAGAGAGCCTTACAGAATGCAAATCGATGCATCTTAATCTGAGGTGACACCAACAAAATAATTTTTCTAGTTATCTCAAATGTGCATTATTCTTGTATGTTCTTTGAACTGCATTGCAAACCATGGCAGCAGCTCTCAAACTGAAAACCAGTAGAATTTTGCAGCTTTGCCAAGAAGAAAAATATCTTGGTCTAAGAGGCATTAAGGGGCGCAGGCTTTCTCATTCTTGAGTTTGTGTTTTTCTATTTTCCAGTACTCTTAAGTATTACAGATACCATCGTGCAATTTAGAATTTATTCCCCCTGGCAACTCAAGTGGCTTCAAGGTGTCTTTAAGGTGATTTATAGCAAGTGAAGTTTACGGAATTATGGAGAGTGGTGATAAGAAGTAAGGTAAGGCGAGAAGAGAGGGAGGAAAAAAAGGCACACAATTTTGACCACGGGATTTAGGTTTAGGTATTGCAGTTTAAAGCACAGGGAAGAAAGCTGCTGAGACGCAGAAGCATGTATTAGCAGAGGCACTGCACTGCTTGCCTTATGAAGCAGCTGGGGAGGCTGGAAAACAGGGAGTGTAGACAGAGTCATGACGTCATCCTGGTCTACACCATGAAGGAATAACAGAGCCAGCAGCCCACTTCCTATACCCTTTAAATCAAAGGCCTGCTGGAAAAATAGCCTTTTTCATCCCTCGCACCTTTTTACGGTGAACTGTTTCCCATAACTGGTTTGTGAGATGCATCCTTCCATCAGCTTGTGAACAAGCCAGTTAACATTTAGCATGAAGCCCTCTCCACACTGTTCGTTCTCATTGTGTCTTGGTGGCACCATCGCTGCTGCCCTGTGTGTGACTGTGTCTGCACCACAAACACAGTGACAGGAATGCTCAGGGTCCCCAGACTCGATTGAGACCTGGCATAATCCCCCATTTGTGCCGGGACCCAGGGGTCTTGTCCTGTGTACCGGCCAGTACTTGGCCCAGCTGGGCTTCATCCCCAGGGTGGGCCGCAGACTTTCTTTTCACACTCTGGAAACCAACCTGGGGGCTTGTCTCAACTTCTCTTATCAGTATTCCAGAGGATGCCTGTTAAGTCAGGATCTGATGAAGCAGCCAAAAAAGTGTTGTTCCTAAAGTGGAACCATGTTATAGAATGGGAGGCTGCGTTTGTCAAGTTTAACTAGTCAGAATGTCAAGGACAAGGTGCTTCACAGTACAGTGCATTAACAGGAAAGCTGAGGCATAGTAAGGCCCACAGATCAGGAGATGACTGCCATCAAAAACGTGGTTTGTTACTCACAGTTCCCAAGGGATGGGGGGCATGCCACGTCACGGGGTCACATGGGGCAGCACCTGCGCTGCTCAGGAGGCAGAGGGAGTTAAGGGGAAACATGGGCAAGAGCCTTTGTTATGGCTTCCACAGGAAGGAATGGGTGAGGCAGGGTAAGCAAGGTTAGAATTGGCTGGTCGGAGTAATTTCAGGGTGTCTAGGACGTGGGGGCACCCCCTGATTGTCTGGTACCTGGTCCTGGGATGATGAGGGCAGGTGGATCATAGCCTGGGGTCCAGATCCCTAATTAGAGAGTTGGTTGGGGTGTGGGCTTTGGATTAGTTGGTGTGTATATGAAGGGCACCCTTGAGGGCGAGTCCTCTGCCTTCTGCGGGGCTTGGCCAACCCTGGGAGAGGCTGTCTCTTCAGGGTCAAAGAGGCTCCGAGATGTCAAAGCACTAAATACAGAAAATGGAAGACATGGGGGCATGTGGGAGGAAGTACAGAGCTGACCGGGCATGTGGTCCCACGTTCCCTGTGACCCTGCCTTCCCAATGCAAGATGGGTCTCCAGAGGCCCTGGGCCTGCGGGGCCACCCTGCTCTGCACACTCCTCTGAGCTGAGTCATGGGTCCCCCCAGCCCTGTTCTGTATCTCATGCCTCTCTGGAGGTGCTCCTGGTGGTTTTGACTCTTTCTCCCTCATTGACCTGTGTTATGATTTTGTCAAACTAGCATTTGTTCAGTGGAGCCCTGAGATATCAGATGGTGAGCCAAGGTTCAACAGACCCTAGAAAGTTAAAATAGGGAAGTTTATTCCTCACAGGTCTGAAGGAGGACATGGCATGCCTTAAGGGGCCACATGGGGAGGTGGAGGCAGGATGCAGACAGAGAGAGAAAGAGGTAGGGACTGGGGCTGTGCCTTTATTAGGGCCTGTGGGTTGAGTTCTTCAGGGTTCCTGGGCTAAAGCTCAATAAAGAGCAGGGTTTTGGTAAGCTCTGCAGGTGTCTTATTTAAAGGGCACACAAGGGGAAGGCCCTGGTGGACTCTTTATCACAAGAGCTGTTGGGAAAGTCATGTCAGGAGCCTGCATTTGCTTGTGACTCTGCCAGCTAGTTATCTAAGGCATGCATTTGCATGAGGGACTAGTGTCAGGTTAAGGCCCCTGCAGGCCACTTGGCCAAACACAATGGATGCTGAGGAGCTGGGCTAACCTCTCAATGTTCCACCAACACAGGTAAGCAGGGATGCTTGTCCTTGTTCTCCCATGCGTTGCATAGCACTGCTATGAATCACTTAATACACATCATGGAATCCATGCCACTTGGCCACTTGGGACCACCGAGGTGCCACTGCATGCAGCAGTCCTGGAGAACAGATGTTGAAACTGTAAACACATCCATCTCAGCCCAGGTTGACTTAAGTTCAAATTAAAGTGGCTCAAACAAGGAGAGCTGGGTTTTTCTGCCCCTATTCACTATGCCCTGGGGCAGGCAGGTTAGTACTGAAAGGCTAGCTCAGATCCATTCCTCTCCCTGAAGTCTCACGGTCTCCTTCTGGGTCAGCAGTTTCTGAGAAAGGCCCAGCTCACAGCCACCTCTGCCTTGGTCATGGCTGATGTCCTTCTCTGCAGCGTCTTCTCTGAGTTACACCTGCAAACCTTCCCTGGCTGCAGGGCCTGGTGTGTAGCCACTTAAAAATTTCAGGCCCTATTTACATACTGACTACAGAAGCAGTCATGCTGCTAAACACAGAAGCTTTTCTATGTATATGGACACTTCAGGGCTTTTGCATATGTTCTAACAGGAGTGTTTGTCTTTTAGAGATGAATTATGAGAGTTCTTTATATATTCTGAAAATGAGTCTTCCTTCAGCTAGGTATGTGGTTTGGAAATATTTTCTCCTATCTTACCTTAACAGGGTCTTTCATAGAGCAAAAATTTTATTTTTGATAAAGTCCAATTAACTGACTTTGCTTTTGATTTTTCATCAAGTCCAATGTGTCAGTGATTTTCTCCCATTTATTTATTTATTTTTATTAAGGTATCATTGATATACACTCTTATGAAGGTTTCACATGAAAAAACAATGTGGTTACTGTATTTACCCATATTATCAAGTCCCCACCCATACCCCAATTCAGTCACGGTCCATCAGTGTAGTAAGATGCCACAGATTCACTGTTTGCCTTCTCTGTGCTACACTGTTTTCCCCATGATCCCCCACACCATGTATTCTAAACATAATACCCCACAATCCCCTTCTCCCTCCCTCCCCACCCGCCCTCCCACACCCCTCCCCTTTGGTAACCACTAGTTCCTTCTTGGAGTCTGTGAGTCTGCTGCTATTTTGTTCCTTCAGTTTTGCTTCATTGTTATTCGCCACAAATGAGGGAAATCATTTGGCACTTGTCTTTCTCCGCCTGGCTTATTTCACTGAGCATAATATCCTCCAGCTCCATCCATGTTGTTGCAAATGGTAGGATTTGTTTCTTATGGCTGAATAGTATTCCATTGTGTATATGTACCACCTCTTCTTTATCCATTCATCTACTGATGGACACTTAGGTTGCTTCCATATCTTGGCTATTGTAAAAAGTGCTGTGATAAACATAGGGATGCATATGTCTTTTTGAATCTGAGAAGTTGTATTCTTTGGGTAAATTCCCAGGAGTGTGAATTCCCAGGTCAAATGGTTTTTTGTATTTTTAGTTTTTTGAGGAACCTCCATATTACTTTCCACAATAGTTGAACTAGCTTATGTTCCCACCAGCAGTATAGGAGGGTTCCCCTTTCTCTCTCCTATTTTTTTCCTAAAGATTTTATAGGCTTGTGTTTTACATATAAACCTATGATCCATTTTGATTTAATTTTTGTAGAAAATGAGAGATTGAGGTTTTCTTGTGTTTTGTTTTCAGTTTTTTGCTGATGGATATCCAATTTGTAAATGATATCCATTTGTTAGAGAGACTATCCTTCCTCTGTTGAATTTCTTTTTAACCTTTATCAAAAATCAGTTGGCTAGTACTCACTTCAGCAGCAAGAATACTAAAATAGGAGTGATACAGAGCTCTGTGTAAGAATAACATGCAAATTTGCTGAGTCCCATATTTCTTAAATGCCATTGAATTATATACTTAAAAACTTTTAAAATGGAAAATTATATGTTTTATCATATGTATCACAATTTTAAAAACAGCCATTGAATTGTAAATTTTAAATGGAAGGATTGTCTGGAATATGAATTGTATCCAGTAAAGCTGTTAAAAAATGTAGCCAAAGCAAAAATATCAATGAGCTGTACTTGTGTAGGTCTCTATCTGGATTCTCTGTTTTGTACCATGATTTGTGAAGCTGTATTAATAAGACATAGCTGTCTGAGTAGTCTTAATTCTGGTAGCGTGATTAATCCCACATTATTTTTATTTTCCAAAATTGTTTTAGTACTTCTACTTCCTCTATCTTTCCATATGACTTATACAGTACACTTACCTATATCTACTAAAATCTTGCTGTGATTTTGATAGGACTTGAATTAATACTGTGATCATGTAGGAGAGACATCTTTACTGTGTTGAGTCTTCCAGTCCATGAACACAGAATGTCTCACCTTTATTTAGATCTTCTTTGATTTCCTTCATCAGTGTTTTATAGTTTAAGCATACAAGTCCTGTGCATGTTTTGTTAGGTTTATACCTAAGTATTTTATCTGTTTACTGAGTGATTGTGAATGGGATTATATTTTTAATTTTAGTATCCCTGTGTTCATTGCTTGCATATAGGAATGAAGTTTATTTTTGTATATTGATCTTGTATCCTTTGAACTTGCTGAACTCACTTATTCCATGAATCTTTTGTAGGTTCTTTGGGAGATTTTCTATATAGACTATCATGTCATCTGCCAATAGAAACAGTTGATGTCTTCCTTTCCATTCTTATGCCTTTGTTTCCTTGCCTTGTCTTTCTGCTCTAGCTAGGACTTCAGTACTATGTTGAATAATGTGATGAGAGCAAACATCCTTGCCTTATCCCTAATCATATTTGGAAAGCATTCAGTCGTTCACTGTTTCACTGTGATGCAAGCTGTAGTATTTTTGTAGAATTCTGTATCAAGTTGAAGAAATTCTTCTCAATTCCCAGTGTTCTGAAAGTATTTTCAATGAGTGATATGATGGTATGATCTGTCTTTAGCCTATTAATATGGTGGATTGCATTGATAATTCTTTGAATATTGAACCATCCCTGCATCTCTGGAATAACTCCTACATGTTTTTATATATATATATATATATATATATAAAACTTTGTATATACGTGCATATTTTCATACCAAGACAAAGTAGGTTTATATTCATTATATTTATATATTATTTTTTATATATAAACAATATGTATGTTTATATTCATGAGGAATATTAATTACTGTTTTATATATTATGGTTTTAGATTTGGGTATTATGGTAATACTGACCTCATAAACATAATTGAAAAATGTTAAGTGTTACTTCTGTTTTCTGGAAGAGCTTGTATAGAATTGGTCTAAATTCTTCTTTAAATATGTTGTATTCTCCAAAATTCTTCTGAAACAGTGTGACCCTGGAGATTTCTCTTTAGGAAATTACAAATTAAATTTCTCTAATAGTTGCAGTGATATTCAAATTACCTATTTTATATTGAGTGAGTCATGGTAGTTTGTGTTTTTCAAGGAGTTGGTCCAGTTCATCTGTGACCACTTTTATGTATATGCAGTTGTTCATAATATTCCCTTATTAGGCTTCTGGTGTCTGTGAATCTGTATCAGTGTCCCATTTCATTCTTGTTATAGGTAATTTGTGTCCTCTATTTTCTTCTTTGTCCATCTTACTAGAGGTCTGTCAATTTCATTAATGTTTTCAAAGAACCAGCTTTTTGTTTAATTGATTTTTAATTTTTCTCTACTGTTTTGCTATTTTCCGATTCATTGATTTCTGCTCTTACGCTTATTATTTTCGTCCATTTGCTGACTGTGGATTTATTTTGCTAGTTTCATAGAGTGATAATTTAGGTTATTGACTGAAGACTTTTACTCTTTTCCAGTGTAAGCATTTAGTGCTGTAAATTTCCTCCTCAGCAGTATGTTAGCTGTGTATTACAAATATTAATGTGTTGTATTTTTATTTTCTTTCAACTCAATATATTTCTTATTTCTCTTGAGAATTCCTCTTTGAGCAATGGATTATTTAGAAGTGTGTTGTTCAGATTCCAAGTATTTGGAGATTTTCCTTTTATCTTCCTATTATTCCACTTTTGATTCCATTTTGATCAGAGAACACACCCTGTATATAAATTCAGTTATTTGTTTTTTTAATGATTTATTTAGATATTGCATTATATATACAAACTTACACAGTCTACTGATATTGATACTTTACCAATTTAAATGCAATGTAGATACTTTACCTCCTTTTGAGTTCCTTTACCTTCTCCTATTTATAATTATTTTAAATATGTCCTCTATATAGTGCTTTGAGAACCTCATCAGACAGTGTTGTAATTTTTGCTTCAATCACCGAACGTGATTTAGAAAAGAAGAAAAATACATGTCAACCAAAATTTTACTCTTTCCATTGTTTTTTCTTCCTGATATTAATGTCTCCTTCTTTTATCATTTCTTTTTCATTTTAAGAATGACCATAGTCCTTCTTTTAGGGTGGGTCTCCTAGCAACAAATCCTCTTAAAATATTATTCATCTGATACTGTTATTTCCCCTTTGCTCCTAATGGAAAAATTTGCTGGATATAGAACCAATCTGAGTTAACAGGGTTTTTTTTTTCTTTAGTACTTGAAAAATGTTGTTCCATTCCTTCTGGTCTTTATAGTTTCTGACCAGAAATCCATTGTCACTTGAATTGTTTTACCCCTATGGGTAGGATGTTATTTTTCTCACTCTGCTTTCAAGATTTTTTGCCTTTAGTTTTCAGGACTTTGATTAGTTTGTGTATGGCGTAGATTTCTTTGGATTTATAATGTTTCAGGTTTGCTCAGCTTCTTGAATCTGTAAGTTTATGTCTTAACAAATTTGGGAAACTTTCAGACATTAGTTCTTCAAATACTTTTTCAGCCCCAGATTCTTTCTCCTCTCCTTCTGAGACCTCAATGACATGAATGTTAGCTCCTTTGCTGTATACACTGGTCTCTGAGGCTTGGTTCATTGTTTTTCCTATTTTCCCTCTGTTGTTCAGAATGGTAATTTTTATTGTTCTGCCTTCAAGTTCAATGATTCTTTCCTCTATCCTATCCATTCTGTTGTTGAGCCTATCCAGTAAGTTTTCCATGTAGGTTATTGTATTTTTTAGTTCTTAATTTCCAGTAGTTCTCTTTATATCTTCTATTTATTTACTGAGACTTTCTACTTTCTCATCGGTGTCAATCATGTTTGTAATTGCTAGCTGAAACATTTATATAATGTTTGCTTTAAAAACCTCTGACAGAGAATTCCAATATTGGTTGTTGATTATCTTTTCTCATTCAAGTTGAGATTTTCCTGGTTCTTTATATAATGGGTGATTTTCAATTATATCCTCAATATTATATTAAAAATTCTGAAACCTATTTAAAATTTCTGCTTCAGTAATCCTCCTTGGACACCATGCTGAAGAGGAAGGATGTGCCACCTCCTTACTAGCAGGTGGGAGTGGAAGACACCCTGGGGAGATAAAGTGAGACACCTTATAACTGCTGAGGTTGAAGTCCAGGCTGCCCATGAGGCCTCAGCTGCTACTACTCTGGCTGGGAGGAGGGGGGGATCCCCCACTATTGTTCCCCACTTGGTCTCTGCTGAACCACTTAGGTGGTGAAGGGAGGAGTGCTTTGTTAATGCTGGTTGGGGATGATATTCCAACCTCCCCATACAGCCACTGATGCCAATGTGGGTGGAGAGGGTCTTCTTACCACCAGGGAAGGATGAGAGCCTTGCCTCCCTTCTCAGCTTGCTCTGACACCATCCTGGCAGGGGAGAAATGCATGTTTCATTTAAGGCCAATAGGGGTGGAAATCTAGGCTCCCCCCGCCACTGAGGAGTGGGATGGATTCACAGTTTTTCCAATGTATTTGGCTTGAGTAATGTGGTTATTCTCTAAAATGTTTCCATTTTGCTAGGCTGTGCCTTTCCTTGTCTTTTGGCTGGAGAGAGTAGGCTGTTTTTGAGTATGATCATGGGCATATCCAGGTTCCTAGCTTGTCCAGCACACAGCCCAGGATATTTGAGGCATAAAAGAAACCCATGGACCTCACCGTTGTGTTGTTTTCCTGATGCCAAGTTCCCTTGCCAGTCTACCTTTTACCGTCCACTTTTCAGAGTTTTCCTGGGTTTGTTTGTTTGGGGGTTTTTGTTTTATTGCTTTTGCTTGTTTCTTTGTTTTAGTACATAATACTCAGGGTTTTAAGCTCTTCTTACTGGTAAGAATAAGGAAAAGGTTGTCCACTCCAGCTTGTTCTGGAGCCAGAACCTCACCTTGTTGAATTATTTTACCCCATCCTCACAGGCTGGGTGTGTTTGAGGACAGCCATGCCTGCATAACCAGTACTCTGTGTTTTTCTGACACTGAGGACTTCACTTGCTGACAATACCTTGCAAGGAGTATAAATGGTCAGATGTCTTTGTTGGAGGTTCTTTTTCATCTTCAGGCTTTCGCATTTTAAACCCTGTTTACCAGCACTGATTAGATCAACTAGGTAAAGGGTTTTATAGGGATAACTACACATTCTTCATTTTTGTGTTTCTCTTATTCAGTTGTTACAAGGCCCTAGCCATGATAGCTCACTATCACTACAGGTATGTGTGGCTCTGCATCTCTGGAAGCAAACCCAGTGAATTTCTCGGGTGTCATATCCCAGTACAGCTGAGCATCTTGGGCTCCAAGTCCCAGACTCGGCCGGGCCTGCCGTTCTTCCTTGTTGTCCAGTTGTTAGCCTGGCCCTGTTGTTTCTCCCTCTAGACTCCCTCTTCCCGGAGGACCTCTCTGCATGGCCGTGCAATGCCAGAGGCCACTCCATGGACACGGTGTGATGAAGGGGAACAGCCCTGACTCCTGTGCTGTGGTGGGAATCTTTTTCTCTGAGTATCAAACCCCACTTTTCAGGCATATATTCCCATGGCGGTGCAGCTTATAAAATTCAAGTCCTGGCACCTCATATGCAGGTACTAGTCTTTTAAGACAGGTACCTGGGGGGCATTTGTGGTCATGCAGCTGGTTTGGTGACAGCCAGAACTTTTTCTGTGATGAACAGCAAAAGGATTTAAATGCCTTAATGTATTTTTATTTTTGTTGTCTATTTTAATGTCTATGTTTTTCCGATTACAAAAATGATATGTGACTCTCAGGAAAATTCAGAAAACACATAAAAGAACAAAGATGAAAGTAACAATTATCTATCATCCTGTCACTCAAAAGCTTATAACTGATAACATTTTTATTCCTTGATTTTGTTATCAAATCAGTACATACACATGTATCAATATTTACTGTCTCTCACTGTCTCCCTTCCTCTTCTTCCCTCTTGGTAGCACTCCCTCTCTATCTCCTTCCTCCTCTGTCTCTCCCTTTTTCTTTTTCTCTATCTCCCAATCCCCTTCATTCTCTTTTCTGAATGTATTTCTGCATTACCCCTTATTCTACTGCATCCTGCTTAGATTCTGATGGGCTTTCTCCCACAATCCCAAAGAGGATGAGAGTATTTATTCATCCTACCATGCTTTTATTTTCTCCTGCAACTTCCTTGGCATTCCTCTCTACCTTGTCCTTTAACCTCAAAAAAGCACAGAACACCTGCATCTCTCCTTAGCTCCTCCCCCAACATTCTGTATGTCAGTGTCACTGGAAGTAATGGGCTTTCTATTCCTTCATCATGAAGGCTTGAGTTTTCCGCCCCTGTCAGTAGTAAAATTCTATGATGTAGTCACTGATTTAGGCCTCCTTCAAAAGGCCTTGAAAAGCTCCACTGTTGGAATTCAGAAAATTACTTAATTGTGTTCCCTGTCTCCACTAAGCCTGGATTTCAAGACTCTGTCCTTACTAAGGAGGTTAAGAAAAGCCTGCACTGAGACGCAGAGCTGATCAGTGACCTCTGATTCTGAGTGTAAGTCAGCCTTAAAGGGGAAAGCTGCAAAGGAAACATGATTTGAGGCAGAAAATGTAAACTTTCAAAAGGGAATGCTTATTACAATATAGTGTGGCTATACCAAAATTATCCTACTGTGCCCCAAGGATAATGTTTAGTCGTTTGCTATCACAAATAATTTTGGAAGACTGTCACATACAGCTTTTTTTGTACTATAACTCTTAGCTTCTGCAGGATAAAATCTTAAAAGTATGATTCAAAGGCCATGTGCATTTTAATATTTATTATGTGCTGTCTCATCCTTTTTTAATTCACTATCCCAGCGGTAATGTGTAAGGTGCACATCTTCACCACCCCTGGATGTTGAGATTTTTATGTTTTAAAAATCTCATCAGATTAAAAAACAAAAGTATTTCATTTTACTTTGCATTTCCTTGATTGTATGTGATGTGTTGTACGTGATATATTCTTTTGTGCCCTTATCAGCCACCCCCATTCCTTCTTTTACAAGAAAGGCTTTTTCCCATTGTCCTCTGACTGTTGTTCTTTATCAATTGTGTAAGTTCTTGTACACTAAGTATTCTAATTTTTGGTCATAGTGTTGGACAATTTTTTCCAATCCCTTTTTTCTTTGTATATATTGTATTTTCATTTTGCTGAAGGAATGCATACCAAAAGCAAGAAGTATGAGGAGTATGAATTTTTAATAAGGAACCTAAAAATTTAAATAATGGAGGAATGCACTATGTTCACAGGTGGTGAAACTAAATTTGAGGATACGTCAATCCTTTTGGAATTAATATATAAATGTAATATGCACTTCCAGTCAGTACCCTAGAGTTTTGTTTTAACTGAGGTCAAACTCACAAATATTGGCAAGAATGCCTGAAAAAGAATAATTAAAGGAGACTAGTGTCATATACTAAAAGCATCACATAGCTATACCAGTCAAAAAAGTAAGCATTGGCACCAAAATGAAAAAAATAGAAATCACTGAGAGTAGAGATTTTACAAACAGATTCAAGTATAGATGTATTTTAACGCAACTGTAAAAGTGGCATATTTAATAAGTACCTTGCCCTAATCAATGATGTTGGAAGAAGATAGAATTAAATGCCAACAATATGCCATATAGATGAGTAAATTACAGATGGGTTTTAAATCTAAATGTAGGGTAAAATTCAGATTATACAAATATTAGGAGAAAGTTTAGAAGACTGAGGCCTTCTTAAGTCAGGCAGGAGTCTCAGAATGATAAAGAAACAGATTAGCAGATTTGGCTGTATGAGTATAGTTTCTTTTGATCTTTTTTATACGCACTTTTACAGTCTTGCAATCATGCCATATATGTGGTTTTTCTCTTGATTTTTTTTACATCCTAAGTAATTCCCCATGGCATATAAAACTTCAAAAACAAAATTTCAGTGTCTCTCTTTGTCCCACTTTATGCATGTGCTGTTGTTTATTTAGAACTTTCAGTTTTTAGACAAAAGGCACAATTCTTTGAGATTATATTTTTAAAGTAGAACACACATTCCATTAATATCTTGAATAGAAATTTGACATGTGAGATAACATGGCATGCCATGGTATCAGCTCTCAGGTTGAGGCAGGCCATATGGCAAACCAGACCATGTGCCCTTACATATAACCCAGGGGGAAAATAATGCTTAATAAATTGTAAGCATCATTTAGCATAAATCAGGAAGAAAATTAGCAGGCTCTTTCCCCACAACATATATATGGATAAATAGAAGATGGAGTAGACTATCCCAAGGGCCAGATGCTATTTTGAGATATGTGGCAAAATTAATGTGTAAAATCAACAATACATCCATGATATTTTTCTCTAGTACCACCCAAAATTTTCATAAACCCTTTTCCCCCAGAGATATAATTGATATATAACATTTTATTAGTTTTAGGCATTCAACATGATTTATTATATGCGCATATCGAGAAATTACACAAAGTTAACATCCATCAGTTCACGTAGTTACAAAATTTTTCTTGTGATGAAAACTTTTAAGATCTGCTTTTGTAGTATCTTCCAGATATACAATACAGTATTGCTGACCATAGTCACCATGCTGTACACTACATCCCAAGGACTTATTTATCTTACAACTGGAAGTCTGTACCTTTCGACCATCTTTTCCCATTCTGCCCACCTCTGGCAACTACCAATCTATTCTCTTTTTCTATGAGTCCAGTTTTCTTTTAGATTCCACATAAAAACTCTAGGAGTTTTAAGAGAAAGAATACAAATTTGTTTCTGCAAATTTTGGCAGTAATGTCCATGTTATATTCTATTTGGGGACAGATTACCAGAAGAAAGGAGGGCATTGTGTAAACAATCGTTAAGTTGAAGTGGTGTCGGGTAGACACCAGCATGTTTCTCGCTCTCTTTGTTTCTGGATAGAGTTTTTGTAAAGGAATTCCAGAGACATCATACATCTGAATTTTTGTGGTGCATTTGCTAAAGAGGAAACATAATGTAATGGTTAAAAATGTACCCAAACAAAAACCTGCATTTGAATGAAAAGGTTTGGCTTCAAATCCCTCAACTGTCACTTATCTGTTGTTCATATTGGAGAAGTCATTTCACTTTTGAGTCCAGGTTTTCCATTTGTGAAATGAAGGTACTGGATTTCAGTTTATTTGTAAAGTCCCTTCAAGCTATAACTCTCCTCTTGTAAATTCCTCATGACAGTGTGATAACAATGGAAAAATGTGGCCTGGATGTCAGTTTGATGAGATAGGATTCACTATTGTCAATTCCCATAACCAAAGACCACATTATCTGTTAGTCATTTAGTTAAGCCTAGAAGTGGGTCTTTAGTAATTTGCTAAACAACTATGGCTTCCTTCCTGTCTAGCCATTTTATAAATGCTGACTTCTGATAGGCAGGAGTTGTGGTGTTGCTGAGTTGAATACAGTGAAACCCAATACTGCTGAAAATGGAGAAGTGAATTTAGATGGAAAGATAAAAGCAGAGAAGCAAACAAAAAACAGCTGTTTAAGTCATTTAACCAATAACTTTATGTGAGTTTCTGAAAGCGCTGAAACTAGAATAGGACAAATGGGTCCCAACTAATCAAGGCACTGAGCTCCTCTATCCTGTGACCCAGCTCATGTCTGAAGGGTCGTTTTCATTTCTTGGCCAGAGGGAAGTCCAGAAGGAGATAATTTGCTTCTAGAAATCAGACACTAAAGTGGCTCTAACAGAAGGGAAAGAACTACTGGGTGCTCTATTGTCCATAATAAAAATGAGTTGGGAATATGTGTGTGGGTCTATTTCTGGGTTATTTCTGTTCTTTTCCACTAATCTGTGTATCTGTCCCTCCACCAGGCCAGTCTTGGTTACTATATTAGCTATATGGTAAACCTTAACATTAAGTAGAATGATTCCTCTCACTTGGTTTTTCTTTTTCAAAATTGTTTTAACTATTCTCATTCCACTTCTTTTCCTCTAAGTATTATATTAATCTTGTCTGTATCTACAAGAAAATCTTGCTGGATTTTGACAGGAATTGCACTAAATCTGTATATTAAAAAAAATTTTTTTTTGCTACTATTAATGTACAATTACATGAGCAACATTATGGTTACTAGACTCCCCCTATTATTAAGTCCCCATAAATCTGTATATTAATTTAGGTAGTATTAGTAACTTTAGTATGTTGAGTCTTTCAATCCATAGACATATTATGTTTCTCCATTTATTTCAATCTTCAGTTTCTTTATCACTGTTTTGCAGTATTCAGAATATAAGTCCTATACATATTTAGTAAGATTCACAACTATGTATTCAATGAGCAATTATAAATGATATTTAATTTTCGTATACAAATGTTCATTGATGACATAGAGAAATACATAGTTTTGTATCATGTGACCTTGCTGTCCTCACTCATGAGTTCTAGGAAATTTTGTAGATGCCTTGGGATTTTCTACATAGAACATCATGTCATCTGGAAATGGCAACAGTTTTCTGTGTTTCCTTCCAATTTGTATGCCATTTATTCCTTCTCTTACCTTATTATGCTGTCTAGGGCATTCAGCGCTATGTTGAGTAAGAGTGATGAAAGCAGACATCACTACCTTCTTTCCCATCTTAGGAGCAAAGCATTCTGACTTTCACCACTGAGTATAATGTTAGCTATAGCTTTTCCAGCTACTCTTTAAGTTGAGGAGGTTCTCTTCTATTCCATTCCTCTGAGAATTTTTATCATAAGTGGGTGTTTTGTCAAAAAATGTGTCAAAAATTTTTATGCAGCAGTTGATTTGATCATGTGATTTTTCTTCTTAGTATGTTAATAATGTAGGTTATACTGATTGATTTTCAAATATTGAACCATCCTTGCATCCCTAAAAGTAAACTCTGCTTGGTCATGGTGTATCATTATTTTTATATATGCTGAATTCTACTGGCTAATATTTGTTAAGGATTTGCATCTGTATTCATGAGGGATTTTATAGACTGACAACTTCACCTGGTATCCTCATATTGTAGTAGGAGAGCAAAAAAGCTCTCTGGGTTCCTTTTATAAGGGCACTAACCCCACTCAAGGGAGCTCTACCCTCATGACCCAAGCACCTCCCAAAGGCCCCACCTCCTAATACCTTCACATTGGAGGTTAAAGTTTCAACATAGGATTTTTGGGGGGAACACAAACAGTCAGTCCATTGTATTAATCTTGGTCACCTGATGAAAGTTGTATCTCCCAAGTTCCTCTAGTACAATGTTAACATTTGTAATTAATAAATATCTTGTGAGAGAAACTTTGAGGCTATGATGCAGATATCCTCTTTCTCATCATACTTTCTGGTAGACAGGGTGTGAGGCTCAGAGGGAAGGTCTTCAGGTCATCCTCTTACACCACTGGATGAAGTCACAGAACCCACTGATGTTGGTATCAAGGGAATGGACAGGGAAAACAGAAAGCAGTTCTCTACTGATGTCAGGATTGTATGACTGCCCGGGTTAGGGAGGAAAAAGGAGAGGTGAGAGACATGGACAAAAAGAAGTAAAAAGAAAGATTGAGTTAGAGAAAAAGAGAGAGACAGCTAACAGACCCACTGAGATGGAGGGGGAGAAGTCTACAGAGAATCCAATCTTTAAGTCATGATTGACTTGGTAAACAGGCAACTTTTGCAAGGAAGTTAGGTTCTAATGACTTTAATATGTACAAGTGGACATACCATCAGGGAGTTGTGGATTAAAGAGTGGAGAAGAGAACAAGACTGGAGTGAGAGACTTGGGATTCATCTGAACACAAGTGGTTATTGACATTTAATGAGCATGGATCAGCTATCTGAAGGGAAGAGCGGAACCAAGGACAGACTTGGAAGAATGCCCATAGTGTGTTGGAAAAAGGAATCAGTGAGTCAAACTGAAGTGGTGGGAAATGAGGAGTAGTGAGATCATGAAGAGTGGTGGTGTCAAGTATAAAGAGTAGTTAAGGATTAGCAGCCATGGCCAGCTGTGTTAACTAAGAGCTAAAAGTCAGCATCATGGTCTTTTGTGGCCTTTGGTGGTCTTGGTTTCAGTTGGGTAGTAGGGATGTGATCCAGGTTTGGGTAAAGGATAGGAAGTGCATAAATGTAGTAAATGATGAAGAGAGCAGTGGACAATGATTCTTTTAAGCAATTCACCAAGGAATTGTGTTTGATGATGATGCAGAAGGAAGGATAACTTTAATGTCTTCTACACTAACAGTGGCAGCCAGACATGGTTCTGTTGCTAAAGAAGACTAGCAGGACCCCAAATGATAATGCTTATGAGTCTACAGTTTATTGCTGAGAAAGGATATGATACAGCAATAAACATGAAATAAGGACCTTCACTGTAGCCAAAGGTTGCTTATCGGCAAGGGTCTGGAGAGGCCAAGGTCTACCCAGACTCCCTCCAATTGCCCTCCTTCTACAGAGGTATACCAGATGTACTTTTGTCTCTCAGAACTACCAACCTGTGCAAGAAACACCTCAGAACTGGCAGCCCAAATAGAGTCTTAACTGGGTCTTCTTATTGCTAGCACATTATTTCTACAAAGCCAGCCCCAACATCAGAACCCCTCCCTCCAAAACCCAGAAATCAGATGTAAATCATCAGTCACATTTTTATCAATAAACAATACAAACTGGCACAAACCTCCCTGAAACTCACTTTGCACTGATGAGTAAAAATCAGTAATAATGGTCACTGCATTTCATATTTTGACCAGGTATATCTCTTCTTCAGCAAAACAGCTCAGACTAATTCCAGGTCTCCTGGAGTTGGCCCTTACAGCACATCCGTATATTAGTGTCATTTCTTTAGGTAAACTCATACGCCCATCCTGTTTAATAGGTACTGTTACTCCTATTTTTAAAAAGGAGGCTGTGATGCTCAAAAGGGTAAGTTGTCAAGGTGACACAGGTAGTAGGACAGAGAAAGGAGTTGTCTTTATAGGATAGGAGGTCAAACAAAAGATGCTGGGGCCTGAGAACACCTAGCAGGTTTCTAGGTGGTGCTGATGTTACAGTACTGACACCCACTTTGAGAACCACTGCTCAGTGCAGGCTGGGTTGGGGACCTAAAGGAGGGGCCTCTATGGTATGGTTACCATGGGGAGCCTGGTCACCCTCTCTGCCTATCTCCTAGCCAGAAGTATTAACAAACCATGATACCAAGGAAATAACATAAATTTAAGGTACAAAGGTTTAGAGTAAAATGCATTTTAGCTGCTTAGCTTTGGTACAAAAATTTCCCAGTTTAATGAAGAACTGAACAAGGTCCATTGTCATTTCTGATGTAAAAAAAAAATTATCTTGAATAAGAGATGTAATTGTCACAGCATAACATCAGTCATTCTGAGATAGAACATATCCCTGGTGTAGGAGGGAGAGGTTTGGAGAGAAGAGCATTTGGCTGCTGGTGGGGGGAAGCAGGTAAAGCTGTCCCCTGAGGAGCAGTAACAGGCCTGTGGGTTCATTATCAGGGAAGGATGTTCCAGCAGGCAGAATACCTCTGGGCTCAGGAAACCTGGGAGTAAGGTGACCATGGCCTTCACAAGGCGGAGATAAAGCATCATTAGCACCTCTGAGCACGGCCGAAGTAGCATAATGTCAAAGCAGGAGCTTTGACTTTGCCATTCAGATTATAGGTGACTTGCTGCTGTGTGATCCTGGGCAGGTTGCTTAACTCCTCTGGGCCTCAGAAGGTAGTCTTTAAAGTGGACGTGCTAGCCCCTGTAAGACAGGATTGTTGTGAAATATAAGGATGAAGCATGTGGAATGTGACTAGCACATTAGAGATTCTCAAAATTTTCCTCTTCTTCTTCAAGGTCAAACAGAAGACTTCAATTTCAAGCAGCTCTAGGTCTGATTCTTCTCAAAACCGTGTTTACAATCACCCCTAAGACCCTAACACCACAGACCCTGGGCTTCCGTGGCCTCCTGGAGGCACAGCCTGGTCCTGCGGGACTCCTCCTGCCATGGCTGGCCTGACTGGGGAGGCGCCAAACTCCAGAACCTCCTTGAGATGTCTCAGCATTGATTCAGGGCCGCTTCTAGGCTGCTCTGCAGCTGGCCCTCCTGTCCCCAAGTCAGGGTCCCTGCCTAGCACCTCAGTCAGCTGTGTGGGCTCCCCAGGCCCACCCACCTGATGGCCATGCTCTGACCTGGCTGGAGAGCAATGCCATAATGCTGCTTCTGCCCGCTCTGGGCCAGCATCCTGCCTGGGAGTGGACTTTCTCTTCCCCTGGAAGAGGAGAGAGCAGCCACGCACATTCGTGCCTGAACCCTCTGCCTTCCCCAGCCCTCAGCTCACCTGACTGGCCTGGTCTAGCCCACTGCTCAGTCAGTGTTGCTTGGACCCTAATTTACCTCTAAATCTGCATTAATGTAGCCAGAGCTCAGCCCATCCCATAAAGTAAGGATGTGTATGAACATCGCATTTTCACAGATGCACCCAGCACCCCGCAGTCTAGTGAGGGGCGTTGGGCACAGTGGCCTCTACTGATGGGAAAGAAGGGGTTTGGATTCCCTGAAAACAAGGGAAATCTTGCATGCTGGGAATCTCCTAGAGCCAGGCTTCTCAACTTTAATTTTCATAGGGTTTAATGAGTGCATTGCCTACTCAGTTCTGTCTAGAGGGGAGTTGGGGATGGGGAGAGGGAGGTGGAAGGGCTGCTCCAAACGTCCATTCCTGCTCTCAGACCCAGGCAGTGGGGAGGCAATTAGAGTCTGAAGGCTTTGGGATGACAGGGGTCTGGTGCAGCTCTCCCAGTGGGTAGGGAAGAGCTGCTCAGGAAGCCAAGTGGGCATCATGGGGGAGGTGGCAGGAAGCGGCTAAGGTGCAAGTGCCTGTGTCCTGCCTGAAGTGGGAGGAGCATGACCCCTGGCAGTCAGGCCTCTGTCCCCTGCAGCCAGGGGGGAGCCACGCATGGAAGCAAGAATGTGAGGAGAGCTCTGTTCTAAGCCATTTCATACCAGAACTACCCTGTGATGTAGGTCCAATTATTATCCCCATCTTCAAATGTGGAAATGGAGGCAAGGGAAGTCAAAAAACTGTCTGGAGGTCACACAGCTAATGGAACTCACGTGCCTGGCTCAGTGCCCACCCTGGCTCTCCCGCAGCCTGCCTCAGAGGCATTCCCACTGCTGCCCTACCCCACTGCCCCGCAGAGTGCCCAGAAGCTGTGTGCCTCTGCTTCCCCACCCTGTGCTGGACTCCTGAGGGGCTCTCTGGAGCACAGTGGTGTGAAAGGAGTCTCCCTGTTGGGCATGCAGGTGTTCTTCCTTTGTTAGGACCCGTCCTGCTCTCAGACCCAGGCAGGG
Organism: Smutsia gigantea; assembly: GCA_032199065.1. Taxonomy (NCBI): domain Eukaryota; kingdom Metazoa; phylum Chordata; class Mammalia; order Pholidota; family Manidae; genus Smutsia; species Smutsia gigantea. Next base: position 347,236 of record JAVSCE010008643.1, read on the forward strand.
GTGCAGTCAGGGGCTAAAGGACTCACTTCTGGGTGACAGGGGGCAGCAGCTGGGGCCCAGGGAGTTGGGTTCGGAGGCCCCGGTTTTCCAAGGCAGAGCAGCATAGCGTGTCCCGTGGCTTCACGCCTGCCCAGTCCCAAGCAGCTCTAGGCGAGCCTGAGGAGCGGAGCCTCCGGCAGGGTAATACTGCCTGGACTCGGGTATTGCCAGTGGGTTTCAGCCCTGGACAAGTTCACTATTTCACTATAGAATCAGTGAAACGGAAGAATGACAATGGAACGTTCTTGGGGTGAAGGGGTTTATTCCCATGGTGGCAGGTCAGTCACTAGAATCCCATCCACTCAGAGCAAGTCTGCATGCAGCAAGCTGGTCTCTGCCTCTGGGCCTCTCTGCTCCCTGCAGCCGTCTCAGTGTCTGTCCTTGGCGCTGCCACCACTCCAGTCTCTGCTCTCCTGCAGCCGTGTGGCCTTGCTACTGTGTCGCCCAGAGCACTGGGTGGGGCTCTTTATATAGAGTCAGTAGCAATGTATTGTCCACATGTGTGTAGTGAGCTAGCCGGCCAGGGCCGGGGAGAATCCTGGCCACAGGAACCCTCTCTTTATCCACAACTCAGGCCACTTTTGTGTGATTGCAGCCTTCTTGAGATCCTGGGATCTACTGCATACTGTGCTAATAACCAACCCCTTCCTTTAGTCTAATCCCTTGAGGGGAGAGGAGATGCCTTCTTTCTCCCATGCTGCACTTGTTTTTTTTCCCCTTTTTGTTGAGAAAGTGTATTTAAAATACACCATTGGAAAAAAAAAAAACCGCCCCAGGAGTGGCAGAGCTGAAAGGGCATGAACAAAGTGAGTGACAGGCCCAGAGGCCCAGCCGGGCGCTTTGCTGTGTCAGCGGCCTGCCCAAGCTGACTAAGCTGCTTCCTGGCACGGGATGGGGGTCGCGGTGAATTGTGGAGGCCATGACTCGGCGAGGAGGCGCTAGGGAGCAGCAGGGGCGAGTACCAGCTTCGCCAACTTCAGGCTGGTTTGGGGAGGGAAGAGCCGCTTCACCTGGACTGAGGCCTGTGTAAGGGATGCTGACGGCTCTTGTCAGAGGCTCCGGGGTTTTCTTCATTACTGTTTACTGAACATCTTCTGGATGATTTTGTACAATGATGAAATTATGGCACTGCAGGCAAACAGAATTGGAAAAGCAAGACTTGGACCTGTGAGAAAAGTAGAGGAAATTTCGAGGTCATGAATAGTGAAATGGGAACTTGGGGTGCACCCATTTGAAGTGCTTTAGAATGTTAAAGGAAAGGGAAATTGTGGAGGGCTGTTTGATCAGGGCTGGCTTTGTGCACCTGGTGGGATGTAAATAGGGTGTAGCAATGGCCTGCAGAGCTGAGAGCAGTCATTTCAGATCCTGCAGAGAAGAACACCTGTGGGTGGTCACAATGTCCTCTGCCCTGGCAGAGCCCACTGGTAAAGCAGGGCTGCGGAGCCCCTCTCCATTCCCTCCCTGCTCATGGGTGATTTGCAGGGCCTGGGCCGCCTGCCAGGGCACTCTCAAATACCAATGTTGGTCTCAGTCCTTGCTGGTCTCAGAGCGCCCACTGCTGTCCTGTCTGCAGAGACAGTCTCTCTGAGCAGTGCTGCAGAAACACTCATCCGTCTGCCCTCCTATACTTCTCTTTCTCTCCCCTCACCCATTCCTTTTCAGACCCCCACCTGCCCTGCACACATTCACAGTCTGCACGGAAGCTTCCTCAGCCCCGAGTGCAGGGCACCATCTGCCCTGCCATCTCTTTGCACATGCAGTTCCCACTGCTGAGAATTCTCCTTGGGATAGTGGCAGGACGGGTCTGTGTGTCCCCAGAGCCCCTTCTCTCACCTGACGTTGTGAGAATTAACTGAGAGACATAACACCTAGTCCAGTGCATGGCACAGGACAGGCACTCAACAAATACCAGTTCTCTCCCCCACTTCTCTTGGGAATTCTTTTGGGTTTAAGTTCCAGGCTAAGTGTCCCATCACTGAAAAGTGTCCTGGGTTTGGGGTCAGTCACTGGGGAGCATCTTGCTCTCCAGGTGTTGGTCTCCCCAGCTGTCTCCTGCTCCAGGCCCCAGGGTGCATGAGGGCATAAACCAGTCAGCTTTATGCCTGCCCTACTGCCCACAACTTCTGGCAAAGTGGGTGCTCATGAAAAGTTTGCTGGGTGAATGATCAGCAGAGATTACTGGAGGGAGGTGAGCTTGAGGGAGCCCTGGCTTATGAAGGGTGGAGGGGCATTGGGGTAGGTGAGGGGAACCGGGTAGAAAAATACAACAAAATCTAGGTGGGATGGGAGGCAGGAGAAGGGGCACGAAGCCCAGGGTCTGGGCAGTCTGAGGGATGAGGCCAGGGAGGACTCCTGTGCCTGGTGAGTGTTCACACACCTCTTGGGTCCACCTGGAGTCTGGCAGCCTCCAGGCAGCTGCTGGACAGCTGCTGCCCATCCTGCCCCTGTGGCTTCCTAGCAGTCAGGCCTGGTGCATGTCTGCTCGTCTTTCATCTTTAGCTCTCTATGTGCCTATACTTTGACTTTATAGTGACGTTCCCTTACAGTGTGAGTCCTTAGAGCTCAGAAGCCTTGCCCTGTTAATTTTCACCAGGACCCTTGGAATGGTCCTGGCCCCATGATAATGGATAAAGCAGAACTGATAGCTTCCCAGGACTCACAGTGGCAGGGGATGTGGTGGGTACCAATGCCAGGTCCCTGGATGCTTTCCACTTGTGTCTGCAATGAAGTAGCGAGCGTGGGGAGGAGGCTCCAGCTGGAACAGCTTCTCTTGGCTTTCATAGGAGAGTTACGGATCTCTGTGCTCACCCTGAAACCCCCAAACACACAGTGTGTTTACAGTTCCTAAACACACTCCCCAGCCCACTATCAGCATTTGGGGAGCATTGTGAAGGGGATCACCAGTCTTCTTATGAATTACATCTGCATGGCATCACTGTGCCCAGTCCAACCACATTCTGCCCTTCAAAACATATACAAATCTAAATGGTTATTTTATTTTAGAAACCATTGTTCTCCCAGGAATATAGTATGCAAGAAGCATTAGTTTTTCTCCTTGTTTTGGCTGATAGCCTCTCCCTCCCTCATTGTGTTCCTGATCTGAACTTGTTTTCAAATCACTGGGAATTGTCTTGCATTTCTTTTCATAGGAGCTTGCATTTTGAAAAGCACTTCAGCCTACCTTCATGTAATTTATTACTGACATATTTTATGCTTACCATATATTATGGTATGAAAAGATAATCTTCCCTTTATTTCCAGAAGTTGTTACAGACTTTTCTTGAATTTAAATTTCCTGAAAATTTAGCCAAGACATGTTGCAAGTTTTGATTCCATTAGAGAACTGGAAACAAAACTATATACCAACAGGCCTGAGGCCTCAATGCATTTTACATGCCTTTCTTAGTGACAGACAAATTGATGATCAGTGTGTGAATTAAATCTTTTTCTCTTAAATAAATTTTTCTCTTAAAGCTCTTAGGAAGACTAAGAAATAGTCACCCTCCATACGCCTATCCAAACACAGGTGGCTACTGTGAATAATTCTGCTATGAACATGGTGTACAAATGAGCTCCTACTTTGAATTCTTTTGGGTATATACCTAGAAACGGAATTGCTGAATCATATAGTTATCCTATGTTTAATTTTTTGAGTAACCACTATATTGTTTTCTATAGAGTCTGTTCCACTTTATATTCCCACCAGCAGTGTACAAGGGTTCCAAGTTCTCTACATCCTTGTCAACACTTGGGATTTCCTGTTTTTTTGATAATAGCCGTCCTAATGTGTGTGAAGTGGTATCTCATTGTGGTTTTGGTTGCATTTCTTTAATGATTAGTGCTGTTGAGCATTTTTTATGGGCTTATTAGCCATTTGTGGGTCTTCTCTGGAGATTTGGCTTTTCAGGCCCTTTGCCCATTTTTGAATTGGGCTGTTCGGGTTTTTTGTTAAGTTGTCATTCTTTATATATTCTGTACAGTAATCCTTTATCAGATATATGATTTGTAAATGTTTTCTCCCATTCCATGAATTGCCTTTTCACTCTGTTGATGGCGTCCTTTGGTACATGGAAGTTTTCCGTTTTGATGAATTCCAACTTTTTTCTTTCGTTGCCTGTGCTTTTGGTGTTACACCCAAGAAATCATTGTCAAGTCCAATGTCATGAAGCTTTTCGGTTTTTACTAAAAGTTTTGTGACTTTAGTCCCTACATACACATCTTTGATCCATTTTGAGTTAATTTTTATATATGGATTAAGGGCCCAACTCCATTCTTTTGTATGTAGATAATCCAGTTTTCTCAAAGTCATTAGTTGAAAAGATTGTCCCTTCCCCCATTGAATGACTTTGGCACCCTTATCACAAATCATTTGACCATTTATATGAGGGTTTATTTCTGGACTCTGTATTCTATTCCGTCAGCCTATGTCATTGTTCACGCCCACATGACACTGTTTGGATTACTGTAGTAGTAAGTTTTGAAATCAGAAAGTATGAGACCTCCAACTTTGTACTTTATCAAAATTGTTTTGGCTGTTGACTCTCATTCTTTTGCATTTAGTCTCTGCCCACTTCTTTTTTTTTTATTTTGGTATCATTAATATACAATTACATGAGCAACATTGTGGTTACTAGATTCCCCCCATTATCAAGTCCCCACCACATACCCCATTACAGCCACTGTCCATCAGCATAGTGAGATGCTATAGAGTCACTACTTGTCTTCTCTGTGCTATACTGCCTTCCCCGTGCCCCCCTACTACATTATGTGTACTAATGCCTCTTATTCCCCTTCTCCCTCCCTTCCCACCTACCACCCCCCCCGTCCCTTTCCCTTTGGCAACTGTTAGGCCATTCTTGGGTTCTGTGAGTCTGCTGCTGTTTTGTTCCTTCAGTTTTTGCTTTATTCTTATGCTCCACAGATGAGTGAAATCATTTGGTACTTGTCTTTCTCTGCCTGGCTTATTTCACTGAGCATAATACCCTCTAGCTCCATCCACGTTGTTGCAAATGGTAGCATTTGTTTTCTTCTTATGGCTAAATAATACTCCATTGTGTATATATACCACATCTTCTTTATCCATTCATCTACTGATGGACACTTAGGTAGCTTCCATTTCTTGGCTATTGTAAATAGTGCTGCGATAAACATAGATGTGCCCACTTCTTTTTAAGAATTCAGAAAATGTATTATCTGTGATGCCATTTTGAAAGAGCGAGTCAAACAGTTCCCCTAGTAAAATTGAAAAATTGACTCAATAAAGGAGAAACAAGAGATATGTAAATTATATGTGATTAATTAACAAACAGTAAATCATTAACAATGTAGCCATGAAACGTAAGGCAATTTTTAAGAAATGATTCCTAAGAAACTAAAGCATAAAAATTAAAAGCAATTTAGAATATTTTAAACGATTTAAACAAAATATAGCAGGTAGCATAGGAAGAGGAGGGAATTACATTGAACTAACATTCTTCATCTGTTTGAAAGTTAGAGGTTATGTGTGTTAATTATCAATTTGGATAAAAAAATGAATGTGTATATGTCTGTTACAAATTAAGGAGAAATACTAGAAGAAAGAATGAGACACATAACTTCTAAAAAACATTGGAAAAATAAGACCAAATTAAGTCATCTAAAGACAATAAAGAAAACAACAATAACAACGAGAAAACTCAAAAAGTAGAGAACACTAAAAAAGATGATGGGGAAAGGTCCAATATACCTGTCATCCCCCTACCCTACTCCCAGCCCCTGCCAAAAAATAGAACAGGTTAAATTCCCCAATTAAAAGATATATACTCAAACTGAGTAAAGGATTAAATTTTATCTGTAAGGTATTAGATAAGACACAGCTGCAATAAAATGACCTAAAAAGGTAAAAATAAAAATAAATAGGCAAAACCATAATAAGCAATATTATAAAAGAATGAGAAGCAACACCATATATAAAATATATATCATATATGTATATGTAATATACACATATGCAATACACTGTAATATATGTATATGCAATGATATATATGATATAAAATATATATATGATGGTTATGTATATATATTTCATATTGATAAAAGGTACAAAATGCCAAAAAGAGTGGTCACATCAGCTTTGAAATGTTGATAATAAAGCACTTATGGTGGTGTAGATGTGTAGTTTATCCACCTAGATAGGCAATGTCAAAGGGGATGTCAGCTGTGGTTCTGGCTGTAGGCTGCTTAGGACCTGTGGGGACAGGCCATGCCATCCCATCCTCAGGGCATACCACCCAACAGGGACATTCCAGAGATGCAGGCAAGACCCTCAGACTTCCCCAGAGCCTAGGTGTTATCATATAGAAAAAAGGGATTCCTTTTATCCCATGTGGGCTAGCCCGTGTAGAGTGCACAGAGAGGACCCAGCTCCCTCCCTTCACCTGTGCAGTCGTGGGCCTCCTAACTTACAAACATCCTAAGGTTCTGATGTTCATAAGAAAACCCCACACTGAGTGGATCTCAGGCTGTATGGAGCATGGTGCATTTACCCAGACTGGGGTGTGGCCCACAGGGATCCCGCAGACTCATGATGCTGCTCATGACACTGTGGAGCAGGTGCACCTCACCAGCACCCAGGTGTGGGCAGCACCCTGACCTCCTGGATTCCCCCAGAATCACACCAGGGTCCAGGCTTCCCCAGGGACCACGCCCCTGAGAGTCTCACGGAATGTCAGAAGTCAGGGTTCTGTTTGTGAGTCCCTTTGGGAAGTAGTGTGCACCACTCCCGGAACACCATCGCAGTGCATGAGCATCTCACGGGTCTGACCCACAGCCGCTCCTTCAGCTCTGTGCCCACCAAGGGCACTTTTCCCCTGTATTCTGGCCTTTCTCCCAAAGCCTGATTTAAAAATTAGAAATTTACTAATTTAAGTATTTAAATATGAAAAAATTTAAATACATTTAAACATTTAAGTTTTTAAATTAATTTTTAAAAGGGTGGGGTGGTAAGTTTGAGAGAGATTCAGGGGCATTGGATTCAATATCAAGACCATTTGAAGTTCATATTGAACATTTAAAATCATTTTTAAATTTGGTTTAAATGTTTAAATATAAAACATTTATTCCAAAAATTTCAATTTAAAATTTTCACTTGGAAGAGGTATGAACATTCTTTTATTCTTGTTGTCTTTTCCAGAGTTCGAAGGGACTGTGGTCTCATACCATCTACTGGGGCAGCAATGGGCCCTTTCCAGCAGGCTGCCTGACTGCTGCACACCTCCAGAGTATTGCAGTGTCTGAAAAGTAAGTTCCATGTCCATGGGGTCCCTGGTGACCATACCAGACGGCCAAATGCAGTGAACACTTCAAATAACAGAACTTGTAGTAGTCCTGGGAGCAGATTACCTGGAAATCGGTTCTAAAGCCAGGGATGGAGTGTTAATTATCCACTAAAGTCCTTGAAAAAGAATTATGAAATGAATTTCATACTGTTTGAATTTGCTTTTAGAATAGTAAGCATTATTCTTTTTTTATTTTTATTTTATTTATGTTTTATTTATTTATTTTTAATTAAGGAATTATTGATATACATTCTTATGAACGTTTCACATGAAAAAACAATGTGGTTACTACATTTACCCATATTAACAAGCCCCCACACATACCCCAATGCAGTCACTGTCCATCAGTGTAGTAAGATGCCACAGATTCACTGTTTGCCTTCTCTGTGCTACACTGTTTTCCTTCTCTGTGCTACACTGTTTTCCCCGTGATCCCCCACACCATGTGTACTAAACATAATACCACTCAGTCCCCTTCTCCCACCCTCCCCACCCGCCCTCCCACACCGCTCCCCTTTGGTAACCACTAGTTCCTTCTTGGAGTCTCTGAGTCTGCTGCTATTTTGTTCCTTCAGTTTTGCTTCGTTGTTATACTCCACAAATGAGGGAAAATCATTTGGCACTTGTCTTTCACTGCCTGACTTATTTCACTGAGCATAATATCTTCCAGCTCCATCCATGTTGTTGCAAATGGCAGGATTTGTTTCCTTCTTATGGCTGAATATTATTCCACTGTGTATATGTACCACCTCTTCTTTATCCATTCATCTACTGATGGACACTTAGGTTGTTTCCATATCTTGGCTATTGTAAAAAGTGCTGCGATAAACATAGGGGTGCATATGTCTTTTTGAATCTGAGTTGTATTCTTTGGGTAAATTCCAAGGAGTGGGATTCCCGGATCAAATGGTATTTCTATTTTTAGTTTTTGAGGAACCTCTGTATTGCTTTCCACAATGGTTGAACTAGCTCACATTCCCACCAGCACTGTAGGAGGGTTCCCCTTTCTCCGCATCCTCACCAGCATTTATTGTTCTTAGTCTTTTGGATGCTGGCCATCCTTACTGGTGTGAGGTGATATCTCATTGTGGTTTTAATTTGCATTTCCCTGATGATTAGTGATGTGGAGCATCTTTTCATGTGTCTGTTGGCCATCTGAATTTCTTCTTTGGAGAACTCTCTCTTCATATCCTCTGCCCATTTTTTAATTGGGTTATTTGCTTTTTGGGTGTTGAGACCTGTAAGTTCTTTATATATTTTGGATGTTAACCCCTTGTTGGACATGTCATTTACAAATATATTCTCCCATACTGTAGGATGCCTTTTTGTTCTGTTGGTGGTGTCCTTTGCTGTACAGAAACTTTTTAGTTTGATGTAGTCCCATGAATTCATTTTTGCTTTTGTTTCCCTTGCTCGAGGAGATGCATTCAGGAAGAAGTCGTTCATGCTTATATTCAGGAGATTTTTGCCTATGTTATCTTCTAAGAGTTTTATGGTTTCATGACTTATATTCAGGTCCTTGATCCATTTCGAGTTTACTTTTGTGAATGGGGTTAAACAATAATCCAGTTTCATTCTCTTGCATGTAGCTGTCCAGTTTTGCCAACACCAGTTGTTGAAGAGGCTGTCATTTCCCCATTGCATGTCCATGGCTCCTTTATCATATATTAATTGACCATATATGTTTGGGTTTATATAAGGGCTCTCTAGTCTGTTCCATTGGTCTATGGGTCTGTTCTTGTGCCAGTACCAAATTATCTTGAGTACTGTGGCTTTGTAGTAAAGCTTGAATTTTGGGAGCATAATCCCCTCAGCTTTATTCTTCCTTCTCAGGATTGGTTTAGCCATTCGGGGTCTTTTGTTGTTCCATATGAATTTTAGAATGATTTTCTCTAGTTCATTGAAAAAATGCTGTTGGTATTTTGATGGGAATTGTACTGAATCTGTAGATTGCTTTAGGCAGGATGGCCATTTTGACAATATTAATTCTTCCTATCCATGAACATGGGATGTGTTTCCATTTATTGGTATCTTCTTTAATTTCTCTCATGAGTGTCTTGTAGTTTTCAGAGTATAGGTCTTTCACTTCCTTGGTTAGGTTTATTTGTAGGTATTTTATTCTTTTTGATGAAACTGTGAATGGGATTGTTTTCCTGATTTCTCTCTCTGCCAGTTCATTGTTACTATATAGGAATGCCACATATTTCTGCGCATTAATTTTGTATCCCATAACTTTGCTGAATTCAGATATTAGATCTAGTAGTTTTAGAGTGGATTCTTTAGGGTTTTTTATGTATGATATCATGTCATCTGCAAACAGGGGCAGTTTAACTTCTTCCTTGCCAATCTGGATGCCATTTATATCTTTGTGTTGTTTGATTGCCGTGGCTAGAACTTACAGTACTATGTTGAATAGAAGGAGGGAGAGTGGGCATCCTTGTCTTGTTCCCGATCATAAAGGAAAAGCTTTCAGCTTCTCACTGTTAAGTATAGTGTTGGCTGTGAGTTTGTCATATATGACCTTTATTATGTTGAGGTACTAGCCCTCTGTACCCATTTTGTTGAGAGTTTTTAGCATGAATGGGTGTTGAATTTTGTCAAATGCTTTTTCAGTATCTGTGGAGATGATTGTGTGGTTTTTGTCCTTCTTTTTGTTGATGTGGTGGATGATGTTGATGGATTTTCAAATGTTGTACCATCCTTGCATCCCTGGAATAAATCCTACTTGATCATGGTATATGATCCTTTTGATGTATTTTTGAATTCGGTTTGCTATTTTGTTGAGTATTTTTGCATCTGTATTCATCAAGGATATTGGTCTGTGGTTTTCTTTTTTTATGGTGTCTTTGCCTGGTTTTGGTATTAGAGTGATTCTGGCTTCATAGAATGAATTTGGAAGTATTCCCTCTTCTTCTACTCCTTGGAAAACTTTAAGGAGGATGGGTATTAGTTCTTCACTAAATGTTTGATAAAATTCAGCGGTGAAGCCATCTGGTCCAGGCATTTTGTTCTTAGGTAGGTTTTTGATTACCAGTTCAATTTCGTTGCTGGTGATTGGTCTGTTGAGATTTTCTGTTTCTTTCTGGGTCAGCCTTGGAAGGTTGTATTTTTCTAGAAAGTTTCCATTTCTTCTAGGTTATCCAGTTTGTTAGTATATAATTTTTCATAGTCTTCTCTAATAGTTCTTTGTATTTCTGTGGTGTCCATAGTGATTTTTCCTTTCTCATTTCTGATTCTGTTTATGTGAGTAGACTCTCTCTTTTTCTTGATAAGTCTAGCTAGGGGTTTATCTATTTTGTTTATTTTCTCAAAGAACCAGCTCTTGCTTTTGTTGATCCTTTCTATTGTTTTATTCTTCTCAATTTTATTTATTTCTGCTCTAATCTTGATTATGTCCCTCCTTCTACTGACTTTGGGTCTCATTTGTTCTTCTTTTTCTAGTTTCATTAATTGTGAGTTTAGACTGCTCATATGGGATTGTTCTCTTGCCTGAGGTAGGCATGTATTGCAGTATACTTTCCTCATAGCATGGCCTTCACTGCGTCCCACATATTTTGCGGTGTTGAATTGCTGTTGTCATTTGTCTCCATATATTGCTTGATCTCTGTTTTTATTTGGTCATTGATCCATTGGTTATTTAGGAGCATGTTGTGAAGCCTCCATGTGTTTGTGGGATTTTTCATTTTCTTTGCATAATTCATTTCTAGTTTCATTCCTTTGTGGTCTGAGAAGCTGGTTGGTACAATTTCAATACCAAGGCTCTTTTTGAGGCCTAGTATATGATCTATTCTTGAAAATGTTCCATGGGCACTTGAGTAGAATGTGTATTCTGCTGCTTTTGGGTGTAGGGTTCTGTAGATGTCTGTTAGGTCCATCTGTTCTAATGTGTTGTTCAGTGCCTCTGTCTCCTTACTTATTTTCTGTCTGGTTGATCTGTCCTTCAGAGTGAGTGATGTGTTGAAGTCTGGAATGAATGCATTGCATTCTATTTCCCCCTTTAATTCTGTTAGTATTTGTTTCACATATGTATTTGCTCCTGTGTTGGGTGCATAGATATTTATAATGGTTATATCTTCTTGTTGGACTGACCCCTTTATCATTATGTAATGTCCTTCTTTGTCTCTTGTGACTTTCTTTGTTTTGAAGTCTATTTTGTCTGATATAAGTACTGCAACTCCGTTTTTTTTCTTCCTATTAGTTGCATGAAATGTCTTTTTCCATCCCTTCACTTTTAGTCTGTGTATGTCTTTGGGTTTAAAGTGAGTCTCTTGTAGGCAGCATATAGATGGGTCTTGTTTTTTTATCCATTCAGTGACTCTATGTCATTTGATTGGTGCATTCAGTCCATTTAGATTTAGGGTGATTATGGATAGGTATGTACTTATTGGCATTGCAGGCTTCAGATTCGTGGTTACCAAAGGTTCAAGGTTAACTTCCTTACTATCTAATAGTCTAACTAAACTCACTTAATATGCTATTACAAACACAATCTAAAGGTTCCCTTTTTTTTTCCTCCTCCTTTTTCTTCCTTCTCCAATCTTTATATATTAGGTATCATATTCTGTACTGTTTGTCTATCCCTTGATTGACTTTGGGGATAGTTAATTTAATTTTGCGTTTGTTAGTAATTAGCTGTTGTACTTTCTTTACTGCAGTTTTATTACCTCTGGTGACAGCTATTAAACTGTAGGAACACTTCCATCTGTAGCAGTCCCTCCAAAATAACACTGTAGAGATTTTTTGTGGGATGTAAATTCTCTCAGCTTTTGCTTATCTGGGAGTTGTTTAATCCCTCCTTCAAATTTAAATGATAATCTTGCAGGATAAAGTAATCTTGGTTCAAGGCCCTTTTGCTTCATTGCATTAAATACATCATGCCACTCCCTTCTGGCCTGTAAGGTTTCTGTTGAGAAGTCTGATGATAGCCTGATGGGCTTTTCTTTGTATGTGATCTTATTTCTCTCTCTGGCTGCTTTTAATAGTCTGTCCTTATCCTTGATCTTTGCCATTTTAATTACTATATGTCTTGGTGTTATCTTCCTTGGGTCCCTTGTAGTGGGAGATTTGTGCACCTCCATGGCCTGAGAGACTATCTCCTTCCCCAGATTGGGGAAGTTTTCAGCAATCACCTCCCCCAAAGGCACTTGCTGTCCCTTTTTCTCTCTCTTCTTCTTCTGGTACCCCTATAATGCGAATATTGTTCCGTTTGGATTGGTCACGCAGTTCTCTCAATATTCTTTCATTCTTAGAGATCCTTTTTTCTCTCTGTGCGTCAGCTTCTTTATATTCCTCTTCTCTAGTTTCTATTTCATTTTTGTCTCCTCCACCATATGCAATCTGCTTTTAATACTGTCCATTGTGTAAGCATTATTCTTAAAAAGAACATAACTGCAGTGAATGACCAATAAATGATTTGATGTACAGTAGTGCAAAATTTGCTCTGTAACTCTGTTATCACCTGTTGCCATTTTGAATGATTTTTAAATTATTAAAAGAATAATCTAAACAAAAGAAAAAGTTCCATTATCTTCAGATGTTGTTTTCATTATTAACATTTTCTCTTCATTCCTGTCCGAAAGTGCAATTTTTGACTTAGAACACACATTTTTATCTTTTTCCTACTTTTCATTTTGATAATCTTCAAACATACAAAAAAATGGAAAGTGAACACCCATATATTTTTCACTCAGACCTACCAATGCTTGCAGACATAGACACGCACAGATGCACTGAGAGATTGTAAATATGTATCTGTGTGTGTTATGTATGTGCATGTGTTGTTTTTTCTCTGAATCATTTGAAAGTAGGTTGCAGACATCATGACTTTGTCATATATCTCTTAAGTTCATAGGCTGTCTTCTTCAAAATTATAATACCATTATCACTGTGAAACTTAACATTGATAAAATAATGTTTTCCAATATAGGCCTTATTGGAGTACCTCTGGTTGTCCCCAGAATATTCTTCATAGCTGTTTTCCCTTATCTAGCATTCAGTTAAGAATCTTGGACTGAACTGGCTATGTCTCTTTAAATCTAAACCAAAATGCTGCTTTTGCTTTTGTCTTCTGTGATGTTGACATTTTGGGAGAACCTCAGTCATTTGTTTCGTTGAATGTCTCACAGTGTGATCTTGCCTGTTTCCCCAGCTTAGATTCCGGCAAACATTTTCTGTATTTACACCACCTCAGCGGGCCTGTCATGTTGTTGTGATCAGTTCATCTGGCTAAGGTGGTTTCTGCTAGACTGTCCTTTACTAACTTACTATATTTCATTCCTTATAATTAGTAAGAAATTGGTAGTGTGAACTTTGAGACCATGTGAATATTCTCTTCCCTAGCTCATTTTCACCTGCTTTAGCATCCACTGACGGTTGTGTTATGATTTTTAACTTACTTGTTCATCAGCACATCAGACTTTCTTCCATATGTGTCTCATAAGCCTTCATTTTTCACTTTTTTCATGGTTGTGAGATATCACACAAGGGAGTATATCAAGGCGGTCAAGAGAAGGACTCTGAAATTAGACTGTCTGGATACGCGTCTGGTACACATCTCTTCTCTGTACACACTTACAGATGACCTTGAGCAAATCCTTTGTCTCACAGCCATCAGTGACCTTATCATTGAAACCAAGAGACAAAGAGTAACTGCTGCAAGGGGCGTCTGGCTGGGATGGAGCCCCGGGTTGGTGCTCACTAAGTATTAGCTGTTAATTATTATCAGAGGCAGGGAGGATGGGCTGAGTGCCCGTCCACTGCTGCTTGCCTCCCGAGAGCTTCTGAGCCATGGAAGCTGAGTGAGACCTTTGGCAAAAATGCTGATAAACCAGTAGGACATGGCAAGGGTTCCCCATGATCAGAGTCGCCTTGTGTTGAAGTCTCTGCAGTTGGAAGGTTATAATGTAGAGAAGCAAAGTCACAATGACAGGAAGCATTCATCAGTGAACAGATGTCCCAACAAAGCCCGTGCTGCCACTCTGGTTATTTCTGACTCTCTGTCCTCTTGATCCTGTCCCCTCACTGGGACTGGACTGGGACTGGTCTCTCTGGTCCACTGTCAGCATTGCCTCTCTGTCACTAGTACCAGTCGGCCTCTTCACTTGAGGATTATAGGTTTCTTTCTGTTTAGATCAAGTCCCTTGGTTTTATTTGAGCTCTGTGGTCATTGGCTCTTCTTTGGGAATCTTTTAGAAATTTTACCCAGAAAAGAGCTTTGTGAATATACACATTAGTTTAGACGGTTCACGTGGACATAGATTAAATGAGTCATAAATAAAAAAGATTGCCTCTGGAGGACATTTTTTAGCTCAAGTATCTTAAAAATGCTTCCTCTGGAAATCGTACTTGCCTAGTTCTCTTCCCCACGACTGTTGAAAGCAACAAGGGTTGGTGTTCAGAAGGGGTGGCTGCTGGCAGGTGCACATTGCCTCCAGCGTGTTTCCTGGCTGGCTGTTCGTCAGGCTGAGCTCGCAGGGGTGGCCTTGTAGTGTCATCTGCTCTGCTTTCTAAAATGATGCCAAACCAGCTTGCTCAGGGTTAGGCCCAGGGTTAGTCGGGGCAGGGGAAGGGCCCTGCACACCTGGAGGTGAGGGTTCTGCACGGGCCCAGCCCACAGCCTGCCTGAAGTCTCACCACTGCTCCTGTTTGCCTCCTCCTCAGCCTCTCCCATGCCACGGATCCCCTGCCAGTCCCTGTGTCCCCTGGGTGAGCTCCTCAGGGAAGGGACTACAGTGCAGGTACCGCATAATAGTTTGTGGGATGAGTGAAGCCCAGTAAAAATCAAATCCCTGGTTCTGCATAAACACAGAGGAAATCAGTTCGGTTTCATTTGAATGTGTGGATTCTGCCTTTTCTCCGTTTCCCAAACACCTCCCATGGAATTGCTGCCCCCTGGAAGCCTGAGGCATCTGTGCTGGAGAATGACAGGGAGGCAAGCAGAAGCTGAGGAGAAGCCCTCCTGCAGGGAAGCGCCTCCCCAAGGCTTGCAGGTCCTAGGCCTTGCTTGGGGAGCCTCATTGTCAGCCCTGGGCAAGGTCCATGCATCTTTCTCTTCCTGCTCCCCTCCCTCCCTGGCATCCTCTCCTGCAGCTGCTCCCCCAGGGGCCACAGTGACTTCCAAGTCCCACCCCTTTCTGTGGCAGGTGTGATCAGGGCACTGTGTCTGTCCATGTCACACCCACATGAGTGTAACCTCCCCAGGAAGGATGGATCACTGGCCTTGGAGCAGCCCCAGGGCTGGTGATGTGTCTAGGCCGTGGAAAAGGGAGCAGAGCCAGGGGCCTGGGGCCTACCTGGGGAGCCAGGTGCTGTTCCTTGGTGCCAAATTGTGGGGCAGGGGGTGGAGGTGCTGGCCAAGATAGGTTTGACCTTCCCCTGTGTGAAGCCGTGGCCATGGTCTCTGGGGTACTGGGCTCCAGGGTCAGGTGCTCACTCCTGCCTTTCCAGCTGGGTGGCCATGGTTTCCCATCCATCCACTGGGGACAGCGGCCCCTGTTGGGTCAGCCTCACAGGGTGGGTCTGGGATGATGCAGTCTGTGGTTCCAGGAGCTGAGTATTTTTCTTCTATTCATGCATCTAGCAGCACTAAGCAATGGGGATTGTGGAACTGTAGAAGATCCTTTCCCGACCCTCAGGGTCCACAGTCCCAGTTGCCATGGCAGAAATGAACTTCACAGAGCAAACGCCAAAGTCCGAGAGGCCCACACAGGCTGTATCTCAAAATGCCCTAATATTATCTTTGAGCTGTTTTAAATGAAGATGCATTTAAATCCACAGTTCCTCCTTGATCATTGGTTGCTGCAGACAGAGGAGAGTGAGCAGTGGTCTCGCTGGGCCGCACTGCAGCCAACTGTCTGCAGCTTCACCTCCTGGGGATGGAGCTGAGCGCCTGCCCAGTGGGGCTGCGTGGACGCCCTGGCGTGGTTTCCATCCACCAAGCTTGAGCCCAACTCCTGGTGACACCAAGGCCTGGCTGTGGGGCTAAGTGTGGACCAGTTCTCTGGACCTCAGTTTTCTCATCTCTGACCCAGGGATGGTGATGGTCCCCATCACATAGGGTCAGGTGAAGACAAAGTGAGTTAATTCATGAGACGCACTCAGAGCCATGGCACGTGCTGAAAATTCGAGAAATCATAGTTGTAAGTATGAGTGCCTGGGGAGTGCCCAACTCATCGTGAGCACTCAGTGACTTTCAGCTCCCATTCCTCTGCCCTCCCACCCACTTTGACCAAGTTATTAATCATGAGCAACTGTGTTGTGAAGTCATAGCACAGCGCTGCTCTTGAGGTCATTTTGCATTTGAGGGGTTGTGGCCCCTGGGGGTAGGTCCCCTGGCCTTATGTCCCCTGGAGGCAGAGCTGCTATTCAGTAATTTTGGTCTGCTTTTCATGGTTCTCTTGTGTCATGGTGCCTGGGATTAAGAGCTCTTTGCGTCCACCAAGAGCAGTTCCAACTCACTGGGAAATGAGACTGGCCTGTGAGCCCATGGTCCAGCACCTCTGGCCACATCTTACCTCCTGGGTGACGTCGTTGCTTAACACCTGGTCCCACCTGAGCTTCCAGGAGGATATCATCCTTCCCCAGATATCGGACCATCTTCTGGCCTTTCACATCGCATCAGAGGCTCCCCTGGGGCCCAGGATCGCTCCAGAGACTGCAGGAGCCAGCTGGCCATGCTCACAAGCCTATCTTCTGATCTCCTAGACAGGGCCCCTCTGACCCCTGTGCTCCCTCAGCTGGTCTTGAAATCCTTTGTTCCCTTCTGCACAGGTAAGCATGTGGCTAACATTTCACATCAGAAATTTAAACAGAGGCAAAGATGTCATTTGTAGCATATTGTAAATAATGACATTTTAAAATAGCACAGATCCATCACTTTTTAAAAATATACACAGAGGAATATAAATACCATCCATTCCAACTATATGGCCAGCCTCCTTCTTCACTTCAAAAGTTTACACCATTTTGTTTTTTCCATCAATTCATGTTTTCTATTCCACATCCTCCACAGAACTTTATCACAATTTTCTGCTTGAAAGTCATTTACTGGTTATTTTGTCATATTTCTTTTGCATATATGCATCTGTGTATACAAATATAGATATTGATATAGATATATACACACGCACATACATATATGAGAAAACATTCTTGTGGCCTGAGTTATCATTACTATTTATTATTAGTAGTGTACAAGTGATCAAAACAGCATAATTACATGCAAAATAATATGTAACAGAGAAGAGTCTCTTACTGAGCTGGATGACCGTAGGGCTTCTGGGGAGACCTGTGCAAGGAATCACTGGCTGCCCCTTCAAGTGGCTCTGGGAGTTTCTACTCCACAGCAGTATGAGGCATAGGGAATGAAGAACCTGCCTGACAGGTATCTTCCCTACAAATGAAATTTGGGACAGATTATATATGGAATATGAGAATTTGAAAGTTGATTGTTTAAAAGCTTTCCATGCTCCTGTCCCCTTGAAAACACTTAATGTTCCCCAGGGTGCCCAGACTCAGGTTGAGAACCACTGGCCCAGGCTCTCCTGCTCACGCTGGCCTACAGCCAGCCCCCTGCCAATGTCGGACCGCCATCCACGCCTCTCTGCCCCTTTGTGTTCACTCTCACATGACCTAACCCATGCCTAAAGCTTCCCTGGGAACCAAGGAATCTTCTAGAATGCCCTTGTGTCTCTTTGTGGCCTTCCAAGAATCTATGTGGGCTGAGTGTCTCTCAGGAGACTTCAGATTGAGCATCTTGCTTGTGATACTTTAATGTAAATAGAATGTCACACTCTGGATCTTTCTTTCCTGGAGCCAACACATCCCACCTGGTCAACTGCACCCGTATGTGGCTCTCTCTGTGGCGCTGTGGCAGTGTGCATACCTCAGCATGGGCTTGTTGGCATCCCCAGTCAGGCACCCTAGTGACCGCGACTTCAGCTTCAGGGCCTCTCCTGAAAGCGCAGGAAAAGAGGCACAGTCCTCAGTGAGACCAGATAAATATCAATTCTTGAGGCTTGCATGCTCCGTTATTGAATCCTCTGTGGTGACAGGGTCCCTGACATCCACGGGGACATCGTGCCACCCTGATCATGCACCTGTCTTTTGCCCAGTTAAGGCAATGCCAGGAGGAGAGCATTTTCTATTGGGAGATTTTCTCAGTGCTTTGCTCAATTCCCTTTATACAGTGTGGGCATTCCTAGGTCATGCAAAGCCAAGTTCTCACACACAGTCCTATGTTAGCATGTGCCAAAGCTTTATTTAACTCAGTGACAAGAGAACCAGCAAATGACAAATGGCCTGTCTCCAAGTGTATTTAGGTAACTATGATTTATAAGTAATTTGGAAAAGAAATAAAATGAATACTTAAGCTAGTAAGGTAAAATAAAAAGAAAACACCTCTGGGTAACTTTTTTACTGGGACCAATAAAAATCATAAGATATCAGTTGTGAATTGTTAGATAAATAGTTGTGATATCCTGATAGGGTCAAGCAGGCTTACAAGTCAGTATTTCAACAGGATATCACAGCTTCAAGCAGTCATCATTTTTCCTTTCTTCAAGTTCAGAATAAAATGATCTGTAACAATTAGCTAAGGGAAAAAAAGGGTGACTGACAAATTACAAGTGATCGTGTAGCACCTCCTTAAGGTGCTGCCTTCTGGCCTGCTCAGCGAACTTGGGCCCCATGTGCATGCTCGAGGGCATCCGTGGTAGGCATTTTCTCATGTGGCCTCCAACCATTCCTGCCTCCTGACATCCACACCCTTGCATGGAGGCTGGACCTGGTGACTTGCACCTAATAAACAAAATACAGCAGTATGATGGGTACCATTTTCAAGACCAGGTTATCAAAGACTGTGAGTTCCCTCATGCTCACACCCTTTCTCTGATCAAGCCCACTGTCATCTTGCAGTCTCACCAATGGAAGGCGCATGTGACAAGGAATTGACATTCTCACTTCAACAACCCTCGAGAAACAGCTTCGCCCACAATTACATGAGTGAGCCTGGCAGGGGATCCTTCCCCTGCTGAGCCTTCAGACAATACTGCAGCCCCAGCCAGCATTTCATGGCAGCCTGCGAGAGAACCTGATTCAGAGAACCTAGGTGGGTACGTGCCAGTACCTGACCACAGAAACTGTGAGATAGTAAATATGTTGTTTCAAGTCACTAAATTTTGGAATAGCTCATTTCACAGCAATGCATAACTAGGGTGGCATCTATGAAGTGTAGTGGTGATTGTGCTTGAAGCTGTGCCTCTGGACAGAGCTTCATTCATCTCTTTCTTTACTTACCTCATCTTCTTTCTCCTCTCCTACCCTCCACCACATTATTTAATAACCTTGAGGGTTAATAACCTTCCTTTCTTGATTCCTGTTTCATTTGGGCCCCTCTTTTCTGGCAGCTGTGTTTACACCCTTGGGATTGGGTAGAGAGGCTTGAACGCAGAGGTAACTGATTTGTGAGGGCGATGTGCAGTTCAGAAAAGATACTCCTTTCTTGACCAAGAGCAAAAGCATCTTCTTTGTTGGAGTCAATTGCTTCACATTTTCTTGGACTCTGTCCTCCAAAACTGTAATGCTTCTAATTCAGTCCTGAGCCAATGCTTAGTGTTGGGGTGAGATTGGTTTCACCATTCTTTCCTCAGGGGAGTGTGGGCATATATATTCCTGCTTTGAAAAGCACTTTCTATCTTGACTCAAATAGCTGATCCTGTAAACTTGAAATTCATATTCATCAGTTGCAATATATAAACATTTTAAAAATTATGTTCATTTACTATGATAGAAAAATTACCAAAAGCAAATTTTCTGAAAGAGAGGTACTGCAGAGCATAGTATTAGGTTTCCAAAGGTATTAGTTTTAGAATATATTTGCAAATAAGTAAATAGATAATAACAATAAGATTCATACCTCACCTTTTTTTAGCACTATGAGAGAAGCACTGCATTATATAATCACAACCATGTAAAATAGGAACTGCTAGCCTCATTTCAGAAGTGAAGCAATGAGAACCAGGGACTAGAAGTAAATTGTCCCAGTTTTATTTGTTGGTGTGAATTTATATTTTAATATAAGTGTTTCTAGTGACGAAAGGCTAAAACCCAGGTAACTGAAGAACAGTTAATAGATTAACACATTAAGTCGTAAAGTTGCCAGGTAATTAATTATTGAAAACTGGGTGGGCTCTTAAAAATCCATCTATCTTGATGTCATCTATTTAAAATGTTCAGAGCCATTCAGGATGATGTCATCATTCATAGGGATAGCTTTTTCTTTTTCTATTTACTTGTTTGTTTAGGTAAATCGTTCTGTACCATTTGGAGAGATAGACACTAGATAAAACATTGAATTTTACCAGTCATTGTATATACCAGTATAAATATTCAACTAATATAAGCCTATTAAAAAGCCCCAAAGCTGAAATTCTCCTAGGCTGGTGAAATTTTTTTAAAGAAATTAATAGAAAAAAACTGCATTTTCTCCCTTTATCATCCACTTACCGTAAGTATGCTGGAAACTTCCAAGTGTAGATGTCTGGCCCACTGGTACTTCTCTCCAAATGTCTCTTAGACAGCTTTCGTACCTCACTCTTTAACACACATGTACAAACACACACACACTTGCAAACTTGTGCATGCACTTGGGCCACATGCCCATACTCATGCGTTCATGCGTCTATGTATACACTCACACCCAACATAAACACATGCACAGACACTAATATATCAAAGCTTACACACACATTCCTGAACTCATGCACACACTCATGTGGACACATGAACACACACATGCAAAAGTATGTACATATACATACTAGTAAACGGACCCCTAAATGCATATGCATGCATGACCCATGACGCATTTGTAATTATTTTTAATATTATGTAGATTGAGTTTCTTTGTCTTTCTTTCCTTTTTTTCTTTTTTTGCGTTTGGATGTCCATTTGTTTCAACACCACCTGTTGAATAGTCAGTATTTTCTCCATGGATTGCCTTTGTTCACTTGTCAAAAGCTGTTGTCTCTTTTCGGCCTCATTGATCTATGTGTCTGACCTTTCACCAATGCCATACTGTCTTCTCCAGAGTAGGTTTATAATGCATTTTAAATTAGGTAGATGAATCCTTCAATGTTTTCTTCTTTTTCAAAAGTTGTTTTGGCCAATCTAGTTCCTTTAAATTTTCATATAAAGTTTCAGAATTAGCTGGTCCACATCTATAAAGAATCCTGCTGTGAAGTTGATTGGGATTGCATTGAATTCATAGCTCAGTATAAAGATAATTGGCATCTTAATTGTACTGTATTTTATAATCCATGCAAACAGTATATCTTACAATTTATTTAGGTCACATTGATCTCTTTTGTCTGAATTTTGTAAAGAAAAAGGTTTATCAGTTTTCTTTATCCTTTTAAGAACCAACTCTTAAAACCAACTCTTAGTTTGGTTAATCTTTCTATTGTTTTTCTCCTATTTCATTTAGTTCTGCTCTAATATTATTTCCTTTCTTCTGCTAACTTTGGGCTCTGTTCTTTTTTCTATTTTCTTCAAGTGTAAAGTTAGGTTGTTCATTTGGGATCTTTCTTTCTTTTTCATGTAGGCATTTATTGCTGTGAATATCCCCCTGAGAACTGCTTTTGCTGTATCCCACAAGTTCTGGGATGTTGTGATTCCATCTTTGTTTAGCTCAGGAAACTTTTGTATTTCCTCTTAAATTTCTTTTTTGATCCATTGGTTTTCAGGAGAGTGCTGTTTAATTTTCATGTGTTCATGAATTTCCCAGCTTTCCTCTTGTTATTGATTTACAGTTTTATGCCAGTGTGGTCAGAGAAGATACCTGGTATGATTTCAGTCTTGAATTTG
Source organism: Smutsia gigantea (assembly GCA_032199065.1). Lineage (NCBI taxonomy): Eukaryota > Metazoa > Chordata > Mammalia > Pholidota > Manidae > Smutsia > Smutsia gigantea. The sequence goes on from JAVSCE010008643.1 coordinate 369,456, forward strand.
CTGACGTGTTTTGGTGCCTCACATACCGTCTGTCCTAGAAAGTGTTCCGGGGGCACTTGAGAAGAATGTGTATTCTGCTATTATCAGAATGTTTTGTGTATGTCTGTTAGGTCCATTTGGTCTGTAGTGTTGTTTGAATCTGCTGTTTCCTTATTGATGCTCTGTCTGGATGGTATATCCATTTGTTGAGAGTGGAGTATTAGAGTCCCCAACTATTATTGTATTACTATTTATTTCACCTTTTATCACTGTTAGCTTTTGCTTTGTATATTCAGGTGCCCCGATATTGGGTGCTTAAATATTATAACTGTTAAATCGTCTTGATGTACTGATTTCTTTATCATTATGCAATGATTTTTGTCTCTTTATAGCATTTTCAGTTTAATCTATTTTGTCTGATAAAAGTCTAGCTACCACTGCTTTTTTTTTTTTTGGTTAACATTTTCTTGAAATGTATTTTTCCATCCTTTCACTCTCCATCTGTGTGTGTCTTTAAAGCTAAAGTGGGTCTCTTGTAGGCAGGATATTGTTTGATCTTTTTTTTTATCCATCCAGCCATTCTGTGTCTTTTAACTGGAAAATTTAATCTGTGAATTAAAGTAATTATTGATAGTTAAAGACTTACCTATTGACATTTTGTTAATTGTTTTCTGGTTGTTTTGTAGATCCATTGTTCCTTGTTTCCTATCCTGCTGCCTTTTTTGTGTGTTTTGATGCTTTTTGGTATAGTATGCTTTTGCTTCCTTATCGTATTATTTTGGTTAATCGCTATGCAACAAGGATTTTCCCTTGTTGTTACCATAAGGCTTATATAAAATATCTTAAACTTACAATACTTTATTCTAAACTGATAACAACTTAACTTCAATAGAATTTGTAGACTACCCTTTTACTTTTCCTACCACTCACAATTTAGGTTATTGCTGTTACAATTTACATGTTTTTAGTATCGTGTAACTTATAACAGATTATTGTAGTTATGACATTCATTTTTCTTAACTTTTAAACTAGAATTGTAAGTGAATTATGCACTATTACCATAGTACAGAATCTTTTACTATGACTATATTTACAATTTTACTTATGAGATTTATATTATCATTTTATGTTGATTAGCATTCTTTTACTTCCACTCAAAGAAATCCCTTTAACATTTCCTATAAAGCAGGGCTGGTGATAATGATCTCCCTCAACTTTGTTTGTTCAGGAATCCTTCATCCTTTATTCATTTCTGAAGGACAGCTTCACTTTGTATAGAATCTGTGGTTGACATTTATTTTCTTTCAATATTTTGAATATGTCATCTCATTCTCTCTTGGCCTAAAAAGTTTCTGTTGAGAAATCCACTGATAGTGCTATTGGGGTTCCCTTGTAGGTAACTTCTCTCTTTTATCTTGCTGCTCTTAAAATCCTTTCTTTGTCTTTGACTTTTGACAATTATAATGTATCTCAGTGTAACCCTGTGCAGGTTCAACCTATTCGGGATCCTTTGGGTCTCACGGATCCGGATGTCCATTTCTCTCCCAGGTTTGGGAAATTTTCAGTCAGTATTACTTTAAGCATACTTCCTGTCCCTTTCTCTCTTTTCTTCTTTTTCTGGAATTCCCATAATACAAGTACTCTTGCAATTCATTGTGTCTCATAATTTCCATAGGCTTTATCCATTCTTTATTGTCTGTTTATTTTGTTCCTTTGGGTAATTTCTAATGTCCTATCGTCCAGGTTGCTGATTCTTTCTTCTGCATGGTCAAGTCTACTTTTGAAACTCTATTTTGAGTTCTTTAGTTATTATATTTTTCACCTCTAGGATTTCTGTTCTGTTTTTCTTTTTTCGATGGTTGCTGCTTCTTTGTTGAACTTTGTGTTTGTTCATGCATTGTTTTCCTAATTTCATTTAGTTGTCTGTGTTTTTCTTGTAGTTCACTGAAATTTCTTAAGATGATTATTTTGAATGCTTTGTCTGATAGTTCATAGATCTCCATTTCTTTAGGATCAATTATTGGAGCTTTATTAGTTTCCTTTCATGGTTTCATGTTTACCTGATTTTACATGATCCTTAATTCCTTTCATTGATATCTGTGCATGTGAGTAATCAGGCTCTTCTTCCAGACTTTGCAGGTGTATTTCAGCTTGTAATTCTAGGTGTGTCTGCTAGTGATATTTTGGGGCAGGTAGGACCTGCTACTATGGTGTGTTTTGATGTGAGGCAAACAATTGGTTGAATATGAGAAATGAAATGAAAGCGTGTGACACTGGCTGAAAGCAGTTGGATAGGATTTCTGGCCTGGTTCTCTATACAAGTAAAGTAGTAGAATTGGCTTTGTGGTTGCCTGGATTCTCTGATCGGGCTTACAAGATGGTTGGGACTAAGTACTATATTCAATAGTAAATGATACTATGTATTTTCCCTGCTCTGGCAGAACTGCAGGATGGGACCCAGAGCCTATATAGCTCATTATTTGAGGACCTGAATCCAGCCAGAGTGTGTACTTTGGTCAGATGAGGTCACTGATTTTGCTCTGCAGGTAGGGGAAGGCACAGGCTGTGCTGTCTGTTCAAGTGCCATTACATATAGGGCCATTGAATGGGCTTTGCAACTTCCCATGTGCTCTGGTTAAGTTCCCTGTTGAGACAGACTGAAGGCTATATTTAGTGATGTGCTGGGCCACAGATTAGATTCCCTACCTAGGTTTAGTGAGAGAAGCAACTCTAAAACCAGTAAAGCTCTTTGTTATCTTAACTCAAGCTGACTTGCACCCCTAGTTCCCTGACCCAACAGGGCCACTGGCTTTGTTCTGCAAACTGTAGGCTCTGTCCACCCACATCATGGCTCAAGGTTCACTGGGCTGCACAGCTTACAGGAACTGTCACCATCCCTCTGGTCACATCGGGCTGGAGAATTCTCCACAGTGGGGTGGGCTATGATTCAACTCCTTGCCTAGGTGAGGGCAAACCATTCTCTAAGGCGAGAAAAACTCCCCATTTGAGGATCCAAATTCCGGCTTATTTGCACCCCACTGAGTTCCCTGGTCAGAGTGCATCCTGACTTGTTTCTCCAGATAAGCAAATCTCCTGGATGGGTTATTAGAAAGGCACTACAGGTATGAACTCTGTCTGCCAAGATCCATGTGCTGGTTGTTGAAAGCCCCTCCCCACTTCTCCATCACAGATTCCCTGTAGTTAAGCCTCACTGATTCCCCTGCCATCCCTGTGGGGCAAGATCAGAGTAGAGGCTCCCACAGAGTGACCCAAAATGCTGGGTGGGGGATGGTTGTCCCTCTGAGCTCTCTTTTCCCACTTGAAGAACAGTAGGCTCAGGGGAAACCTCCCCACATGGTGCTGTGCCAGCCTAGAGAAGGAACAGTGGGGTCAGTGTATAGTCATTTCTCTTACCCTTCTAATAGACTCTACTTGGTTCCCGAGGCAGTTCAGCCCGACCATCATGTTCTAGGATTCTCTCAGTGGTGTCTTGTCTATTACTAGTTGTTAATCATCCTTTTGAGGGGGTGCAAGTCAGAAATGACCTATTTCACCATCTTGGTGATGTCCCTCCCTAGGATCAATACCTTTTAATAAGGATAGGAAGTTTCCTTATGTGTTTTGAGTTGGTATTATGAATGAATATGGGCTGTCAACATGTTTTGAGATGATTATATGATTTTTCTCCTGAAATTTGTTACTGTAGTATATAAGCATCAGAATCATGCTTGGCTGTTAGTAACAAAGACAAGAAATAACAGGATATTTAGTAAGGGGAGAATTTGCTTCTGTCTCATGTAAATCCAGAGTAAGGCATTTCAGGGTTGCCTATGGCAGCTCCAGATTTCCCAAGAACTGTTTTTCTTCCACCTGAATTTCCATTTATCATAATCTCCATTATCAAAGACCCTTAAAGGTACAGCAGTTCATTTTTGTTTGTCTTTTTGGTTCATTTTTGTTGTTTTGTTGATATATTTTGTATTGAAGTATAATTGATATACAGTATCATGTTGGTTTCAAGTATGCAACATAGTTATTCAACAGTGATATACATTACTAAATCCTCACCCTAACTAGTGTAGTTGCTGTCTCTCAACATAGAAAGATGTTTCAGGACTGTTTACTATATATTCTATGCTGTGCTTTCTTCCCCATGGAAAATTTATATTATGATTGAGATTTTGTGCCTCTTTATCCCTTTCACATATTTTACCCACCCACCCCAACCCCTCCCCCATGGTAACCACCAATCATTTCTCAGTGGCTATTAGTATATTGTTGTATTGTTTTGTTTTGTTTTTAGATTCCACATAAAAGTAAATTTACATGGTATTTGCCTTTCTCCAGCTGGCTTATTTCACTTAGCATAATACCATCCAAGTACATCCATGTTGTGACAAACGGAAAGATTTCTTTCTTTTTTATGATAAAATAATATTCCATTGTGCATATAACCATGTCTTCTCTATCCATTCATCAACTGACAGACACTTTGGTTGCTTCCATATCTTAGTTATTGTAAATAATGTGGCAGTAAATATAAGAATGCATGTATCTTTTGAATAAGAGATTTTGCTTCTTTCAGGTAAATTCCAGGAAGTGGAATTACTGGGTTGTATGGTATTTCTATTTTTAGTTTTTTGAGGAACCACCATACTGTCTTCATAGTGGCTGCACCAATTGACATTCCCACCAACACTGTAGAAGGTTTCCCTTTTCTCCACATCCTTGCCAACACTTATTATTTCTTGACTTTTAGATAGTGGCCATTCTGACTGCTGTGAGGTGATACCTCATTGTGGTTTTGATTTGCATTTCCCTGATGATTAGTGATGTGGATCATATTTTCATGTGTCAGTTGGCCATCTGTATGCCTTCTTTGGAAAAATGTCTTTTCAGATCCTCTGCCCATTTTTTATTTGGGCTATTTGTTTCCTTGGTGTTAAGTCATCTGTGTTCTTTATATATTTTGGATGTTAACCCCTTATTGGATATATCATTTATGAATATATTCTCTCATATTGTAGGTTGCCTTTTTGTGTTTTTGTTGATGTTGTCCTTTGCTATACAGAAGCTTTTTAGTTTGATGTCATCACACTTGTTTATTTATTTATTTTTTGTCTCTCCCTCTCTGGGGAGACATGTCCAGAAAAAAATTAATCATGCTTATGTCATTATACTTTTGCCTATGTTTTCTTATAAAATTTTGTGTGTTCATGTTTTATATTTAGGTCTTTAATCCATTTCGAGTTTACTTTTGTATATGGTGTTAGCGAGTAATCCAGTTTCATTCTCTTGCATGTAACTGCCCAGTTTTCCCAATACCGGTTGTTGAAGAGACTGTCTTTTCCCCATTGTACATTCTTGCCTCCTTTGTCATATATTAATTGACCATATATGCATGGCTTTATTTCTGGACTCTCTATTCTGTGCCATTGATCTATGGCTCTGTTCTTATGCCAGTACCATACAGTTTCGATTACTTTAGCTTTGTAGTATAACCTGAAATCAGGAAGCATGATACCCCCAACTTTGTTCTTCTTTCTTAAGATAACTTTGGCTATTTGGGATCTTTTGTGGTTCCATATGAATTGAGGATTATTTGCTCTAGTTCATTGAAAAATGGCAATGGTATTTTGATAGGGACTGCATTGAATCTGTAAATTTGGCAGGATGGCTATTTTGATAATATTACTTCTTCCTATCCATGGGCCCAGGATAGATTTCCATTTATTTTGTGTCTTATTCAATTTCTCTAATGAGAGTCTTACAGTTTTCAGAGTAGAGATTTTTCACCTTCTTGGTTAGGTTTATTCCTAGGTATTTTATTATTTTTGATGTAATTATAAAGGGAGTTGTGTTCCTGATTTCTCTTTCTGCCAGTTCATATCATTGTTAGTATACAGGAATACAACAGATTTTTGTGTATTAGTTTTGTATCTTGCAACTTTGCTTAATCCAGTTATTAGTTCTAATAGTTTTTTGGTAGAGTCTTTAGGGTTTCTATGATAATATCAAGTCATCTGCAAATAATGATAATTTAACTCCTTCCTTACCAGTTTGGATGCCTTTTATCTCTTTGTATTGTCTGATTGCTGTAGCTAGGACCTCCAGTACTATATTGAATAAAAGTGGTAAGAGTGGACACCCTGTCTTGTTCCTGGTTTTAGAGGAAAAGATCAGATTATATTCATCAGGGAAATTTGTCCATAATTGTCTTATTTTGTACTGTCTTTGGTTTTGGTATTAGAGTGATGCTTGGCTCATAGAATGAGTTTGGAAGTGTTCCCTCCTCTTCTATTTTTGGAATACTCTAAGAAGGATGTGTATTAGTTCTTCTTTAAATGTTTAGTAGAACTCACTTGTGAAACCATCTGGTCATGGACTTTTGTGTGTTCAGCGGTTTCAATACCAAAAGAAATTCAATTGCATTACTTGTAATTGGTCTGTTCAGACTTTCTTTTTCTTCCTGGGTCAGTCTGGGAAGACTGTATGTTTCTAGGAATTTGTCCATTTCTTCTAGGTTGTCCAGTTTATTGGCATATAAATTTTTATAGAATTCCTTTATAATTCTTTGTATTTCTGCAGTGTCATTTGTAACTTCTGCTTTTTCATTTCCAATTTTATTTGTGTCCTGTCTCTTTTCTTCTTATAAGTCTGGCTAGGGATTTGTCTATTTTAACTTCTTGAATAAGCGGCTCTTGCCTTCATTGATTTTTTTCTATTGTTTTCTTATTATCTATTTTATTTATTTATGCTCTGATCTTTATTATGTCCCTCCTTCTACTAACTTTGGGTTTCATTTATTCTTCTTTTTATGGTTCCTTTAGATATGAGTTTACATTATTTATTTGGGATTGTTCTCATTTCTTGAGGTAGGACTGTATTGCTGTATACTTCCCTCTTAGAACTGCATTCCACATATTTTGAACTGTTGTGTTTCTGTTTTCATTGTCTCTTGTATTGGTTGATTTCATCTATGATTTGTTTATTGATCCATTGATTGTTTAGAAGCATGTTGTTTAGCTGCCATGTGTCTATGGTTTTTTCGGTTTTCTTTATGTAATTGATTTCTAGTTTCATTGTGTTCTGAAAAGATGCTTGATACAGTTTCAATCTTTTTAAATTTATTGAGGCTCCTTTTGTGTCCTAATATGTGATCTGTTCTGGAGAGTGTTCCACGTGCACTTGAGAAAAATGTGCATCCTGCTGCTCTTTGGTGGAATGTTCTGCATATATATGTTAGGGCCACTGGTCAAATGTGTCATTCAGTGTCCCTGTTTCTTTAATCACTCTCTCTCTGGATGATCTATCCATTGCTGTTAATGAGGTGTCAAGATCCCCTAATATGATTGTGTTGATGTCTATTTCTCCCTTTAGCTTTGTTAGTATTTGTTTTTTATATTTAGGTGGTCCTGTGTTGGGTGCATAGATATTTAGAAGTTTTATGTCCTCTTGTTGGACTGATCCCTTATCATTATGTGATGTCCTTCTTTGTCTCTTGTGACTTTTTTGTTCTGAGGTCTATTTTGTCTGATATAAATACTGTGACTCCTGCTTTTTTCTTCCTTTTATTTGCATGAAATACCTTTTTCCATCCCTTTCCTTTCAGTTTATATATGCCTTGAGGTCTGAAATGAGTTTCTTACATGCAGCCTATAGATTAGTCTTGTTTCTTTATCCATTCTGCCACTTTGTCTTTTGATTGGTGCATTTAGTTCATTTACATTTAAGGTAATTATTGATTGATAATTGGTTTCTGGTTGTTTTTGTAGTTCCTCTCTGTTCCTTTCTTTCTCTTGTGATCTGATGGTTTTCCTTAGTTTTGTGATTTGATTTAAAAAATTTTTTTGTGTATCTTACAGATTTTAAGTTTGTACTTACCATAAGGTTCATATATCATTTCTTAAATATGCAACAGTCTATATTAAGGTGGAGTCCACATTGCAGTGTGCTTTGGTGATCGATGGGGCTGGCACCAGGGAGAGTTAGAGCACTGGGGGGCCAAGACTCGTGCTGCTTGCAGAGGACAAGCACTCTCTGTCATCCCACTGAGACCCAACACGCATTGGGAAGATTCACCAGCATTGGGAAGTGTTTCAGGTGGACAGGGGTTAGAGGGAGCTCTCTCCAGAGGAAAAAGGGCCGGTGGATGACACTTTCCAGCCCTCTCATGGCCCCAGTGGTCAGATGCTTGCTCTACCAGAAGTAAGCAAATGGGTATAGGATGAGTAACATCTAAGAAAATGAGTACCTTCCCATTTCTTTATATGCTCTTGATCCATTTTTCACTCTTATTACCAAATTTTTGTGTCTTTTTTTTCCCTAAAGCACATGTCAGTTCTCTTCTCAGAAACTCCCAGTGGCTTACCACTTGTCTCATTTTACGGTCCAGTTACTCACCCTGACAGCCCATAGGGTCTGACCCTAACCTTTACCTATAGCCTCTGTGCCCACCAGCTGCCCTTCTCCTTATACCACTAACCCCCTGGACGTGCGAGTTTGTTTGTTCTTCTTTGCCTCTGCTTGTGGTGTTCATCCAGCTTAAAATGTCTTCTTTTCAGCCTTCCTAAATCCTCAAAAACTCATCTTGTATTTTATTTGACCTTCATTCTGCCAGACAGAAGGAACTATTCCTTTCTGGTATTCTTAATGATGGTGCTATAAATACTAATATAGTATTTTTCTAATTTGAGTTGAATTATGGTTATTTTCAAGTCTACCCATCAGAATGAAGAACTTGAATTTAATACTTTCATTTTCATTTTGTTCGCTCACTCTTAATGTAGCATGTGGATTGAGCTCATAGTGATGTTTAGACAAAAAATAAAATGTGAATCCTGCTCTTCAGTGCAGCCCTCACAGAGGAAAAGAGGCATGTAGGCCAGAGATGGCAGCTCATGACCTACATGTTATATTCAAAGGGTCCTTTTTTATCATGATTACAACAGGAAACCATGGAAGGAGCCTGACCCTGGAGCCTAACTCTATGCTCTGTCAATCCAAGAGGGAACATGTCTTTTCCCAGAAGAAGAGCTGAATAAAATGGTAGAAATAAATATTAGAGGTATAAACCTGATTAGTGAGTTGTTTGGATCTTTTTAAATCCTTGTTGATGGCACACTAGTCTGGTTCAGACACATATTTTATGCCAGTATAACAGCTAGCTTTGTGAGCCTTGAGAATAAAAACATAAATCCTTCAAAATCTGAGGTGTCTTGCAAGCATTCCAGTGCTAGAGGATTGGAATTTTTCTGGGAAGCTCTGCTGCCGATTTGCAAGCATGAGATAATGCCTCTGACATGCACGTTCTCTTGGAAGGTGACCATTCCAGGGTGGGGCATGTTACAGGGTTACAAGGATGTGGTTGTCTCCAAATCAGAATAGGTGCCACCATATCTCATGGCATTAAAAATTAACTTCCATGTTTAACTATTATCTTTAAAATTTGTCATTATTATCCCTTGTAGATTCTTTAAGAATTGTCTAGGCTTTAACATGAGTTCAAGGCAAGAAATGGCGTGGGAAAGACTCTTCAGGGATCATGAGGCTTGAGAGTGATGACAGCTGTAAACATGTTCTCATATTAAGAACCGCTGAAGAATTAGATATTTCACTAATTATCATTTCGATGCATGCAATGGAAAACCTCATTAGATCCTATACTCACTACTATTCCCTAAAACATCAATTTTAGGGGAGGTTTTCCTTCTGTCTTTCCATACTGGGAAAGAAAAATCATTAAAAGGTTTAAAAGGTGTGACAGAGTGTCAGCTAAGGAAATGTTTTGCCTCTGATCATGTATCTCTGCACATATTGTATTTCAAAGGCACTAGACATTCCGACCTGAGAATGTTTGAAGACCTCTGTACCACTGTAAAGGGACAGTGAATAACAACCTTTGGATCAAACTGGGTCTGTGTGGGAATCATAACTCTGCCAACTGGGCTCTCTAGTTCTCAGTAAAATGGAACAAAGCTGCCTGCCTTGTGGAGTTGTCTGTATGAGAATAAACTCACTCATAAAGCACTTAGTACAATCAATATGTCATCATGGACACTCAGCATGTAGTAGTTATTTTCCTCATTTAGCCATAGAGAATATCTAGACCCATGGGAGGAATAAGAATGCTTTTTGTTGTCCAAATCTATTCTGATACATTTAAAAATCAAGATAAACTGGATAAATCTGGAGAAAAATAGTCTAACAAAATTAGTCCTATAGAGATAGAAATTGTAAACAATTAGAAATTGTAAAAAAAAAAAAGGAAAAATTAGAAAAGTTTACAAGAGTTCCCAAAAGAAGCATCAGATAGATTGGTTTATAGGAAATAACCACCAAACCTTCAAATATCATATGACCCCAGAGCTTCTTAGGTTACTGCAAGAGAACTGAGAAGGAAGATAACTTCAATTGTTTTTGTGTATATAATGTTGACTATAAAACTTGACGGAGATTGCATATAAAAATAAAAACCATGCATCAATCATGCATTAATATCAATGTAGAAATTTTAAATAGAAGTTAGCAAACTGAATCAAAAACACATAAAAAGAAATACCAAATAACGTTTGTGTTTTGTTTTGTTTTTTTATAATTTACTTTGGTATGATTAATCTACAATTACATGTGCAATATTATGGTGATTAAACTACCCCCTTCATCAGGTCCCCCCCACCAACCCCATTACAGTCACTGTCCATCAGCATAGTAAGATGCTATAGAGTCACTACTTGTCTTCTCTGTGCTATACTGCCTTCCCCATGCCCCCCTATATTATGTGTGCTAATCATAATGCCCCTTAATCTTCTTATCCCTCCCTTCCCACTCATCCTCCCCAGTCCCTTTCCCTTTTGTAACTATTAGTCCATTCTTGGGTTCTGTGAGTCTGCTGCTGTTTTGTTCCTTCAGTTTTTGCTTTGTTCTTATACTCCATAGATGAGTGAAATCATTTGGTACTTGTCTTTCTCCACCTCGCTTGTTTCACTGAGCATAATACCCTCTAGCTCCATCCATGTTGTTGCAAATGGTAGGATTTGCTTTCTTCTCATGGCTGAATAATATTCCATTGTGTATATGTACCACATCTTCTTTATCCATTCATCTACTGATGGACACTTAGGTTGCATCCATTTCTTGGCTATTGTAAACAGTATTGCGATAAACATAGGGGTCCATGTGTCTTTTTGAATCTGGGATCCTGTATTCTTAGGGTAAATTCCTAGGAGTGGAATTCCTGGGTCAAATGAACTATTTTTTTTTCATTGTAAGGAAAAAGACACTAGAAGCAAAGGAAAAAAGATAAAGGACAAACTAGGGAAAATATTTTCAGTGTGTATCACAGAAGAACAGTTATTATCCCTGATATATAATGAACTACTGATAGAGAAAACAAGTAACAAAAATCATATTTAAGAGTGGAGGGAAGTGAAGGACTAGAAAATTAAATGTAATACAGAAAATGAAATGAAAATGGTTCTGAGTCATAACAGAGGATGCTCAATTCTATTCTTTGTAAGAAAAATAAGTGTAAATTAAAAGTACAGTGAGATACTGTTTCTCACCTATGAGATTGCAATAATCCAAAAGTTTGACAATATACTGTGTAGGTCATGTTATGGCAAAATAATCTTTTTTCTACATTGCCATTGACAATGAAAACAGTTTCGTTGGAGGAGGCATCCCCCAAGGAGGACAGTTTGGCAGGACCTAGCAATAGTTCATCAGTATTACCTTTTGATCCAATCTCACTTCTAGGAATCTATTCCAAAGATACACTGAAAAAAAATATGAGAAGACTTTACACAAGAAATTCTCTTTATTCCTTTCTAGAGTTACGGAGCAATGATCAGTCCCCTACTGGTGCACATTTGTGTTGTTCACAATCTTTTGTTGTTGCACATTTGTGTGTTCACAATCTTTTGTTTGTTGTTCTGATACTGGTGCAGAGTGACCTAGAGGATGTATTGTAAAGTAAGAAAAGCAAGATGGAAAAAGCACCTATAGTATAGTATATCATTCATCCACAATGGGAGGACACAATATGAATTTTAAAAATTTACTTAAAATATAAAAGGAGTATAAGTTATATAACTAAAACACAAAACTACAGGGCAAGGAAGGGAATAGAGCAGAGAGGACAGAATAGAATCAGACTTCTTTGGATATACCTTAGTTTTGAGATATGACTTTAGAACTTTATAAATACTTTACAAAGTTATAAAATAAAATTACTTTAAAAGACAGTCTTTAAAATAACAATAATGTGCAGCACATGAAGCTAAGTGTGTATCTAGTTGGTGACAGAGCCACCCAAAGAGACCTATTCGAAGTGACTTTTAAAGCATAGTAATTTTCCTGTTCACCCATAGTGAGATATACCTAAGGCTGAAGAAAACAAATACTCTAAGTAAACAAACCTTAAATTGTTTACAGTAATCATTCTGCTGTCGTTAGTGTTTTGTTAGTATGTGGAGATTGGTGTGTGTGTATTGTGGAAAAAAAATTGAATGAGTAATTGTAAAATATTTTATCATTCCTGATGTTATTAAGAACCAGGATTGGGAGTGGAGCAAAGAAGCTCGTATATAAGATGGATGTGGTTAAATAAAGATTCTGAAGTCCTCAGTTTGAATTGAAAATAGTAGAATGAACTCAAGCTGTGTTTTGTGTTAAAACAAATGAAAATATTTCTTATTTCTGTAATGCCCCATAAACACGGACTAATTTAGTCATGTTGGGTGCAGTAGCACCCCGATTGTGGGCTTGAAAAGCCATTTCACTAAAAAGACTCCTGGTTTTATGCAGAAATGGCCAATTCCTCTGGGGCAGAAATGTACAAGACGAACCTGAAACAACTTGTCATTTCCAATAGGAAGGAAATGATCACTGATACCAGGGTCATGGCAGCTTGACTCAGGAGCCAACTTTAAGAAGTCTGACTTGCCAAACTGGGACAAATTGAGCATTGATAAAGATGATTACTTCATCTTGATTGGATGGATCAAAATGCATTAAATAGGTTTAAATCTATGACTACAAAATGATGCCTAAAAAAGGAAGGAAATTAATTGGTTGCCACTGGAATAAGTTAGTGAACCAGCTCATTTAGTAAAATATGAATTGGGAAAGGGTAAATAAGGCATTTCTCTTGCTGTTTCTATTTCAGATGTAACTATAGGTAATCAACTAGATTAGTGGAAGTTTGGGTTTAAATAAGTATTCTAGCTAATAAATGAGGAAGTAATTAAATAATTAGATTGTCACCATGTGCAACCTAGAATGAATTGCTGGTCTGGGCAGTGATCAGTGGCTGTACCTCCTGGTACTGAAACAGTCAGATGTTCTGTACCACCTGGTGCAAGAGGACAGCACAGCACCACTTACCATGTAGTTTTGCCCAAAATTGAACCCAAATCTGGTCAAACCCTCATATCCAATTTATAGGAAACACAGAGGGCAGAGGAACATGTTACTTGACTGTAGGAGCAGTCAGTAAAAGCCAAATGGTAGAAAATTCTGCAAAAAAAAAATCAGGTTTTTTGAACAAACTCAAAGAAAAGAAGGATGGAGGCAAAGTCCTATAAATTAAAAAAGACCTATCAACCAGTTAATTACAACGCATGGACCTTATCTGATTCCTGGTTCAAACAAGTTGAAAAATTAAAAACACATGAATTTAAAGCATTTGAGATCATTGGAAATGTGAACACTGTCTGAGTATTAAGGATATTCAGGAAGGATCATTAATGGTACTGTAGTTAGGTTTTAAAGAGTCTCAGAGATACGCAACATCCGGTAGCAAACTCTGCATGTGTGGATGCCTGCCCACCATACAGAGCCTGGGAGAATCAGTCATGCTGATCCGGTCTTCATTTAAATATTGAAATTTTGTTTATCAGAAATTTTTTTGCACTAACTTTGATTTTTTTAATGTAGTATTAAAATGTTGTTTATCTTAATTCCTGAGATTTTTTGCTCCCTATTTAAGTGCTTTACTTGCTTAACCCCAGTCCTGGCCATGCTGTGTGCCAGGCATTGCGAAGCCTGGAGAGTAGAAAGAATGATGTAGGATTCAAGCGCTCAGACAGCTGCCTTCTGTAGGGATAGATGGATGTTACATGCAAGGTGCTGACTAGCCTGTTGGCTGTTCCAGGTTCTTAATCTGCCTCCTGTCCCCTCTCCCTGGTCCCTTCCCCTTCCTTTATCTGTCACAGGGATCAGACCGCCAGCCTCTGCCTCCAATTCCAGCCTCAGTCTTCATCCACCCTATCTTGTCACCTTCCAGTCTGGGGTCATAGCATCTGCTGACAAATACAATACAGGCATGTTTTATGTAGGCTCCACTGAAGCAGAACTAAATGAAAACTAGATCATGATGCCATGTTAGTCTTTGTCCCACTACACCTCTTCCCTGAAATTTTGTTGTCTCTGGTTAGACTATTCCTTCCCTGGCAGCCACCCAAATCCAGGAGTCCCTGAGCCCTGTTCCTGCTTCTGCATTCCTCTCTGCTCCCAGGAAGCTCTTGAGGAGGCCCAAGGAGCTCCGAATTCCTTGTATTTGAGTCTCACAGATGCAATAGAATAGCAGCTCACTGAACGTTCATTGCCTGCCTAAGTGAAAGCAACATTGGAAAGAATGTGGCATTGAAGTCAGAAGTGCCCACCCAATATGAGCCTCTGTGATTCCTAGCCAGGGACTAGAGACCTCAGGCCGGGGTCCGAGAGCAGCAGTGCTAAGTGCAGGCAGACAGGCCCCGCATGAGCCTGTCCAACAGGGTTAATGTGTGGAGGGAGCAACTCTGAGCTGGGAATTGTGCCGCGAGCAAACCTGCAAAGGAGGGGGCGCCTGGAGGGGCCTGGGCACCAGGACCTGGACCAGCAGCCGGAACTGCCCTAGAGGGAGGCCACAGGAGGGGGCAGCAGAGCAGGAAGCATTTGTTGATAGGAGATGTGAGTTCTGAAAATCTGGCCAGTTCGCGGTGTTTCAGCTGAAGAGGGAAAGGACGGAAAATTTGGTTAGAGAACTGGGAAGGCAGAAATCACCAGAACACAATTACAAAGGAGAATAATGTCACTGTGTTTGTCCTGATGTTCTGTCACTGTGTTTACCTTTTGGAAATGCTCATTAACGAGACAGATCCACATCTCTGAGAGCAGTGGGCAGGGTTTGCACACAGAGCAGAATCCCTGGAAGGACATTTAAAAGCAGAGGCTGCGCCCACCCCCAGAGATTCTGATTCAGCAGGTCTGGGTGGGCCCTGGTGATGGACATTTCTAGCAAGTTCCCAGGGAAGCCACAGCTGCTGGACTGAGGAGTTCAGTTTGAGAATCATGTCTTCAGAGTCCCTGGCTCTGACCCTCAGTGACAAGAGGATTATCTTAAATATCTGTCTAGCCCCTAAGTGTTTATGAAGCTCTTTCACAGACATGGTAATTCACTTATTCTCAAGTAAGCCCTGCCAGGACCATCTGGTAGCAGGAGGATGCGGGCTGCGTGCAGAGACCAGGGCACAGCTTGGCAAGACCCCCATAGCCCTTCCCTTCCCAAAGCCTCCACACCTCACCAGGAAGAGGAGGACTGGGGACACTGAGTCAGGAACACAGAAGATGTTCAACAAAGTAGTTGTCCCAGTCCTGGTGGTTTATGGCCAGAGCCTGGGGTCCAGCCCCCCACAGGTGGCCACTGGGGAGAGAGCGGGCAACTGGCTGCTCCCCTGCGGGGCCTGTGGTGAGCCGTCTCCCTGACCCTCCCAGGAGCAGCGCTGCCTCTCAGCTGTGCCTCTCCCTGCTGCAGAACCCACGTGCTGGCCCACTCTGAGTCTTTCTCCTAGGGCAGCTCAGAAGCAGAAAAATGGCAGATGCATGAATACATTGAAGTAAACTGGAAGCAGGATCTCAGTTTCATTTTTCATCAATTTTCACATAAGAATCAGAAATCTCTGCTCTCCTCTCTTTTTCTGAGACATTGAAGCCGTGGGGTATGATAGTGCAAAGCGTCCTTAGCTCACCTGGCCGGAGCCCTGTGTTTGGCAGGGAGGGGCCTGAGGCTCGGGATGGGCTTTGATGGTGGGCACAGAGCCGTGCTCCCGGCCTCCCTGCCTGGGTCTCCAGCGGTTCCCAGCGGGCTCCGCAGGCCTCCGTGTTCATCTGTCCTGGACTTGGGGCCTGGGGAACATCTGGAAAAGGGGATACAAGTCACCCCATCCGGTCCTGAGCAGTAATGGGGCAGGGGATGTATGCATCCGGTGTCCCCAGGAATGGGCCCCAGCCCAAGTGGAGTTTGTGCTCACGTGTCATGGATCCGCAGGCGCACTGGGATTGCCTCCTGCTGGAAGCACGGCGGCCTGGCAAGGGCGGTGGGAACACGGGGTACAATAAACATCTGTTGCCCAGCTGCTCTTCAGCAGGTCCACTGCTGCTTGGTGGAGACCTGGCAGGCAAGCATAGTCCCAGGGCCCCTGCTGAGAATTCATTCACTGGTTCAGTGACAGTTAACATGTATTCAGCTTGTACTACAGGCCAGTGCATTTCATGTGTTAACTCCTTAAAACTTCAGAGTAACTTTGAGGTACTATTATTATTCTGATCCCACCAGTGGGGAACAGGCACAGGAAGGTGCCTAGCCTGGCCAAGGAAACCTAGGTGGTCATGGCAGAACCACTCGGGCATGGAGAGACTAAGTGCAGGGCCACGTGCTCTTGCCCTCCCCGTGCTGCCTGCCCTAAGACAAAGTCACCATGAGAATAGCTTGATACACCACCCCGCCCAGGACAGTAGGTGACACCCTCAGAACAGCTCTGTCCAAGGCCCAGATGCACAGGAGTGAGCAGGGGTGCAGAGCCAGGACATGACCACCTGAACCTCACACAGCTAGAAGGAGGAGGCATAGGTGGCTTGGCCCATGAAAGGCAGGTCGAGGGGCCGAGAATGCACTTTGGAGGGGTGGCACAGGGCAACAGGTGAGGACAGCTGAGGTGGCGTGGAGCCCGTGTTCCCCCGGTCCAGCTTCTGCCATATCATCAGGGTGCATGAATATGAAGCGGTGGTGGTAGTGGTGGCGTCAGGCTTAATAAATAAGAAGGGAAATGCACAGCAGCTTCTTGTCATGCAAATGTTTATGCTTGAATGTGGATGAAAAGTCATTTTAGCCCATCCTTTAAACCCTGTTTGCATGGAGGACAAGGTCCAGAGGAGGAGGTATGGGCATAAATCTGCACTGTAACACCGGTGAGACCTGGTCATGATGTCCTCGTATAAGTATCGAAACGGTTGTGTTATTGTGTACTCATAATAGCCAAAAGGTAAAAACAACCCAAGTGTCCAGCTATGAATGAATGGGTAACACAATGCGGTCTGTATTTACAGTGGTATACTATTCAGTCTTGTAGACAGCATGCTTGTGTCCCCCAAAACTCATGTGTTGAAGCCCTAACCCCAATGTGGTGGTATGAGGAGATGGGCCTCCAGCAGGTAGTTAGGCATAGATGAGGTCGTGAGGATGGAGCCTTCTGATGGTATTAATGTCTTCATGAGAAGAAAAAGAGACAGAGCTCATTCTCTGAGTCACATGAGGACACTGTACAAGTTGGCACTGAACAAGCCAGGAAGTGGCCTTACATCAGACATTGGAATTGTCAGCACCTTGACCTCAGACTTCCCAGCCTCTAGAACTGGGAGAATAAATGTCTGTTGTTTAAGCTCTCCAGTTTGTGGTATTTGGCTATAGCTGCCTAAACAAACCAAGACAAGCCTCAGAAAGGAAGGAGATTTTGATACATGCTACCACACTAATGAACCTTGAAGAGCAAAATAAGCCAGTCACAACAGGACACATATTACATGATTCACCTATAAAAGGCTCCTAGAGTCATCAGGCTCAGAAACAGATAGTAAACTGGTGGTGGCCAGGGGCTGGGGGTGGGGGGAAATCAGTATTTAATGGGTACAGAATTTCAATTGAGGAAGATGTGAAAGTTCTGGAGGTGGGTGGTAGTCATGGTGGCATGCCAGTGTGAATGTACTGGGTGCCACTGAATTGTACACTTAAAAAAGGTTAAAATAGTAAATTTATGTTATGTGTATATTATCACACTAAGAAAGCAGCTGAGATTAAATTATTCTGTGGTGTTTGGTAGTAAGGTTTAAAACAGCTCTGTGCTGTATACTTATTGAAATGTAAGTGCTTGCTAAAATGAGGGCAGTGGAGGTGCTCCCTCCCTGCAGAAGGCTGCTGGATCCAGGGGCTGATGGCAAGCTGGTAGGCAGGTACCTGTAGGGCCCAGGAAGGTAGTGGCACGCCACAGGCAGCTGGCCATGCCCCAGATGCAGCATGCAAAGCCGTCAGCCTCTGTCCGAGGGTAAGGAGAATAATGTGCTCTTATTCTCTGATTTGTCCCCCAGGTGAAAGTGACACAAGACGAGACCCTCCTGGCTGAGGCTCTGGTACATGGAGAGAAGGAAGAAGGCCATCTCCTAATTGGTACCATATACATCAGGTCAAATCATTTTCTTATTTTCTAGCCACATCAACCAAAAGTTACACCCAGCTAGGAGCTACAAGATAGTGTAATAACAGTGAATCCTGTGAGGTCACAGACCTGTCTGCCTGATCCCGGTCCTCCTGGTCTTCCTCCTCACATGAGCTTGCCCCCTCCTGACTCTTACAAATGCACGAATGGGCTCAGAGAGGTCAAACAGCACGCACAGCTCATCCGAGTGGCAGATCTGGAGCTAGTGTACCTAGATCTAAACCAGCAGCGCTTGGCATAGAATGTAGCCCACAGAGCAGAGTGCCCAAGTGTTTAGCCTGAAAGAAGGAACAGAGACACTCATTCATAGCATGGGATTTAAACTCCACAATATGTAAAAGTAATTACATACTTTATGCCAGTATAAAATTTTCTGTGAACTTGTTATGCCAGCATGAAATCAAGAGTGGGCTCAGGAAACTTTCTATAACAGTCCAGATAGTAATATTTTTGGTTTTGTGGGCCTTATAGCCTCTGTTCTAGCTACTCAACTCAGCCATGTGCAAAAGCAACCAGAAACAATAGGTAAATGATTGGGTATGGCAGCATTCTCATATAGCTTTATTTACAAAAACAGGTAGTGGACCACACTTGGTCTACAGGCGGTAATTTGCTGATGCATTTGCACTTTATCAGCCATGACTGTATAACCTCCAGTGGCTCAGTGCTGGTTCATTAATATGAGTCACCCTCATCTACCAGGTGCTGGTTGCTTTCCCTCCGCAGTTGTTCAGTACAGGCTGTGGTCATGCTGTAGGATGTCTGTTGTACCTTTCTAACTGGGATTATTCTACCTAGGAAATCTGACATCTTGATAAATTTTGTTGGATTGTTACTGTGACAGTGACAATTCTTGGAGAGATGGCAGATACCTTAGCAGTCATTTTCACCAAGCTTGGTATTTCAGTAACTCTGGATTGATGTGGACTCTTTCCTAGGAGCCCTGTGAGGGGTGAGGGCTGAGGGAGTGGGCTGGCTTATTGATAAAGGTGTCACTGCGTTACAACAGGCAGCACAATTACATTGTGGAAGTGTTTGTTACATGTCTTGTAACTTGGAAGAGGATTAGAAATCTAGTAATTCCAAATTAATCCATGTTCTGGTGTTTCCTTTTTTTTAGCTATCTAGTCTGCCTTCTTTTCAATCAGTGGTCATTGAAATTGACCAGGATAAGGTCGGAAGCGCTAGAGTTGGTAATGACCCCTTCTGTCAGGTGGCATGTGCAGAGGGATGATTTTGAGTTTGACTTTTATTATTTAACGTCTTGCATGAAAAATCGGGCAGTTGTCCCCAATCTGCCCAAAAGTATGTCACAGCTGGTGAAAGTGGTTCCTTCTCTCCACTGGGTCTCTGCCTGTGCTGTCACTCACATGGCCACTTCCACCACTTTTGCTTTTCTCTCCTCTCTGCAGATGGATGGTTTCTAGCCTGCTTCCAAACCCCACCTCGGCTGAGTGTTGGGCAGCCCTTCTACATGATCATATGACTCTTGATATGGACGCAGTCCTGTCAGACTTTGTTCGGTCCACGGGGGCAGAACCTGGTCTGGCCAGAGACCTGCTGGAAGGTAAGTCCTTATCTCCCCTCCATTGCTGAAGGACAGCTTTGCCAGGTAAAGTATTCTTGGTTGGCAGGGTTTTTTTCCCCAGCACTTTGAATATATCACCCACTCTCTCCTGGCCTGTAAGGTTTCTGCTGAGAAATCCACTGATGGTTTTATGAGGGTTCTCTTACAAGGTATAAGCTTTTTTTTCTCTTGCTGCTTCTTTTAAGAGTCTGTCTTTGATTTTTGACAGTTTCATAATATATCTTTGAGAAGATCTCTTTAAGTTGATTTTGTGTGGTGACCTATGACCTTATGAATTAAATATCCAGATCTCTTCCCAGATCTGGAAATTTTTCAGCCATTATTTCTTTAAATAAGTTGTCTGCCTCTTTCTCTTTCTCATCTCCTTCTAGAGCTCCTGTAATTCACAAATTGGTTCTTTAGATGGTATTCCAATCGAGGACATAGGTTTTCTTCACTCTTTCTATTCTTTTTTCCTTTGTTCTCTCAGACTGGACAATTTCAAAGTCCCTGGCTTCTAGCTTAGAGTCCTTCTTCTGCTTAACCTATTCTACTGTTGGTGCCCTATATTGCATTTTTCATTTCACTTACTGTATTCTTCAGTTCCAGAATTTCTGTGTGGTTCTTTTTTTATGATTCCTATGTCTTTGACTATTGTTCTCTTGATTTTGTTGAGTTATTTCTCTGTGTTTCTTGTAGTTCACTGAGTTTCCTTAAAACAGCTATTTTTAATTCTTTACTGGGGAATCACAGACCTTCATGTCTTTGGGATCAGTTATGGGAAGAATATTGTGATCCTTTTGTGGTGTCATGTTTCCTTGATTTTTCATATTCCTTGAAGTTTTGCATTGTTTTCATCATATTAGGAGTAGCAGTCACCTCACCAAGCCTTCCCTGCCTTAAGAGAGAAATACCTTCTGTCAGCCCTGCTAAAGATTCTGAGGCTTCCTCAGAACTTCTATGGAATCACCTGTTCCATACTTCTTGCTCCCTCTTAAACTTGTATGCCTTCTCAGTCCTGTAACACACCAGGCTAAGTACTGATAGTCTCCCTTTTGCTTTCCCAAGGACAGTGCTAAAGCTCAAATTGTAGAATTTGCAAGCAGACCTCTTCCTGGCCTGCAGATTTGGGCCAGCTTTCTGTGTTTGCTCACTAGCTGTCTGCCGAAGTTCACAGTCACCACCGCTGCCATCAGGAGCATGCACAGGGAGCTGGCCATGGGGTGGGGGAGGGGTGCAGGGATGCACATGGAGTGTCAGGGGTGCCCGTTGGCCAGTTGGGATACCCACGGATGAGCTGTTTCCAGTGGCTATGGGCAGGCTTTTGGGTTGAGCCCACAATGCAGTCAGTAGGATCTGTGTCCCTTTAATGCCCTTCAAGAGTCCCATCTACTGCTCTCCCAGCTTCCTGCTGCCACCTAGTCATGCAACTCATGACTCAGTAGTCTGGGTGGACCAGAAAGAATTTATCCTCTTTGGCAGCATCTCACATAGTTGGGGAAGCTGTGCTCACTCACATGCTCTCACTTTCCCCTATGGAAGAAATCATGGGCCGGGCATGTCTCTCTTGGCACTAAGATGTGCTGCCTTGGGGGAGGGGTAATGTGGGTAAAATCAAACTGTTTCTCTAATCTTCTCCAGTGTGACCAAACCGTATATTTTTGCTCCAGTGTTGTGGTGGAACTACTCCTCTGGAAATCTGGATTTCAACAAAGGCCCTCTCATCTGTGGGTTATTGTTTAAGACAGTGTTTTCCATGGGCTTCTAGACCATGGCTGAGAAGGGCTAGAAATGGTTCATGGGCCACCGTAGGGTCCACACTGCGGCTGAGGTCTGTACGCCTATAACCTGACACATAAGTAGGCAAGACTCCTCCTGGGTTCTTCAGTGTACCTATCTACAAGATCCAGCGGATTTTACAAAAAGTTATTAGAACTAATAAATGAACTCAGCATTGTTGCAGGATTCAAGATCAAAATGCAGAAGTCCATTGTATTTCTATATATTTGCAGGGAATAATTGGAAATCGAAATTTCAAAAAATAACCTTTTTCAGTTGAAATGTATGAAATACTTAGGGATAAATCTGACAAAGATATGTAAGAAAGATGTGTTTATATGCTGAAACCATGAAACATTGCTTAGAAAAATTAAAGATCTAATAAAGGGAGAGATGTAGCATGTCCATGGTAAAGAAGACTCAATGTTATTAAGATGTCAATTCTTCCCAAATTGATCTTTAAATTCAATGCAATCCCACTCATAATCTCAGCAGCTTTTTCTTGTAGAATCTGATAAACTACTTTAGTATTCAAAAGAGATATGCAAAGACCTAGAAAAAACAAGTTTGAGAATTAGAACAAAGCTGGAGACTAACAATATCTGATATTAAGACTCATTATGAAGGTTTAGTAATCAAAGGAGTGTAGAATTGGCACAAAAAGAAGTGGATCAATGAAACTGATTGAAAAACCAAGAAATGTTCACATATGTAGTCCACTGAAACTCAATAAAGACACAAAGGCAATTCATTGCAGAAAGGATAATCTTTTCAACACATTAGTGGAATGACTGAATATTTATTTGCAAAAAAAAAAAACTTTATCCTCAGATACCTCAAAAATTGGATAACAGATCTAAATGTAATACCCAAAGCTCAAACATATTTTAGGAAAAGCATAGGAGAAAATTTTTGTGCCTTTGAGTTAGGCAAAGATTTTTTTCTCAGCTGTAACTGAGGTCTAATGGACAAGTAAAACCGCAAGATATTTCAAGTGTACATGTGATGATTTGATATATGTATACATATTGAAAGGATTTCCCTTATCAAGTCAATTAACACATCCATTGTCTCATATATCTACCTTTTATATTTTTTGGTCAGAAAATTTAAGTTCTACCCCCTTAGAAAATTTCCGTTATATATTACAATGTTATAAACTATGTAGCCATGTTATACATTAGACCCTCAGACGTTCTCATCTTATAACTGAAAGCTTGTACCCTTTACCAGCCTCTCCCTATTTACCCCACCTGCCAGCCCCTATTAGCCATTTTCTATTCTCCATTTCTGTGAGTTGGGCTTTTTAAAAAAATATTCTATATATGTGATACCATGCAATATCTGTCATTGTCTGGCTTATGCCACTTAACATAATGCCCTCTGGTTAATCCATGTTGTCCCAAATGACAATATTTCCTTCGTTTTTAAGGCTGAATAATATTCCATTGTGTATATATATATTTTTTGTCTCTTCATCCATCAATAGACGTTTATATTGTTTCCATACCTTGGCTATTATGAATAATGCTGCAGTGAACATGAGAGCTCTCTTTGAGATAAGGATTTTGTTTTCTTAGGATATACATACCCGGAAGTGGGATTGCTGGGATCATAATGTATCTCCATTTCTTGAGGTACCTCCATACTGTCTGTACCACTCTATATCCCCACCAACAGTGCACATCCTCACCAGCATTTGTTACCTCTTGTCTTTTTGATAACAGCTATCCTAACAAGTGTGAGGTGATATTATGGGTTTGATTTGCATTTCCCAAATGATTAGTGATGTTGAATATCCTTTCATATGTCTGTTGGCCATTTGCATGTCTTTTTTAGAAAAATGTCTGTTCAGGTCCTTTGGCCATTTTTAAATTGGGTTATTTACTTTCTGTTGAATTGCATGTGTTTTGGATATTAACCCCTTATTAGATATGTGGTTTGCAAATATGTTCTTCAATTCCATAGGATGACTTTTCATTTTGTTGATAGGAGTCGTTCCTTTGCTGTGCAGAGGATTATTTTGATGTAGTCCTATTTGTTTATTTTTGCTTTTGGTGTCAAATCTTGAAAGTCATTACCAAGACCAAGGTCAATGACCTGAACCCCTAATTTTTTTCCTACGAGTTCTATGGTTTTGGGTCTTAGATTCAAATCTTTAACCCATTTGAGCTGATTTTTATGTATGGTGAAATGTAGGAGTCCAATTTCATTCTTTTGCATGTGGCAGTCCACTTTTCCCAGCACCATTTGTTGAAGAGACTATCCTTTCCCCATTCGGTATAGTTGGCACCCTTATTGGGAATTAGTTGACAATATATGCATGGGTTTATTTGGGGGCTCTCTATTCAGTTCCACTGACCTATGTGTCTGTATTTGAGCTAATACCATACTGTAGTTTTATAATACAGTTTGAACTCAAAAAGTAGAATAACCCCAGCTTTGTTCTTTCTTAGGACAGCTTTGGCTGTTTGGGGTCTTTTGTGATTCCATACAAATTTTAGGATTTTTTCCTCTTTCTGTGAAAAAAAACGTCATTGGAATTTTGGTAGGATTGCATTGAATTTGTATATGGCTTTGGGTAGTATGGACATTTTAACAATACATTTTTTAAATTTTGGTATCATTAATCTGCAGTTACATGAGCAACATTATGTTTACTAGACTCCCCCCATCATCAAGTCCCCATTACAGTCACTGTCCATCAGCGTAGTGAGATGCTATAGAATCACTACTTGTCTTCTCTGAGTTGTACAGCCCTCCCATGCCCCCCAAACACATTATGTCTGCTAATTGTAATGCCCCCTTATTTCCCGTTCTCCCTCCCTTTCCACCCATCCTCCCCAGTCCCTTTCCCTTTCGTAACTGTTAGTCCATTCTTGGGTTGTATGAGTCTGCTGCTGTTTTGTTCCTTCAGTTTTTGCTTTGTTCTTATACTCCACAGATGAGTGAAATCATTTGATACTTGTCTTTCTCCGCCTGGCTTATTTTACTGAGCATAATACCCTTTAGCTCCATCCATGTTGTTGGAAATGGTAGGATTTGTTTTCTTCTTATGGCTGAATAATATTCCATTGTGTATATGTACCACATCTTCTTTATCCACTCATATACTGGTGGACACTTAGGTTGCTTCCATTTCTTGGCTATTGTAAATAGTGCTGCGATGAACATAGGGGTGCATATGTCTTTTTCAAACTAGGCTCCTGCATTCTTTTTTTTAAATATACTTTATATTATTATCATTAATCTACAATTACATGTGCAATATTATGGTTATTAAACTACCCCTTTGTCAGGTCCCCCTCACCAACCCCATTACAGTCACTGTCCATCAGCGTAGTGAGATGCTATAGAATCACTACTTGTCTTCTCTGAGTTCTACTGCCCTCCCCATGCCCCCCCAACATTATATCTGCTAATCGTAATGCCCCTTTTTCCCTCTTATCCCTCCCTTTCCGCCCATTTTCCCCAGTCCCTTTCCCTTTGGTAACTATTAGTCCGTTCTTGGGTTCTGTGAGTCTGCTGCTGTTTTGTTCCTTCAGTATTTTTCTTTGTTCTTATACTCCACATATGAGTGAAATCATTTGATACTTGTCTTTTTCGGCTTGGCTTATTTCACTGAGCATAATACCCTCTAGCTCCATCCATGTTGTTGCAAATGGTAGGATTTGTTTTCTTCTTATGGCTGAATAATATTCCATTGTGTATATGTACCACATATTCTTTATCCATTCATCTACTGATGGACACTTAGGTTGCTTCCATTTCTTGGCTATTGTAAATAGTGCTGCAATAAACATAGGGGTGCATCTGTCCTTTCAAATTGGGCTGCTGCATTCTTAGGGTAAATTCCTAGGAGTGGAATTCCTGGGTCAAATGGTATTTCTATTTTGAGTTTTTTGAGGAACCTCCATACTGCTTTCCACAATGGTTGAACTAATTTGCATTCCCACCAGCAGTGTAGGAGGGTTCCCTTTTCTCCACATCCTCGCCAACATTTGTTGTTGTTTGTGTTTTGGATGTTGGCCATCCTCACTGGTGTGAGGTGATATCTCATTGTGGTTTTAATCTGCATTTCTCTGATGATTAGCGATGTGGAGCATCTTTTCATGTGCCTGTTGGCCATCTGAATTTCTTCTTTGGAGAAGTGTCTATTCATGTCCTCTGCCCATTTCTTAATTGGATTATTTGCTTTCTGTTTGTTAAGGTGCATGAGTTCTTTATATATTTTGGATGTCAACCCTTTATCAGATACGTTTTTTATGAATATATTCTCCCATACTGTAGGATGTCTTTTTGTTCTACTGATGGTGTCCTTTGCTGTACAGAAGCTTTTCAGCTTGATATAGTCCCACTTGTTCATTTTTGCTTTTGTTTCCCTTGCCCGGGGAGATATGTTCATGAAGAAGTTGCTCATGTTTATGTCCAAGAGATTTTTGCCTATGTTTTTTTCTAAGAGTTTTATGGTTTCATGACTTACATTCAGGTCTTTGATCCACCTTGAGTTTACCTTTGTGTATGGGGCTAGACAGTAGTCCAGTTTCATTCTCTTACATGTAGCTGTCCAGTTTTTCCAACACCAGCTGCTGAAGAGGCTGTCATCTCCCATTGTATATCCAAGGCTCCTTTATCAAATATTAATTGACTATATATGTTTGGGTTAATATTTGGATTTTCTATTCTGTTCCACTGGTCTGTGGGTCTGTTTTTGTGCCAATACTAAATTGTCTTGATTACTGTGGCTTTGTAGTAGAGCTTGAAGTCAGGCAGCGTAATTCCCCCTGTTTTATTCCTCCTTCTCAGGATTGCTTTGGCTATTCGGGGTCTTTTGTGCTTCCATATGAATTTTAGAATTATTTGTTCCAGTTCATTGAAGAAAGCTGTTGTTAGTTTGATAGGGATTGCATTGAATCTGTAGATTGCTTTAGGTAGTATAGCCATTTTGACAATATTTATTCTTCTAGCCAAGAGCATGGGATGAATTTCCATTTGTTAGTGTCCTCTTTAATTTCTCTTAGGAGTGTCTTGTAGTTTTCAGAGTACAGGTCTTTCACTTCCTTCGTTAGGTTTATTCCTAGGTATTTTATTCTTTTTGATGCAATTGTGAATGGAATTGTTTTTCTGATTTCTCTTTCTGTTAGTTCATCATTAGTGCATAGGAAAGTAACAGATTTCTGTGTGTTAATTTTGTATCCTGCAACTTTGCTG